>CM032446.1:20659367-21026867 GCA_019049505.1 Pachyrhynchus sulphureomaculatus
TCTTCAATACTCATTTCTTCTTCTAAATCATCTGCTGTAATCCATTCAACATCTTCTCTTGTTACATTTTCGCAACCTTTTAATTTTTGCATTAATTCAAATAAACTTTTTTCTTTTTCTTCTTTCTCGCTGTCAAAATTTGAACAGGACATTTCTCCATGGCTTCTCAATTTCAAAGCTAATTCGTTTAATGGAGTATGATCTTCACTGTCATTATAGTCCTCAAAATCAATAACTTTTGACCAAGATTTTTGAATAGTGGTAGTACGCACAGAATCTCAAGCTTAACTTACCCAGTAAATAACATTTTCAGTGTAGCCTTTCTCATCCCATTGATCCCCTCCTTTTCTGTGTATTCTAACAGATGTTCAAGATATAAACGCCTATAATTTTTTTTAATGTTTTCGAGGATGCCTTGATCCATTGGTTGCATGAAGTCCTTCTCCAGAGTGAGAGGGGGCATTATCCATTAATAAAATTGCTTTAATAGGAAGACGGTTTCTGTTCAAAAATTTAGTCACAGATGGCACGAACTCTTCTTCAAACCAGTTAGTAAATAAGGTCGCATCCATCCATGCGCTGTTCTGACTTTTGTAATAGACTGGTAGGGCTTTGGGTGAGATGTCTTTTAAAGCTCTTGGACGTGCAGACTTGCCAATCACCATCAGTGGGATTTTATGCTTGCCAGATGCATTGGAACATACCATTAAAGTTAATGTTTCCTTGCTTCGTTTGTGCCCAGGAGCTGATTTTTCCTGTCGAGATGCCAATGTTTTTGATAGAAGCATTTTATAATTCAGACCAGTTTCATTACAGTTGTAAATTTGATCACATCTGTATCCACAATCTTCGATTTGCTTTTTAAAGTTCTGCTTAAACTTCTCAATTGATGACAAATCAGCAGAAAGTTTTTCACCACATACAGTCAGCTGTCGTACACCGTACCGTTTTTTCCAGCGGTCAAGCAATCCAGGACTGGCTGATCTATCTCTGGGAATTGCCTACTAATCATTATTGCTTTCTGTTGTAAAATTGGACCTGACAGAGGCACACCTTTTGATCTCTGTTGGTTAAACCACGTTAACCTTTTCATAGTCGCCGGTTTTCATTGATTTTCTTTCTGAGGACGAGGAGTCTTGATTTATACACCATTCTTCTCTTTTTGTGCGGTTTCCTTTCTAATCTCCAATTGTTACCTCACCTACTTCATAATCTCGTGCAACAACTTTAATTGTCTCTCCTGCTTCAATTCTTCTGATTGCTTTTAATTTTTCTTCAATAGGAACGACGATTCTTTTACGCTTGTTTTGTTCCATTATAATATGACAAACAAAAATTCAAACAAAGCAGTTCGTATTAATTACACTTAACTGCTAGAACTCCAACCAAATAAATTATGTGAGTATACTCGTACTTCTCCGTAGTAAACGCTATAACGCACTCTATTCTCGCAAATTTACATGCTGAAAGAGTCCAAAAACATAAATAGGGGAACCCCTCACGGCCCCGACGATTTTAAATGGAAATATGTACATACATATTTTAGTTGCGGTTAATACGGAGCATCTGATCTATCTCTGGGAATTTCCTACTAATCATTATTGCTTTCTGTTTGACTTGACAGAGGCACACCTTTTGATCTCTGTTGGTTAAACCACATGAATAAAGCTTCGTTAACCTTTTCATAGTGGCCGATTTTCATTGATTTTCTTCCTGAGGACGGGGAGGCTTGATTTACACAGTGCAACACGAAAAAAAATAACCATATACGGACACCACCACGTGATAATAGACCAAAAAAAAAAGACCCGTGACTCCCAGTTTTTCCGAAAGTCATGTACTTTTTTTTCTATGGGCCCCCAAAGATTTGAGGCCTGGGTCTAATTTTTGCAAAACACTCATCATATTCTGAGGCTCATATCTTGCAAACCATTCGGAATTTTAATTTACTTTCTGTGGCAAAGTTATAGCCCTTGTCATAAGGAACAAAAATTGTGAACATTTAAAGTAAAAAAAACTTCATCTTCAAGATCAAAATAGCAAAAAACTGTAAAAAAATTCGATTTCTTTTTACCTTTTTTTCCCTGTTTAGGCCCATAGCTAGCAAACCGTTCAAAATTCAAGGAAACAATCAACTACAAAAATGTAGCTAAGATCTTAGTAAACAACTTTCTAGAATATATGAACTTCCTAGGAATGATTCTTAACACTGTTTAGGTAGCCGCAAAAGTGAAAATTTTCCCGAAAAATCTACTTTTTTAAAGTTTTTTGCGATTTTGATCTGGAAGATGAAATTTTTTGGATTTTATATGTTCACAATTTTTGTTCTTTATGACAAGAGCTACAACTTTGCTTCAGAAAGTAAATCAAAATTCCAAACGGTTTGCAAGATATGAGCCTGAGAATATGATCAGTTTTTTGCAAAAATGACACCGAGGCCCCAAATCCTCGGGGCCTCATAAAAAAAAGTACATGAATTGGGCCAAAACTGGGAGCCTCGGGTAAAAAAGACCCGTGTCTCTCAGTTTTGCCCCAAGTAATGCATTTTTTTTTATGAGGCCCCAAAGATTTGGGGCCTCGGTGTCATTTTTGCAAAAAACTGATCATTTTCTCAGGCTCATATCTTGCAAACCGTTCGGAATTTTGATTTACTTTCTGAAGCAAAGTTGTAGCTGTTGTCATAAAGAACAAAAATTGTGAACATATAAAATCCAAACAATTTCATCTTCCAGATCAAAATCGCAAAAAACTTTAAAAAAGTAGATTTTTCGGGAAAATTTTAACTTTTGCGGCTACCTAAACAGTGTTAAGAATCATTCCTAGGAAGTTCATATATTCTAGAAAGTTGTTTACTAAGATCTTAGCTACATTTTGGTAGTTGATTGTTTCCTTGAATTTTGAACGGTTTGCTAGCTATGGGCCTAAACAGGGAAAAAAAGTTAAAGAAAATCGAATTTTTTACAGTTTTTAGCTATTTTGATCTTGAAGGTGAAGTTTTTTTTACTTTAAATGTTCACAATTTTTGTTCCTTATGACAAGGGCTACAACTTTGCCACAGAAAGTAAATTAAAATTCCGAACGGTTTGCAAGATATGAGCCTCAGAATATGATGAGTTTTTTGCAAAAAATTACACCCAGGCCTCAAATCTTTGGGGGCCCATAAAAAAAAAGTGCATGACTTTCGGAAAAAACTGGGAGACACGGGTCTTTTTTTTTTGGTCTACTATCACGTAGTGGTGTCCGTATATGGTTATTTTTCCATAACTTAAAAAATTACACACAGTGTTATACACCATTCTTTTATTTTTGTGCTGTTTTTTTTCCAATCTCCAATTGTTACCTCACCTACTCCATAATCTCGTGCAACAACTTTAATTAACTTTAATTGTCTCTCCTGCTTCAATTCTTCTGCGGCTTTTACTTTTTCGATCAATTATCTTTTTGCTCCATTATAATACAACAAACAAAAATTCAAACAAAGCAGTTCATATTAATTACACTTAACTACCAGAACTCCAACCAAATAAATTATGTGAGTATACTCGTACTTCTCCGTAGTAAACGCTATAACGCACTGCATTCACGCAAATTTACATGCTGAAAGAGTCCAAAAACATAAATATGGGAACCCCTCACGGCCCCAACGATTTTAAATGGAAATATGTACATACATATTTTAAAAGCTCGGTTAATACGCAGCATAGACGCGCGTACCTCGGATAATCAGGTTCTTAGATTGGCTCGGTTAATCCGGAGCTCGGATAATCGCGACTCGGTTAATCGGGGTTCTACTGTATATATTTTTGACCTGTTCTCACAAGGTTTCATTTAATCCCCACTTGATGACCTGGTAAATTTTTTTTTTACTTCCAATTTCACCCCCCCAAAAAAAAACTAATACTTTAAGTAAAAATTTAACTTTCAAAACTACACGGCTCTGATGGGGCCATCAATTACTATATTAGTGCCAAATTTCAACTTTCTATGTCAAATAGTTTCGGAGAAAATCGGCTGTGACAGACGGACAGACAGACACCGAAGCGATCTTATAAGTGTTCCGTACACGTAAAAACACTCATAGTAATTTCATTATGAATATTTTTATTTAGCTGTATAAACATCTTTATTTTAATTTAGGATGGAATCCATAGAATGGATGAAGATGTTCTAAAATTTTATACGGTGCAATGGGAGGACTACCAATTTTGTAGCAAGGTAAGACTTTTTTTTAGAAAACTAAAAAAAATTGATTCTATTGGGATTTTACCTGTCGCGGAGCCTACTATAATTATCATTAAGATGGCCGAAATATGGGTGCAGATTTGAATTTCTAACGTGTGAAGCATAGGGAGTGTGACATTATTTTTCAAAAATATTATTAACGATTGGCAATATTGGCAAATGGGCCAGTACAAATCCAACTCAAAGGAATTTCATACTCGGTGAAAAACTTTTAAAATCAAAACTTTTCCTTGGGTGTGGAATAATCGATGACAGAACTGTCGCGCCCAACATAACGAAAACTCATGCAGCAGTGTTTAAAATAAATGGCACATTCAACAGTAGAACAAGGGAAATTTTGTATGAAACACTCTTGTAAAACCGGTGAAGATGAAAAATGCAAACGTATCCTCGCAACCCTTTTGTATTGTTACCGGTAAAATTCTAACCTATACATGTCTACTACTTACATTTCAATTTTGGTACGAAAATTAATAATATAATCTGAATAATGTTATCTAATAAGGAATTTGTGTTTAACATATGTAGGCAAATTACAAAAAAAAATAAATGTCTATTCAAGAATAAATAATTTTACTTATGTGGAAAAATATAATCTTCTTTTTTAAAATGTTTAGGACAAATTTTAGTATTCATTGGGATTTTTCGTTCAGTTAGAAGAATTTTTTCCATTCTTTCAGTCTGTCAACCTTTTCCACTTGCCCAAACGTATTAGTAATATTTGCATAACCTTCATTCGCTTTTGGAAATGCTTGAAAAACTACATTTAAATCCTTTTGCAGGCGACCTTCACAATTGTAAACACAGCATAAAAGTCTCTTTTTTGATTTTTCACGAAAAGCAAAAATTTCGGTGTTAATTTTTAAGAAAATTTTTAATATTAATTTACACAGACGCTTATGACAGATTTAAAAATGCACCTCAAGTTTAGTTCCTGAAAAAGCTGCAAGATATCGTATCGAATAGGTAAGATCCCAATTCAGATTCATTACTACGAGAACTATTTTTAAATCAAAATTTTCCATCGGTTTCTTGCTATGATATCGTCAATCAAATGGAATATGAATTTCAGATTTGTTGCACATACAGTTCGAGGCGTATTCGAAAAGTAAGAACCCTTTGGTCATAAAAAAATATATTCATTAGAGAAAGCTTTTATTGACAGTTTTAGTTTCCTCAAAAACCTGCTTCACTTTTCCACATAATCGCCGTTGTTCACTTCCAAGCACTTTTCGTAACGTTGCACCCTCTGCATAGAAGTCCTCCGCCCAGGAATCGAACCAGATGACAACGGCGGTCTTGAGTTCCTCGTCGTCTTTAAACCATTGTCAACCAAGCCACATCGGTCTGCCACTCCGCTTTTCATCATCCAGATTTGTGTGGCCATTTTTGAAGTCTTGACACCATTGTGTAACCTTTCCTCCACTCATTACTGTAGGTCCGTAAATTAAGCACAACTCCCGATAAATTTGAACAGCCGATGATCCTTTTACACACAAAAATCAAATCAAAGCACGCACTTCGCAATTAGCGGGAGCAACAATTCTCGCGGAAATTGTTGCCTGCGTTCATTGACAGGCAAACGACTACTGAATCAAGACAATAACTTCAGTGGCTTCGGAAACAATCAACTGTGTCCAACTTTGTTCAGACCCGCCAATATTTAAATATAAGCAAACGGCCATTACTTTTCGAACACGCCTCGTATATAAAATAATACCGTTGCGTCTCTATTTCTAACATTAATTTATTTTTTTATTTAGGTGCTTGATGGTGTCTGCGCTTACCTTAACCGACACTGGGTTAAACGGGAGTGCGAAGAGGGGCGTAAATATGTATATGAAATTTACCAACTCGCCCTCGTCACCTGGAGAGATCATTTATTTAAACAACTTAATAAGGCGGTATGTATTAGTAAAATTATATCTTTTATATTTTATCAGTTATTTATGTTATAAATGGGATACAGCAAGCAACTTTCAAAGAAAATTCATAGCGTTCCGCCCTGGAGTATACCCTAATAATCGCGTTGCCTAGCGATACTTGTTAGCAACTCCCTAAACCATAGGTTCCCAACGGGGGCGGTACCGCCCCCCCCCCCCCCCAGTGGGCGCAGGAGCCTTCCATGGGGGGCGGTAGCGGGTCCACATGCAAACGGGGGGTTAAGACAGATAAGGAGGGCCGCCGTGGCATATCTAAAATTTTTATCTTATTGTTATCGCGTAAATAAGCATTAAAAAATTTAAATTAGCATTAGTTATACGTTTACCTAATTCGGTTTAGTACTGTCGGTGATAAGTCTTTGCAAGTTGGTAAGCAAAGACGCGAATCGCGGAATCAAGTATGTTTCGAAAAAAATATGAGAGCATACAAGTTAATGCGTGCACGAAATCAAATCTATAAAAGGCAGGGATAGCTTTAGGAATATCTTATTATTTTTGCGTGCTTCGCCAATAACACAGGGCAACAAAAAAATATTTTTGTTTTGGTGCCTGGGATTTTAGAGCTGATTTTAACTATATTTGGGACGCTAAATCTATACATGCAATCCGTTTTTCTCTATCAGCTCTACTTTTTTAGATACATCAACTTATCTACCAATGTAGTTTTTATTCAGTATATTCATTTATGAGAGTTCTAAAATTATTATATATTCATTAATGTAGGTACAATGGTTTTATTGTCAGTCTGTAATTGAGTAAATTCCAGGTAAATCTATAAATAGTGGAACCATTGCCTATCAGGTACCTGAACTGACCCTTTTAATCACCTAACTCGGGTGTCTCGTCAGTTTGTACGTTCTTACTAATGAGAGTAGATCGAATTCGGCGTGTTATTTTATGTTAAGAAAAGAGTGTTTTTGTGTTATTGAACAGAATTAAAATGAGTTTAGGTTCCAGTTCAAGAAGAAGTTGTGTAAATCAACCTGATGTGTTTTGCTATATATGCGGAGAATACATGTTTCAACAAAACAGACAAACTATTACTGACTTTTTAAAGCGAGCGTATCTTGGATACTTTGGAGTTAAGCTTGGTGATCAGGACAAAACGTGGGCCCCGCATCTCGTATGTAAAACTTGTACAGAGCATTTACGGCAGTGGACTACCGGGAAAAGAAAATGTCTAAAATTCGGCGTACCAATGGTTTGGAGAGAACCAAAAAACCACTTCAATGATTGTTATTTCTGTTTAGTAAATACTAATGGAATCAATCGAAATAACCGCAGTAAGTGGACTTATCCCAATTTAGACTCGGCAATACGCCCTATCCCGCACTCAGATGAAATACCGATTCCAACATTTCATCAGCTACCACATATCTCTGATGACGAATATTTTCCCTCTGATCGCTCTTCTGATGCTAATAAAAGTTCTGATGCTAATGAAACTAACAGTGACTATGAGGGGACGTCATCAGTTCCTCAACGCTTCAATCAAAATGAATTAAATGATCTCACCAGGGATCTCAATTTATCGAAAAAAGCTTCTGAAGTACTGGCTTCTAGGTTGAACGACAAAAATTTACTGGAACAAGGAACCAAAATTACCTTTTACCGTACAAGAGAAAAAGATCTGCTACCATTCTTTTCTCAAGAAGACAATCTTGTATTTTGTCACGAAATTAGGGGACTCATGAAAGAAATGGGACTTTCTGAATATATTCCAGATGATTGGCGCCTATTTATTGACAGTTCAAAGCGAAGTTTAAAATGTGTCCTTCTACATAATGGGAATAAATATGGTTCAATACCACTAGCTCACTCAACGAAACAGAATGAAGAATATAATACCATAGCTTTGGTCTTGCAGAAGATAAAGTATTACGAACATCAATGGATGATTTGTGTAGACTTAAAAATGGTAAACTTTCTTCTTGGGCAGCAAAGTGGTTACACGAATTATCCGTGTTTCTTGTGCCTCTGGGATAGTAGGGACAAAACACACCACTGGGTTAGAAAAGATTGGCCTCAGAGAGAAAACATGGACGTTGGGGAAAACAATGTCATTAACGACGCTTTGGTTGAAAGAGAAAAAATCATACTTCCTCCGTTACATATAAAGTTGGGCTTAATGAAGCAATTTGTAAAGGCTTTTGATAAGAATGGGTCTTGTTTTGCATATATAGGGGTAAAAATGCATCAGTTGAGCACAGAAAAACTCAAAGCAGGGATATTTGACGGCCCACAAATAAGACAATTAATTAAGTATCCTGCCTTCATAAATTCAATGAATCAAGTTGAACGAGAAGCTTGGACATCATTTGTTGCAGTTGTAGAAAATTTTCTAGGCAAACATAAAGCTCAAAACTATGTTGAAATGGTTAACAAGATGCTTAATAGTTTCAAATCCTTAGGGTGCAATATGAGTATTAAAATACACTATTTACACAGCCACTTAGACCGTTTTCCAGAAAATTTAGGAGACATGAGTGAGGAACAAGGTAAAAGATTTCACCAAGATATTAAAGTTATGGAGGACCGCTACCAAGGAAGATGGGGCATGCACATGATGGCAGATTACTGCTGGAGTTTAAAAAGGGACTGTTTAAAAAAACATTCAAGAATGTCGCGGAAAAGAAGCTTTCCAAGTGTTGAGTGACTATTTCATTTCTTCAATGTTTTTTTTTTGTTTGTAAGTACGACATAATATTGTATTTTGTATAACTAAAATAAAAATTTCGTATCTACTTTTGTTTACTACACTTACGGATTTGAGTTACAATAATGTAACTTATATTTCTCTAAAATTGTATATCTTAAAAATTTGAGCTCCTAGGTACAAATGAATACGTTATTTGAATTCAGGACATCAAATTGATATAGAATCAGCTCAAAAAACCTCGACACCAAAACAGCTGTTCCCCTGTGTAATCCATATTCGTAAGTGAAAGTGATAAAAGTTATAGCCATTATTTTTGTAACTATCTATACATCTGAAAAGTTAATTTATTTAAACCGTGGCAAATTTTGTATTTCAAAATGTCTGAATCTACGAAAAAAATACGGACAGTATTGTATTGAGTATTTGAAATATGGATTTACGCACTCTCTTACAAACTAATCATTACCTACGTGTTTAATTTGCCAAAAGTTTTTTCAAACGAAGCAATGAAGCCTTCTAGGCTACAAGAGCATTTGAATAAAATGCTGATAAAAAGAACAAAGAATTATCCTATTTTCAAGGACTGGAAAAGAAATATTTAAAACAGCCAACTATATCAAATCTTTTTGCGTCGTCTTCTAAACAAGAAGATGATGGAGTACGAGCCGCATATAATATTTCATTTTTAGCCGCAAAAGTGGGAAAACTACACACAATTGGCCAGGAATTAATCTTGCCGGAAGTCTAAGAACTAATAAAAACTGTTCTTCATCATAAGACATCGGCAGGTATCATTAAAAAAAAAAGTAATAATTTAGTGGAAAGAAGAATAGATGAAATGGCTAAAAACGTTGAAATATCATTATGCGAGGGATTAGTTGTGCCGTAACACAACACACAAAAAGCTATGTTTAATCGACACACGTTGTTTGTTCCATCGTTTTGCAAAAGTCAAAAGTAGCGACACTTAAACAGCTGTAACTCAACCTGATTTTATACGAATCTTCTGAGAGTTGATACTAACTGAAAATTTATTTTCTTTGTTTTTGCTGCAATCTCTCGGAAAGTTTTCGGACTGTCCACCCCATGTAGTACTGTAATAAATACTAAGTTTTGTTCTCTTTCTCTGTCGATCCTAGCTCGGCTGATGAGCCGCGATACTGTGAATCCCGTATCAAGGTGGATCGATAGGTGGGAGAATAGTGAATAACTTCTGAAATAGGAACTTTGTTCAATTTTAGAAGTTGATATTGAAACATTTTTTAGGTAACGAATGCCGTTCTAAAGCTTATTGAAAAAGAACGTAACGGGGAGACGATAAACACCCGTTTGGTGTCGGGAGTGATCAACTGCTATGTGGAACTGGGTCTGAATGAAGAGGAACCCGGTGCTAAAGGTCCTAACTTAAGTGTATACAAGGAGAGCTTTGAAAATGTGTTTTTGGAGGATACAGAAAGGTTTTATACTAGGGAGAGTAGCGCTTTTTTGGCCGAAAATCCTGTTACAGAATATATGAAGAGGGTAAGTGAGAATCGTAAGGAAACCGGATATTTTTTACTCCTGTGTATTCAAAATTATTTGGCTAAAAAAATTCGTCATCGTTTGTAAATTTTCTCCTTCGCAGATCCGATTTCAGTTTAGAGAATTAGAAACAATCGCTGCGGGCTGGATCGGGGCTGTAAGGTGGATCATTTAATTCCTGAAAACCACTTTCCTGAATTGGCAGCCTTCATAGTTACTGCCGTCTGTACTGGCGCATTGTCGTCTTTTAACATTACTTTTCTAGTCAGCCCTCCGCGACATTTTCCTTTTATGACGTCCGTCAATTTTTGCATTAATCACGACAAAGATACTAAAGCTCTTTTCTCGGTGGGTTATGCTCTTGAATTAAAAGTTTTGGCGGTTTTACACCAGATGACACTGAGATTTGTTAAATACTGGCACTTTTGTGTGTATGCTCCTTAAATCTCTCCTGCTGTTACTATATATTTCCGATTTACCTTTTTATCTAGACTGGCTGATGAGCTCTGATATAGAGCGAAACATTTATGCCCTAGTTTGGTGATTCATAGATAGCGCTCCCGGATAGTTTATAGCTTTGGATGCCCATACTTTTCATGCAAGAGCATACTACTTACTAGACGGTCGTGATCCGCTGGGTCGATATATATTTTTATGTTTTTTTATATTTTCACAAATGATAAATTGTATCTTTTTCTCTTACATAAATACCAATTTTAGGCGGAACAACGTTTAAAGGAAGAACAGAGACGCGTCCAAATATACTTACACGAAACCACAAGTGAACGTCTGGCAAAAACTTGCGAGCGTGTCCTTATCCAAAAACACTTGGAACTGCTACATTCTGAATTTAAGCAACTCCTGGACGCCGATAAGGACGACGATCTCGGAAGGATGTATAGTTTGGTGGCAAGGATTCCTGATGGTCTAGGTTAGTATTTTGAATTTTCACTATTTATGCAGTAATATATGGTGAAAAAAAGGATAAACCTCGAAATGGAAGTAGGAAAGCTGAACATTTGCATAAATCTTTGTTTTTACATTCTAAAAGTTAGCTCAAAAGTCTCATAAAATCTGAGGTCTATGAGTAAAGATATTCTAGGTCAAACGTCACGAAAATCAGTTTTTGCAAATATCTTGTTTTCTATGCTTAGAATGATGTTTGGAACTTCTAGAGCTTAAAATTCTCAACAAATTTTGTCTTGGGCGATATTTTATATAATTAAACGTTCTGGAGATAGAGCGCGAAAAGTGGGAGGCGCCTATCCATATATAGGATAATGCTATGCCAACTGTGGAATCAAATGCATAGTACAGTTTATAAAATTAATTATTTACAAATATTATACCTGGTTCGGATAAATATCGGACAAGGGCGAAAAAAAATAATTATTAACATGCTTTCCCAAAATTCTCAATTAACTTTATGCCAGGGGAGCTAGAACTAAAGCAAAAGGATTTCAATATATCATAGGAAACGATTTGCACTCATCTCCGAGCTCACGATTTGAAGTAGCAGAGTATAACCAAGAAAACATTTCTGAGCGAAAAACACAGAGAGAAACGACTCGGGTGTGCAGAGGTAAACATAAATCAAGACTGGAGCAATGCAATTTATTCGGATGAAGCCTTATTTTGGAATTATATTATCACCACCACACGAGCCTGGCCAGTTTCCACTAACCGATTGGTTCAGTCCACCGGGAAACATCCTGTGAAGATCCATGTTTGGGAATGTCTTTCGGAAAAAGGTTTTGAAGGTCTTTTCATCTTTACCTACAATTTGAACGCTAAAAAAATGCTCCAAATTTATAAGAAGGCATTAGTACCGACTGCCAAACCGTAGTTTGTCGGTAAAAATGAGGAGTGGATTCTTCTCAAGAGGATGACCCCGCCCGATGCAAACCCAACTGAGAAGGTGTGGTCATACAGGTTCAAGAGTCAACGATAGAGTAAAGTTCATTATTTCATTTGTTTCGGGAATGACGAAAAAATGTTAAATACAATTTTAGGGAATGTTAAGGTGCACAGTTTGAAATTATTTTTGAGTATACAGGGTACTTCAAAAAACTGTGGCCGATATAACATATGTCTTTTTTTTTAAATGGAATGTCTTATTTTCTAATTTATTTTTAAATTCTGCGTAAAATTTTTATAACTTTTTTATTAATAATGTTTATATAACTAAACCTAGTAGTTTTTTTTAATATTTCAATTTTTTTTAAAAAATACTAGTTTTTAGTTTTGCAAAAAATTGTCAGTAGCGCCATTGTTTCTAAAGGTGGAAAACTCATAATTGGTACGAGTATTCTATGGAGATGAAAAAAAGATATATGTAAAGAAATTTGAGTTAGATGCTACAGGGTGTTCAAAATAAATTTATACATTTCGACTATTTTAAATTAAAAAATCTCATATTTTTTTTTTTTTTTTTTTTTTTTTACGAGTCTAGCACACGTGCTGCAGGGAAGTCCCTAAAGCACTCCAGGAGCGGCACGAGTGCGGAAAAAGCGATTCACGTTGTTCTTGAATCGCTGTAAATTGTACTCGGTGGGAAACACAGCGCTGGGCAAATTATTCCAAAGGGATGACGTTCTCCATATAAAAAGATTGCTTGAAAAGCGTTGTACGCGGAGTAACAAGCTGAACCTCGAACGGATGCGAAGCACCAGCGCGACGTGTATTTCTAACATGCATCGCTTTGGGAGGAATTAAGCGGGCTACATCCTTCGAACACTTTCCATGAAAATACTTGTAGAACAGACTCAAGTCGCCAACCGTTCTTCGATGTTCCAGCGAATCAAGGCCGCCGGTCAATTCCGGGTCCCCAATCAGACGGACCGCTCTTCTCTGAACAGAATCCAACCAATGCAGTGTATGTTTGGGAGCGGAGCCCCAAACGTGGGAGCAGTATTCCATAGTTGGTCGAATTTGGGCTTTGTAAAGAATTAACAGTTGTTGTGGGGGTGTAAAGCTTTCTGGTTGTAAATAATATTCCCAACTTTTAAGAAGCTCTCCTTGCTATGCCTGCAACATGTTCATGCCAAGACATATTTGCTCCCAAACTAACCCCCAACAAATTGAGCGACGATGCTAGGAGAATGGAGTGCCCCGACATAACTATGTCGGGTTCAGCAGTGTTAACTTTTTTAGAAAAAACTGCCGCTTGGGTTTTTGTAGCGTTAAATTCCACTTGGTTACTGTCACCCCAAGATAGAATTTCTTCCAGGTCTTTGTTAAGTTGAACGACCTCCTGCTGTCTGCGGATATTCGCCTGAGCAGCCGATGTCCGAGCGTTCAAGGTGAATGAAGAGACAAGCGTACTGTCATGTGCAAAGCTATAGATTGGATTCCCGGTCTTTTCCAGCAGATCGTTAATGTAAATGAGAAAGAGAGTAGGAGACAGTATGGAGCCCTGGGGCACACCGGCGTTGATAGTGAGAGTGTTAGAAAGAAATCCGTCGACTGCCACTCGTAAAGAACGCTCTCTGAGGAAACATGAGAGCCACAAACAGAACCTTTCAGACATACCATAAGAGCGTAACTTAGCCAACAGTCCATCGTGCCAAACACGGTCGAATGCCTTGGATATGTCGAGAGTAACCGCTCGAGATTCTCCAAAGTGTTCAATTGCGTTGTTCCAAACATGTGTTACATAAGTCAGAAGATCTCCTGTTGATCTATGTTTACGAAAACCATATTGGTGATCGCTAATAATATTGAATTGTTCAAGATATTTTAGAAGATGCTCATTGATAACCCTTTCCATGACTTTCGATATTATTGAAAGCAGTGCAACTGGTCGGTAGTTATTTGGCAAGGTCTTCTTACCTTTTTTAGGTATCGGCTGAACCGTGGCACATTTCCAGCAGGACGGAAATATTCCCTTTCTGTAGGATAGGTTAAAAAGTCTACAGAAAACTGGGGTTAGTTCCCTTGCACAGTTTTTGAGAACTATGGCAGGTATTCCGTCAGCGCCAGAAGCCTTCTTGGTGTCTAGCTTCATTAAAATACGCTTTATGATGCGCTGTCTGAAGACAACCTCGGGCATCCTTGACTGCAATATGGGAATAGTAGGTGGTGTTTTTCCTTGGAAATCGACAGTAGAATGTGAAGCAAAGAGTTCAGCCAACAAGTTCGCTCTCTCAACAGGTGTGGTTGCAATGGAATTATCTGGCCGTGTGAGTGGTGGTATGGTGGATTTGGTAAAATTTTGAATAACTGCCTTAGCGACTGCCCAAAAGGACCTGGAATTGTTGGGACAAGCGAGAAGTTTGTTTCTAATTCGTTGATTGTGTGCCTCCTTGGTTTCGTCGATAATTCCCTTGCATCTGTTCCGGGCATGAACAAAGATGTTACGATTTACGGTGTTAGGATTTTCACGCCATTGTCGGTAGGCAATATGTTTAGAAGCAACAGCTTCTTTGCATTTTCGGTCGAACCAAGGCTTGCCGTTGGAGGAGCATTTCTTCGAAAAAGGGATGTAAGCTTCCATACCAGCCAAAATAACATCGGAGACCTCTCTGGCGCAGTCAGATGGGTTATCGGATCGAAAACAAACGTCCATCCAAGGGAAACTTCGAAAGTATTCCATGAGATCTTCCCATTTAGCAGATTTGTAGTGCCAAATCTTGCGCGGCCTAGGCGCCTCTCTGTCACTGATCGGCAGGATACTCGATGTCAAAAGCAGTTTATGGTCGGAAGAACCTAACGGCGGATTTACGGTGACCGTGTAAATCTCCGGATTGGTGGTTAAAAACAGATCAAGAAGACTGGCGAACTCCCCGTCTCGATCAGGGATCCGTGTTGGTTCGTCAATAAGCTGACTTAAGCCATAACTGATTGAGAATGATTCAGCTTCACGACCTTGTTCGTCGATAGTATTTGAATATTTAAGCCAGTTGATATTGTGGACATTAAAGTCGCCCAGGATGGCAATTTCGGCACTTGGATAGTTACTTTGTAAATGATCGATGGTGTCTGCAAGAGAAGCGAAAAGTGTTTGAAAATTGGTATCACTTGGTGGTCGATACAGGATACAGATGAACCTTGTGGTTTGTTGAGTCCTTATTTTTTAACCACATAACATCAAAGTTTGGGGGCTCCAGAGCTTCTTCTCGTTGACAAGAGAGGTCGCTTCTGACAAAAAGACAGATTCCAAAGTTACGCCTAAATCGGGAATAGAAGTCGTACCCAGGATAAAGATAGTTGACCGTGCTGGTCGATGGACTGACCTTGGTTTCATATAGAGCGAGAACATGAGGTTTATTTGATTGCAGGTGTTGATGGCAGGTTAAATGGCACACCCTGTATATTATTATTTTTTTCTGATAGATTTTTACAAAACCCTCCAACTTTTATTAAGTATGTCATATACCTATTTCTAATAGTTTTCGATGTATTTTGAGTATTTTAATTTCTACTCTTGTTTGTAATACACTTACGCTATTGTGAAAACATAAACAAATTGTTAATAATAATTTTAATATAGTTTAACTTATCTAATGATTAATTATTATGACGTAATAAATGTTCAAAAATATGCCCGTCTACTTGAATACACATTTTCCTTCACTTTCCTTAGCATAAATGGCGTTATTGTCCTGCACGCATCCCGTATCCTATTTTTCATATCCTCGTGTTGTAGGGGATTCACATAAACACAATTTTTAATGTAGCCCCACAGAAAGAAGTCTAAAGGTGTTAAGTCACATGATTGAGGGGGCACTGAATGAATCCGTCCCTACCGATCCATTTCTGTGGGTAACGATCGTTTAAAAATTCCCGAACTTCCCGGTGGTAATGAGCCGGAGCTCTGTCTTGTTGAATCCACATTTGTTCCCTTTTAAAGTTATCAGCTTCTTCAAAAAGCTGGGGTAATTCGTTTTGCAAAAAAAATTAGATATCTAGACCCGTTAAGCGGCTCGCGGGAAAAATATGGACCAATAATTCGAAAATTTAGTTTTGAACTTCCCGGACCCAAAATAGATTAACTGTTGAATAATAATGCTTGTTATGGCTGTTAACTGCTCCATTACTACGAAAAGTAGCTTCATAAGAAAACATTATTTTGGATAAAAATTTGGATGGGCCTCTATTGCTCCATTCATGGTGATACAAAAGTTTATTATTATATTAGGATTATTTTCAACATGAAGTAAATTCTTTTTCCTCATTGGTAGCATTCTGGTTTACTCCTTTCCGTTTTGTATACTCAACGCTACCACTACCATCAAACTGTTCCATTACACTGAAAAGATTTTCTAGATGGTATACGTCTGTTAGGGTACTTCGTTCCGTAAAGACAATTTTTTTCCGCCTCGCCCCATCAATTAATTCATTTTTAGGAAAATCCGTAACTAATACCTGTATACGTCACTTACTACAACAAATTAAACTCAATAGACATGTCAAAATTTGACAATGCCTACATTTTTGTTTTGTCTTGGCAACTATGGTGTTATCGGGTAAGTGTATTAAAAACAAGGGTAAAAATTGAAAAATTCAAAATAAATCGAAAACTATTAGAAATCTATCTATCTATCAGAAAAAATAGTAATATACGGGGTGTGCCATTTAAAAAGTATGAGATTTTTCGATTTAAAATAGTCGAAATGCATAAATTTATTTTGAACACTCTGTAGCATCTAACTTAAATTTCTTTACATATATCTTCTTTTTCATCTCTATAAAACGCTCGTACCAATTATGAGTATTCCACCTTCAGAAACAATGGCGCTACTGGCAATTTTTTACAAAACCGAAAACTAGTATTTTTTAAAAAAATTTAAATATTAGAAAAACTATTAGCTTTAGGTATATAACATTATTAATAAAAAAGTTATAAAATTTTACGCAGAATTTAAAAATAAATTAGAAAATAGGATCTTCCATATGTTATATCGGCCACACTTTTTTGAGCTACCCTGTATACTCAAAAATAATTTTAAACTGTGCACCTTAACATTCCCTAAAACTATTGTATTTAACATTTTTTCATCATTCCCGAAACAAATTAGATAATGAACTTTATTTTATCGTTAACTCACCTTGTACATTAAACAGAAACTACATAGTAAAAAGGTGTACGCAGTGAAGCTGTGTGTCACGGTAAATTCGGGCAATTTGGAAATCTTCGTCCTAAGAACACGCGGAAAATCTCGTCCAAAGTGTGCCCCGAATATACCAGGTGATCATCGACGCTAATGGGGACTGGGCGAACCACTGAATCATTAACATTTTAATGCTAATCCTTTATGGTCGAATGATGTAAAAATTGTTTAAATAAATACATTTTTTAATGAACAATGCGCGACACGTTCTTTCTGCATTGACTGTACCCCTGCACTGATATTTTTTTTTTAACAGGTGAATTGCGAGGATTGTTAGAACAACATATCGCTGCTCAGGGCTTAGCTGCAATTGAAAAATGTGGAGAAGCTGCACATAATGTAAGTTTGTGCGTTTGTTTCCTTTTTCTGCTAATTAAGGAGCAAGCTGCAATCATTTTCGATTTACTTAGGTTTTATTTTTCTCATTTAGGATCCCAAAATATATGTAAATACAATATTAGAAGTACATAAGAAATACCACGCATTGGTGCTGGTCGCCTTTGGAAATGATAGCGGATTCGTTGCGGCTCTGGACAAGGTAAGAGATAAAGTATTTTGATTTATTTCTTTTCTGTATAGGCTTACGTAAAAACTGGGTGTTCGATTTACGACGTGAGTGTTTTAAAAAAGAATTCTGTGGCCATCAGGCTGAAGAATCCAACAAATGTATGTTTGGGAGAAGAACCCCAAACATTGGAGCAGTATTTCATTGTTGGTCCAATTCGAGCTCTGTACGGAATTAACAGTTGTTGTGGAGCAAGCCCTCCGTAAGCGAGTGTGCACTTCACGCGGGCGACACATCCAAGGGGCTGGCATAATACAGAATATTTTGTACAAATTACAGTCAAGGAAAATAGGATGGGGATGGGGCAACCACAGAAAATTTCTGTGGGAAAGCGGCATAGTAAGTTTTGCACGCGGGCGTTCAGGTGGCAAGCGGCGGGCCTATTATGGAGTGTAAAAGTTTCTAGTTAGAAATAAGATTCCCTACTTTTGAAAAGCTCTCTTTGCTGTGCATGCAACATATTCGCACTGAGACATATTTGTTCTCAAATGAAGACCCAGCAAATTAAGGGTGACTATTCTAGAGTAGGTGGAGTTGCCTGACATAACTATGTCGGGTTCAGTAATATTAACTTTTTTAGAAAAAATTGCCGCCTGGATTTTTGTAGCATTAAATCCCCCTGGATTATTGTCCCCAAGATAGAATTTCTTCCAGGTCTTTGTTAAGTTGAACGACTTCCTGCTGTCTGCGGATATTTGCATGAGAGAGAAACGTACAGAAAATTGTTAATGTTAGTGAAAAAGAGAGTAGGAGACAATATGCAGCCTTGGGGCACACCAGTGTTGATAGTGGAGGTATTAGAAAGAAATCCATGACCTGTTACTTGTAAAGAACGCTCTCTGAGGAAACACGAGAGACTTAACCAAAACTTTTCAGACATACCATAAGAGCGTAATTTAACCAACAATCCGCCGTGATAAACAAATGCCATCCATATTAGCCCAGGTGCCAGGGGTTTTTGAGCTCTCATTAAATGTTAACAGGCTGTATTTTGGCACATAGGTAGTTTTTTGGACGTAGAATACAATAAAAATTGTTTGCTGAAGTTTGATGTACGCTAAGCCCACAAAATTCAAAATAAAATAAAAAAATTTGGTTTCTCGGTAATATCTGGAAAAATAGAAAAATATATCGAAAAAATTAATAGCAGCACGTGAAAGAGCCGGAAATTTTACAAAAAAGTAGTGTATAGATTTTTTGCGTTTATTTTTAGAAGCTTGAGAATTTATTAAAAATTCAGATAGGTGATTCAAAAAATGTAGCGCGCCAAAGAGGTTAATTTGAGAGTCTACGCACATCGCTCGAAGATTAATCGATATTACTTGTTTTAAGAGTGTAAAAAAAATTAATAGATAGCTTTTTAAAGAGGAGTTTTCCGATGATACTAATAGTTTTTATTTTTGCTGCTATATAATTTTTAAAACTTAAGTAAAATTTTTGTTTGTATGATTTTTAACGGGCATGCAGTAACTTACAAATATTTAATAAAATATAGTCATGAAAAAAAAAACTGTGTTCATATATCATTATTATACCTTAAGTTTCAATATAAAATAATTAGAAATACCCACATTCTCTGTATTATTTAAAAATTGAGTTTTAAAATATGAAAATTTGCCGGCTGTAGTACGCCGCCGGCAATTTTACGTTCAAGGAAGTACGAAAAAAAGTCGGACAATTTTTTTTTAATTACAGTTAAAAGTATAGATATTAGAAAACCATTAAAAATTCAAAAAAACTTTCTCTTTTTTTGTAATTTTACTCTTAAAAAGTGTTTGTGAGAAACGTATTTTTTTTAGTTATTATTAATCATGCAACTTAAACTTAAAATAAAAAAAAAAATATTTAAAGGTGGGAAATGAAAGATAAAAGTCTAAGCTTTAAATATAAAGTATTTATATTTAATTTAAAGATCCAGGTACAAAAAAAACCGTTATTGAAAACAGAAAAAACTCTAAATTACTCGAAGGAATTTTGTTAATGGCTTTAATATTGGATCCGTCATTTTGAATTTTTCAAATCTGTCATCCCGAAAAAACTCTTAATAGCCAATTTCAAAATGTTTAGCGGTATACAGAAACGTTAACTTAATCATAAATGAGGTTGGAAGTATGATTCCCACTACAACTGGAGGGGTTAAACCAGCCATTTTCTTTTAAATATATTTTTTTTAAATTACGGTAAAAATAAAAAAATAATCTATGTACTATTTTTTTTTTGTAAAATTTCCCATTCTTTCATGTGGTGCTATTAGTTTTTTGATATCTTTTTTTATTTTTCGAGATATTTGCGTCTGGGCTATATATCGAGTACACTCGCTTGAGATTCTCTAAAGTGTTGCGTTGTTCCAAACATATGTGACATAAGTTAGAAGATCTGTTGATCTTTGCTTCCGAAACCTATATTGATGGTCGCTAGAAATACTAAATCGTTCCAGATATTTTAAAATACACTTATTGATAGCTTTTCCATAATTTTCAATATTATTGAAAGCAGTGCGACTGGTTGGTAGTTGTTTGACGAGGTCTTCTTGTATTTTTTTCAGTCGAACTGTAGCGCATTTCTAGCAAGAAGGAAATATTCCCTTTCTGTAAGATAGGTTGAAAAGTCTACAGAAAATGTGTTAGTTCGCTTGCTCATTTTTTGAGTACTATGGCAGGTATTTCATCAGCGCAAGAAGCTTTTTTGGTGTCTACCTTCATTAAAATATGGTTTATGATACGCTGGGCACGGGATTAGTTGGTGGTGGTTTCCTTGCAAATTGACAATAGAATGTGAAGAAAGGAGTTCACCTAACAAGGTTGCTTTCTCAACTGGTGTTGTTACAATAGTACTATCTGGCCGTGTGAAGGGTGGTATAGTGGATTTAGTGAAATTTTGACCAGTGGTCGTAGCGACTGACTAAAATGACCTGGAATTGTTGGAACAGGCGAAAAGTTTTGATTGTGTGCCTCCTTAATTTCCGATAATTTCTTTGCATCTATTCTTTCTATCATTAGGGTTATCACGCCATTATCGGTAGGCAAGATGTTTAGAAAAATTAGCTTCCCTTTTTTTAGTCGAACCAAGGCTTGCCGTTGGTAGAGATTTCTGCGAAAGAGTGATGTAAGCTTCCATACCAGCCAAAATGTCCTCGGAGATCTCCTTAGCGCAATTAGATAGTGTGCTCTGTAAGATCTAATTCGTCTCGGTAGCCCAACTCGACTTGTAATAACACTACATTCTGTTGTTCATGTATATACTGAGCCATTACTACCGGTGATGTGGGTATACTGCAGTGCTAAGAGAAATTGCGGTGACTGCATTCCTTTTGTAGCTCCTTGCAATTTATGTAATTAAGGGTAACGAGACTACTACGAAACCAGACGATAAATCTACCGATAGAGGTAGGAGATAACTTTAAGGTATTTCTTACGAGAAGACAGAGAGAGCATTATGTTAGAGAAAGGCACTAAATAATTTGGTTTCCAGGGTATAATGAATGTGGCAACGTAGCTTCACACTTGCTTCCCGCCGCATGCAATCACGCGTTATTTATAATAAACTTGATACTTTTACATGATATACAACAAAAATTATGTATAATTAATTGAAACGATACTTGGGATTATTTATTAAAAATATATCAATTATTAAGTATGTTTTAAAAAATCTTTTTTAAAAAAAAAGTCCGATCAGTGCAATGCATATATGTAATTTAAAATTTGAAAGAACGCCCGCGTCTGCACGCCCAATTTTCTTCAAGCTACGTTGCCACGGTGAAAATTTACTTCATAAAACACATCAAAAAGTAATATTTATCTAATACTTTTGCAACAACTAGGAGGTAAACTGCCTTCATATTTTAACAAACGAAAGCAAAGTAATTTTTTCATGTATATATAGTTTTTTGTGATTTTTTACTTTTTACAACAAAAATTGTAAAAAACGCATTCTTTTGATAGAAAAAAAAGTATGGATTCTTATCCTTTACATGTTAAATATCTGAAACATTTACAATTAATTATGGCAGTACGGTAAACCATCTGTATATTGAAGCAGTGAATGAATGATGCTAAAATCTATTATTTCTCAAAATTTCAAGCAAAACTATTTTTAACAGTTACTCGTAAAAAATACCTTAATTCCATAGAACTCGCAAGAAATATTAACCTTCGTTACTCCGAACGATCGGAGAAAAAAATCATGTAATTAACGCCATAATATTAGATCTTGTACTTTTTTTAGGCTTGTGGAAGATTTATTAATGCAAACGCGGTAACCAAGTCGGCTAATTCTTCCAGTAGGTCACCGGAACTGCTTGCCAAGTATTGCGACTTGTTACTGAAAAAGAGCAACAAAAATGCCGAAGAGGCGGAACTAGAAGATACACTTAATCAAGTCGTAAGTAAAATAATTTAAATTTATAGAAAATAAAACTGCGCAGTACACGTGTATCATCCAGTTTCGAAAACTCAATGCAGATTTTCTGAACTAATTTTGGTTTAACTGAAATTTTACGTGACGACCCGATCTAACCTTTTTACACCTACATCTAGCGCTCCTACCCTAGTCTCATTTATCTTTACTTTCTTATATCCCTTCCTATCTCATTTTCCCTGCTCCATCTATCATATATTTACATTAAACTGTCCAATGGGAGACACTGATGGATTTGAATTTGGTTTTTATTATCCTGCAGTGGTACAAAAAATCGTTTTGTTCTAAATGACCACAAAGTGAAAATGGGGACGGATAGATGACATCGTGAAAACATCAACAGAATGCGTGAGGTTTATTTTGCTTGAATACTTACATATGAAAAAGCTACGGACGAAATGTGGATAAACCACTACATGCCCGAGTCCAACAGGCAGTCCGCAGAGTGGCTGGACCGCATGAAAGCCGACCGAAGCGCCTAAAAAACCAAACATCAGCTGAAAAGGTTTTGGCAAATATTTTTTGGGATGCGCAAGGAATACTACTGATCGACTATCTTGAAAAGGGCGAATAATCATCGGAGACTATTATGTTGGTTTGCCCTTTGAATGGCGAAATTAAAAAAAAGGCTGCATTTAGCTGAGAACAAAGTGTTGTTTCACCAAGCTAATGCACCAGCTCACAAGTCAATAAAATCGATGGTGAAATTAGACCAGTTGGGCTATGAATTACTTTGTTCGCTGTATTTACCAGATCTGGTCCTCAGCGTTTATTACCTCTTCAGATTTGAAAACGTGGCTCCAGTGAGAGAGATTTGGCTCAAATGAAGAAGTCGAGTTGGAAACAGGTTTATTTTAGAGAGCTCAACAAATTCTGGTATATGAAATGTATCCAAATGTT
This sequence comes from Pachyrhynchus sulphureomaculatus, assembly GCA_019049505.1. Taxonomy (NCBI): domain Eukaryota; kingdom Metazoa; phylum Arthropoda; class Insecta; order Coleoptera; family Curculionidae; genus Pachyrhynchus; species Pachyrhynchus sulphureomaculatus. The sequence continues at coordinate 20,682,729 of CM032446.1, forward strand.
GGAAGATCGCTGGTGTAAGTGCATCGCTCTTGAAGGAAACTATGTTAAAGAATAAAATCGATTTTTGACAAAAACATTGTTTTTTCTTTAAAAGTCTTGGGCCTTTTTACCTCATGTAGTACCATCTCCTGTGTAAAAACGATGATGTCCATACACAGGAGCACATAAAAGGTGACTGCTGTCTTTTCCAATGTTATAGAATAGTATTACATGGTGCTAACCCTAGAAATTTTGATAAAGATTTCCATAAGGAGCCTGTTGCAAAGCAATGAATACTTTATTAAAATTCTTTAGATTTTTTTTATATGGGTCTAGCACACGCGCTGCAGGGAAGTCCCTAAAGCGCTACAGGAACGACACATGTGCGGAAAAAGCGATTCACGTTGTTCTTGAATCGCCGTAAACTGTACTCGGTGGGAAACACAGCCCTGGGCAAATTATTTCAAAGGGATGATGTTTTCCATATAAAAGACTGCTTGAAAAGCATTGTACGAGGAGTAACAAGCTGAACCTTATACGGATGTGAAGTATTAGCGCGACGTGTATTTCTAACATGCACCGCTCTGGAGGAATTAAGCACACACTTTCCATGAAAATACTTGTAGAATAGGCTCAAGTCGCCAACCGTTCTTCGATGTCCCAGCGAAACAAGGCCGCCGGTCAGTTCCGGGTCTCCATCAGACGAATAGCTCTTCTCTGAATAGAATCTAACAAATGCAATGTCTGTTTGGGAGCGGGCCCTAAACATGGGAGCGGAGCCTCAAACATGGGAGCAGTATTCCATAGCTGGTCGAATTTGAGCTTTGTAAAGAATTAACAGTTGTGGAGTGTAGAGCTTTCTGGTTCGAAATACGAAGCTGGTTTGAAAAGTCCGTGCAAAGTCCGAGAGATGGCACCACCGGCGCGTATCGAGGTCATGTTTAGTTAGTAGCATCTCTTGAATGAACGCACACCAAGTTTCAGCCATATTGGTCTATTTCTTTGTGTTTGGTATTCGTGTGAATCAAGGAAGTCGAGTGATTTTCAAGAAAAAAAATTTCGTGTGGTGATTAAACATTACTTTATGAAAGGCAAAACGCCTCAGGAGACTAAAGAGAAGCTTGATAAACATTAAGGTGACTCTGCACCTTCGATTAGAACAGTTTTATAAGTGGTTTCAAAATTTTCGGACTGGCCATATGGGCACAAGTGGCGCTGAACGTTCTGGACGGCCTGTGGAGGTTACGACTCCAGAAATCATTGATCAAATCGATGATATGGTGATGGATGACAGAAGAGTTAAGGTGCGTGAGATTGCTAGTGCTGTGGGCATCTCGACTGAACGGGTACATAATATTTTGCATAAACATTTGGACATGAGAAAGCTATCCGCAAGATGGGTGCCGCGATTGCTCACGCTTGACCAAAAACGGAATCGTGTGAAGTGTTGCAAGGATGGTTTGCAGCTGTTCCAGAAGAATCCGGAGGACTTTAAGCGTCGTTTCGTCACTGTGGACGAAACATGGATATATTACTATACTCCTGAGACCAAACAACAATCTAAACAATGGGTTACCAAGGGGGAATCTGCACCAAAAAAGGCGAAGACCGTTCCTTCGGCCGGAAAGGTTATGGCGACTGTCTCTTGGGATTCGCAAGGGATAATCCTCATCGACTATCTGGAAAAGGGTAAAACTATTACAGGTGAATATTATTCATCATTATTGGACCGTTTGAAAACCGAGTTGCAGGAAAAACGCCCGCGATTGGCCCACAAGAAAGTCCTTTTCCATCACGACAACGCACCAGCACACACCTCAGCAGTTGTGGTCACAAAATTAATGGAAATAGGATTCCAACTCGTTTCACATCCCCCCTATTCTCCAGACTTGGCTCCCTCGGACTACTATTTGTTCCCCAATTTGAAGAAATGGCTGGCGGGACCAAGATTTTATTCAAACGAGGAGGTGATTGCAGACACTAATGGATATTTTGCAGACTTGGACAAATCCTATTATTCGGAAGGGATCAACAAACTAGAACATCGTTGGACGAAGTGTATAAGCCTAAAAGGAGACTATGTCGAAAAATAAAAAAGGTTTACCCCAAACACATAAGTAGTTTTTATTTTTGCACGGACTTTTCAAACCAGCCTCGTAATATTCCCAACTTTTGAGAAGCTCTCCTTGCTATGCCTGCGACATGTTCATGCCAGGACATATTTGCTCCCAAATTAACGCCCAACAAATTGGGTGACGATGTTAGAGGAATGGAGTGCCCCGCCATAACAAAGTCAGGTTTAGCAACGTTAACTTTTTTAGAAAAAACTGCCGCCTGGGTTTTTGTAGTTTTAAATTCCACTTGGTTACTGTCACCCCAAGATAGAATTTCTTCCAGGTCTTTGTTAAGTTGAACGACTTCCCGCTGTCTGCGGATATTCGTCTGAGTAGCCGATGTCCGAGCGTTCAAAGTGAATGAAGAGAAAACCGTACTGTCATCTGCAAAGCTGTAGATTGGGTTTCCGGTCTTTTCCAGCAGATGGTTAATGTAAATGAGAAAGAGAGTGGGAGATAGGAGCCTTTGGGCACACCGACGTTGATAGTGAAGGTGTTAGAAAGGAATCCGTTGACTGCCACTCATAAAGAACGCTCTCTGAGGAAACATGAGAGCCACAAACAGAACTTTTCAGACATACCATAAGAACGTAGCTTAGCCAACAGTCCATCGTGCCAAACACGGTCGAATGCCTTGGATATGTCAAAAGCAACCGCTCGAGATTCTCCAAAGTGTTCAATTGCGTTGTTCCAAGATTATTCTAAATACATAGACACACATTTACCAGGAATTACGTGGTGCGATCCAAAACTTTCTGGACTAACGGTATTATAGCACTAATGCGAAATAGTATCAACATGCGCCGTTAGGTGGCACGGCCTGATGTACCTCCCTAACGCTGCGTGACAAGGTTTCAAATGGCTAACTCGTTCAGTTTGTTCTATATTCACATTTGTGTAAAGGTTTATTATAATTAACTGAGACCCGGCCGTTACTTGATGGAAATTCATATTCACTGAGAATAAAATGCTAAATTTTTAGTAAAATTTCCACTTTTATCGATTTATATACTTGACACGTGTTTCGCTAAAACATTAGCTTTATCAAAAGTATGGGTATGGAATGAAAACTATTTTTCGGTGGTTTTATAAGTAAATATTTACAGGTAGGTTGTAACTAAAGGATAACAAGAAAACTTAATAATTATACAAATTATCTATTCATTGAATAAATTCAACAATGGGGAAGTTCCTCCGGTTGGTCATTTAACAGTGTGTTTGTATTTTTTCTTTTATTGACGTAGAGGGTCTCAAATAAATTTAATTTATACGATTTGTTCTGTACGTGTAACGTTTAGAACAAATCGCATAAATTAAATTTAACACTTTTAAATGACCAACTGGACCTCGGAAATTCCCCATTGTTGAATGTATTTAATGAATAGATAATTTGTATAATTTCTAAGTTTTGTTGTTATCTTTTGGTTACAACCTACCTGTAAATATTTACTACAACCATCGGAAAATGTATATTTCATTCCGTACCCATACTTTTAATAAAGCTAATATTTTAGCGAAACACGTGTCAAGTATAAAAATCAATAAAAGTGGAAAGTTTACTAAAAATTGAGTGTTTTATTCTCATTAAAGGTTTATTTGTGCTATTTTGACAAGGGATACCAGAAGAGAACAGCGAGTGTATGTTATATTTTGTTTTAAACACGGGAAAAATGGCACTGAACATTGAAAAAATATTTGGGGACCTTTGGTTGCAAAAACAGCAAAGAAGAAGGACAACGATATGTGGTACATGGAACATACAAGGTCTCTCCAGGAAAGTAAATGAAGTTGTAAATGAATTAGAAAATCTTCGAGTCGAAATTGCAGTACTGACGGAAACAAAGAAGAAAGGAAAAGGCTCCGAAAGTTGGGGGCATTACGATCACTTTTACAGTGGAGTGCCCAAAGAAGATAGAGCAAAACAAGGCGTATCCATACTAATACACAGAAAACTGAGGAAATTCATAACCACTTGGGAACCGATTAGTGAAAGAATCATAAAGATGAATCTCAAAATACTAGGTAATAACACAACCTTACTGGGGGTATACGCTGTCAACGACGACGATCTGGCTAATAACAAGGATTCATTTTTTGAACAACTAAATGAGGAAATACGCAAAATTGGAACATCAAGAGAGATATTACTTTTGGGTGATCTAAATGGAAGGATAGGAAGGAAAGAACACGATAAAGTGATAGGAAAATATGGCGAAGAAGTTACTAACGACAACGGAAGAAGAATTATAGAGATATGTGAACAAAACAACCTTACAATATTAAACGGACACTACCAGCATAGGGATATTCATAAATATACGTGGAGACAAACAACAAGAGATTTAAAAAGTATTATCGACTATATGATAATACGTCAGAGATCTAGATTAAACTTCCTAGATTTAAGAGTCCAAAGAGGGGCTTCATGTGGCAGCGACCACTACCTCGTGAAAGGAAAGATAACCTCACGAACAACACGGGAAAGCAAACTGGAAGATACAAGTACACAGCACACAACAAGTGAAACAACAATAAGATATAATACAGACAGCTTACAAAATGAAAGTATCAGAAATCTATACAAGAGTAGACTGGACCAAAAGATACAACGGACGGGATTTGTTAATATAGAAGAAGAACCAATGGGAAAAGACATGCTCAAGACTCAACACTTACATAGGAGGAAGAAAAAGCACAGAAAGCTGGAGACTTCTTAAAAATATGAGAACAGAACGGAAAAGAGTAATCTTCTCACCAATAACACCAGAAAAATAGAACCAATATTTTACAAATATGCTAACAGAAGACAGACCAGAGTTCAAAAGTACCCAACATGGAAACCCAAATATAGTTATACGAGGATCCCCAATAAGGATAACAACATCAGAAGTTAAAGAAGTATGTAAAACGCTAAAAAATGGTAGAGCTCCAGGACCAGGAAACATCCCAGGAGTGATAGTAAAATACGGAACTGAAAAGCTATTTAGCGCTTTGAGGAACTTATTCCAAAGATGCATTAACACATCAAAAGTACCTGAGGAATGGAAAATATCATACATATCAACAATTCATAAGAAAGGAGACAAAAATAATTGCTATAACTATAGGGGAATAACGGTTACAGGATCTATTAGCAGAATATACGGAAAAAATACTTAAAAATAGAATAGAAACGGAATACGCGGACGTAGAAGCTGAAGAACAGGCAGGCTTTAGAGCAGGAAGGTCCACAATAGACCATCACTGACACAAATCCTAGAAAAGAAAACCGCATTTGATCAGGAAGTCCATGTCTTGTTTGTTGATTTAAAAAAGGCCTTCGACAACGTGCCCCTAATGAGATTGTGGGAAACACTACAACAGAGTAATGTAAGCACCGAAATAATTAAAGCCGTAAAATTCTTATACCAAGACGCAAGAAGTAGTGTGAAAACCAAATATGTTATAACAACAGGGTTCCCGGTCACAAAGGGTCTCAAACAGGGCTGCTGTATATTCCCAACGCTATTTAAAATCTATTTGGAGAGTGCACTGAAGAACTGGAAAAGGAAATGCAGCAGTATGGGATTACCACTGGATGCTGATACTACATTGTTCACGCTATCATTCGCAGATGACCAGGTAGTAGTCGCTCAGGACATCGATGATATGGAATACATGACATGAAAACTTATGGAGGAATATGAAAAATGAGGCCTAGAAGTCAATATTAAAAAGACCGAGTACATGTGCTTTGGAGGACAACAGCAGGACTTGAAACTGGCCATAGGACACACCATCAAACACTGTGCCAGTTATAAGTATTTGGGAACGAGAATATCTAAGGACAGAACACTGGAAGAAGCAATATTCGAGAGGAATATCCAAGGAAGAAAACTATTCGTCAAGATCGTCGCTGGTCAGTTTTCTAACGCACTCTCTATTACTATTACTACACTAACATTTCATTTCTACGCTTACCGATACTTTCTACAAACGAAAAAAGCTGGTTGTCCTAGGCTTTCATCTTTCCTGTTGCCGTGTGCCCAAGTTTTACTTGATCATTTATATTCCACTGTTTGGTTGTGCCAAAAAATTCTGTAATATTAACCTGTTTTAAATTCTCAGATGTGGTTGACAGTTCGGCTTGGTCCTTACCTTCATTGGCCTAGTGGAATGTTTAGATTTTAAATGCTTCCATAAAAATGATGTACTAGTTTTTTTCCTAAACCTCGCGTGATTTGTACGCTACGCAACCCACATACTGCTTTTCGTTCATCTTCCTCATCAAGTAAGAAGTGATTCCAGAGTTTGTTAATTTTTTAAAACCCAACAATCGTTTAAAAAGACCTTCTACCGTAGGAAATAGCGGAATACGAGTTTTATTTCGCTCGGAGATTCATCGTATTACCGCTAAATAAGGGGTTTCACACAAAGCAGCCAAACCCTTAGTTCAAGTTAGCCTAATTTATCGCGTCTTAACAATATTGCCAAATCATAAAAAATTACCTAAAGTTGGCATTGTTGGCAGAAAATGTTAATAAAACGTAAAAGAATCAGCTTAATATAGCATTGCCGAATCCTACTCGGCCGGGTACCTGGTTTTACCGGATGCTACGTAGCTGGATACCCGGTTTTGCCGGATCCTAAAAAGTACTACCCGTTACATCTCTACTCAAAAATATAGATTTTTTTTAAGTAATTTTTGACATTTTTTTTCTATTGCAGATGGTTGTGTTTAAGTATATTGAAGATAAAGACGTATTTCAGAAATTCTATAGTAAAGTAAGTAAATATTAATAATTAATACTGTTTTGCTTGTTGCTGTTGTTCTTTTTGAGCTATGTACCATATTAGTATCTAAAAATCTTGTATTTTATTAGATGTTAGCTAAGAGATTAGTCCAACACATGTCGGCGAGTGACGACGCCGAGGCCTCGATGATATCCAAGTTGAAACAGGCTTGCGGTTTCGAGTACACTTCTAAGTTACAAAGGATGTTCCAGGACATCGGCGTATCCAAAGATCTTAATGAACAATTTAGGAACCATATGACTAATTCAAATGAATCTTTAGGTATGTATTGCTTATTATTAGAACCTATTCAGTAACAAACTCTGAATGTATGCAGATTCATTGAAAAAAACGAAAATACAGTAACGCTCAGATATAACGAGTGCTCAAGGGATTGCAAGATTCATTCGTTATGAAGGAGTGCTCGTTATATGCGAAATAAATATTAAGGGGGTTTCTCGGTGTGACGGCTACAATTTGAAGCTTATTTCAGGAATTTTTTTTCGTAACGAAATAAAATACAATCTTTTCAATTTTTTTATATATTATTGGCATTTTTAAACTCTACAAAATTTTTCTTTTTAGTTTATTTGATAATATTTTGTTCATGTTGTCTTCGGTCGAAGTAATGTCAAAAAAAAAAAAAAGTGGGTGGGTGGTGGGAAGCACATCTCCATTTGTAATGATCTGTAACAAAATATCCAAATTAATTATTATTCAATAAAAATATCTGTATCGGGTTATGTAGGATTAGACATTTACTCGTAAAAAAAATTTTCAAAAATCGTGTTTATTTTCGTTAAAAATCAAGAAATAAATGAAGAAATTATTAATAAAAATAATTGATTCTACGTAATCCGATAACTAATTATATGTAGAACAACGTGTAAAAATTTTAGCCCGATCGGATAGATAGAATTTTGTCCCTGCTTCCCACGAACCGAGAAAAACGAGTTTAACGTTTTTGTACCTGTGACAGGCTACTCCGACGCGCTCTCTTCTCTATGCCAATTTTGAATCAGTTCTTAAGTATGGTATTATATTCTGGGGAAGGGATAGCATGGTAGAAAATGTCTTTATTATTCAAAAACGAATTTTGAGAATCGTAAAAAAATGAATTATCGACAAAGTTGTAATCGGTGTTTAAAGATATGGGCATGATGAACGTGTATGCGATATATACTTACGAAAACTTAATGTTTTTCTTTTAAAATAAAAATCTATTTGAATTTAAATCAGAACATGGCTATAACACTAGAACAATGGATTTTAAATATTTAGTGCATAGACTTACAATTACTGAAAAATCGCCCCTTTACATGTGTGTAAATTTATGGAATGCCCTACCAAACCAAATCAAAAGTATTAACTCTATCAAAAGATTCAAAGCAGAGATTAAGAATTTATTAATAACCGCAGAACTATATATAGGCTTAGGGATTTTTGTCCGGATTTGTAATTATTGGTTATATTTTCTTTATTTTGACGTCATTTCGTTTCATATGCAAAAGGTACTAGGAAAGTTTTGCAATACAGCTGTGTTTATTTAATTTTTTCAAAGTAATTTCCTCTACATTCAATACACCTCTCCATCCTCCGAAACCAATCTTTAAACCAGTTCTGCCAAGTTTCACTAGGGAGTAAAGCACACTCGTTGTCCCAAGCCCGCAGAAGGTCCTCATCACTGGAAAACCGCCTCCCTTTTAGTTTCATTTTCACATGCGGGAACACTGCAAAGTCGCAGGGAGCAAGGTCTAGACTGTAGGGAGGGTGCTCGAGAAGTTTCAGTCCTGTCGTGGTCAAATATTCGGTGCAAGCTTTGGCGCGGTGAGCGGGAGCATTATCGTGATGGAGAAACCAGGTGTCCATTCTTGACTTTGGCCGCAGGTTCTTCATAGATCCAATGACTTTAGGCAGGCACTGTTCAGTATACCACTTAGCTGTGACTGTCTACTGTGTGTCCAAAACGATACGTCCCACAATTCCACTCGATTTGAAAAATACAGCTATCTTTTTCTTCTTTACAGATCGGGATTTTCTGACAACTACAGGTGTGTCCTCATCATCAAAGACCCAAACTTTGTTTTGAGCCTTGGTCGGCACCTCGTAATAGTACAGCCAAGACTCGTCACCTGTCACGATGTTGTTCACATACCGAGATTGTCCCTTATCAAATTTTTTTAGCATCTCCTGGCACCAAGTCACACGTCGTGCCATCTGCTCTTCAGTCAGTCGTTGCGGCACCCAGAGAGAACAAAGTTTCTTCACGTGCAAATGATTATGCAGAATCGAACGAATTGCTGGTGCATTTAGGTCTAAAGTACCCTCTATCTGTTGGTAGGTCACTCGCCTGTCCTCGTCAAGTATTTTTCCTCACAGCAGTAACGTTTTCCTCCATAACTGACGTTCGTAGCCTTCCCGGCCTCTCAGCATCCTCCAAAGTGAAATTTCCCCCTTTGGAATTCTCTATACCACCTGAATATCGTTGTACGATGTGGACAAACATCACCTAGTGCAAAAGTCATTTCTTCTAAGCACTGGTCAATGTTTAAACCACGCACGAAATTATAACGCAAAACTGCCCTTATCTCATTTCGTGACCACGATGCCATCGCAAGCACTTTACACTCTCACTGCTAATGAATAACTGACCCCATCGACTTGGCGCGGCGGCTACTATGCACGTATGAATATGTCTCAACATACAGCAACAAGCAGCTTCCTGCGATTCATTGTTGCGTCATATTGCAAAACTTTCCTAGTACCCTTTGTACCATGTATATTGATTTAAAATAAAGTATTTATTTATTTATTTATATCACCACTACACCAGACGCTTTATTTTTGCACTCGACGTGCGTTTCGCTAACCATGTTAACTTCATCAGGAGCGATGATTGACTAAAGCTAAACTACAAATCTGTCCTATTTATACTTAGCCTAACACCTGAATTACTCAGGCGGAACTAATGGTATAGGCGACGCCATCAGTTCCTGTCAAGTAACCAGTAAAGGGGGCTATAAGGAATAGGCCCCCTGTCTTTATTTAAGCATTTTATAATCCCCATACTTTCGAATGTGTTCAACAATCTCCTATTAGATACATTTCTAATTAATCTTAGATTATCTAATGTTACAGTATGATCAGCTTCAAGGGGATGTTCGGCAATGCTAGATTTTTCTGTTCTACTGTATTTTAAATGTGCTATATGTTCTTTAAATCGTGTTTTAATCGACCTTTTTGTTTTCTCAACATATTTTTTGTCGCAATCATTACAACTAATTTCGTAAATTCGACTTTTCTCATAATTAGGAATCTTATCTTTAGGATTTCCTAAGATATTCCTGAGATTGTCTGATGACTTATAGACTAAGGTGAGGCCTACCTTATTAAATACTTTATTGAGTGCCCTGCTGTATTTCCGATTATTTGGTATGGAGACATACATATTTTCTTCGCGTGTAAAAAAGGTGGAACTCTGAATATTTAACCTGAACTTATGTCTATTTATTAACTTCTTTACTAAGTCATCGTCATAACCATTAACTTTAGTTATATTTCTAATACTCTCTCTATTCAGAGGAAAAGTGACCAATCGATGAACAAAAAAAATGTAATGCGGCTAATTTGTGTTGTTTGCAATGAAGTGAATCATTAGGAATCTATCTATCTGTTACTGTGTCTTTTCTATAGATGTCAATTCTAACCTATTATTATTTTTAAAAATTAAAATATCTAGAAAAGGCAATTGTCCTTTGTTCTCAATTTTGTAAGTGAATTTAATGGAATCATATAGGCTATTTAATTTGGAAACAAAATCATCTATATTTGCTTTCTTTGTATCAAAAATCGCGAAAACATCATCCACATACCTATACCATAACCTTGGGAAATGCTCAAATTCTTGACTGGCTTCGGTTTCAAACTTACTCATGAATAAATTGGCTATGAAAGGTGATAAACAATTACCCATAGCTATATCTTCTTTCTGAACATAAAATTGACTGTTATATTGAAAATAATTTTGTTCGATACAAAGTTTAAAAAATGTTAAGTATTCATAAATAATTTCGTGCTCAAAGTCATTCATCCTAAGTAATTCTTCGAGATATTATAAAGTTTATGGTATTGACACACTTGGAAACAAAGAACTGACATCAAAAGAAATTAAGATTTCACCTTCATTCAGAACTAGATCTTTTGTTTTATTAATGAATTCTAAAGAGTTCTTCACTGCGAAAGTATTTAGTGGTAAATTCTCAACACTCTTAACAAAAGAACTTGAGAATTTACCATTAAATACTTTCACAGTGAAGAATTCTTTAGAATTGATGAATAAAACAAAAGATCTAGTTCTGAATGAAGGAAATTTTAATTTCTTTTTATGTCAGTTCTTTGTAACTTTACAATATCTCGAAGAATTACTTAGGATGAATGACTTTGAGGACGAAATTATATATACATACACTGGGTAGTGTCATTATGCCAAAGATTCCACATTCCCAACAAGTCTCTTCTATATGTTACAACTTCGTAAATATTTAGAATTTCGGTCTGAAATTTTTACAGTATATTCTCAATATATTTTAATTTAGAAATATGTAAGAAGAAAAATCGATTTTTTGAAGCTGTCACACCGAGAATCCTCCTTAAATGTTAAAATAGGTTATTTCAGTTCTTTATTACGTATTACTAAATGGGGTGAAAAGTCCCGAGACTTCACGAGAGGTTACAGCACAAACAAAGAACCATATGATCAGAAATTTCGCGTAAAATTCTCATAAAATTTTGTCTCTTAGTTTGCGAGTTACAGCTGCAAAACGATGGAACACAAAAAATGTCGTGTGTTGATTAAACTTTTTGTTTTTTGATGGGAAAAAATACAGCCAGAACCCAAGAATGACTTGAGAAGTATTATGACACATCTGCTCCGTCGCAAGCAACTATATGTCGATGGTCTAGTGAACTTAAATGCGGACGGCAAATGAGGCAGTCACTCCAAACAATACAAAAAAAAATCCACCATATTGTTTTTAGTGTTCTGTACGGAACACTTATAAGATCACTTCGGTGTCTGTCCGTTTGTCACACCGGATTTTCTCCGAAACTATTTGAGATAGAAAGTTGAAATTTGGCACTAATATAGGAATTGATGGCCTCATCAGAGCCGTGTAGTCTTGAAAGCAAAATTTTGACTTAAGGAGTTAGTTTTGGGGGTGAAATCGGGAGTGAAAAAAAAAAAATTTTTTTACTAAGTCATCGAGTTGGGTGTCAAATGAAAACGTGTAAAAACCCGAGTTCAGAAATATATATAATGTAATACTTGCACTCACTTTTCTTTGTATTATTTTTAAAAAATCGCTGAAAATCGCTGTCCCCCTCTTTATCTTGAAAAGTACTGATCAAAAAAATTTTAAAAAAATTCTGGAATATTCCCCACGAGGTGTAGATTGAACGAAAATTATCACGAGTGCATTAAATTTAATAATTTATGTGGTATATAAAAAAAACAAAATTTCAAGGTCATCAGTTTTCATTAAAGATCTGAAACAAACTTTGTTGAAAACTCATTTGGTATGTGAAGTTACTGATCAGTTTATACCTTCGTAACATTTTTTTTTAATTTTAGAAGCAATCAACGTACGGAACACTAATTGCGCAAGTTAAACTTGCACATGATCGGTTATTTATGACCGCAAAGTAAAAGTGAGAAAAGTAACCGACATCGTAAAGATATCAACAGAACGCATGAGGCGTATTTTGCATGAATATGTGGATATGAAAAACCTACGTGTCCGATGAGTGGCGCGCGCTCTCAGTTCACAAGTCCGTAACATCAATGGTGAAATTGGATCAGTTGGGCTATGAATTGTTTGCTCATTCGCCAAATTCGAAGAGATGTGGCTCAAACGAAGAAGTCAGTGGCTGGACGCATGAAAGCCGATCGAAGCGTCTAAAAATACAAACATCAGCTAGAAAGGTTTGGGAAAATATTTTTTGGGATGGACAGGTCATAATTCTGATCGACTATCTTGAGAAGGAGCGAACAATCACCCTATTACGTTGGTTCATTCCACCGTTTGAATGCTGAAATCAAGAAAAAAGGCCGCATTTAGCGAAGAAAAAGTGTTGTTTCACCAAGATAATACACCAGCTCATAAATCCATAAAATCGATAGTGAAATTGGACCAATTAGGCTATGAATTACTTCCTTATCCGGCGTATTCATTAGATCTCGCCCCCAGCGGTTATTTCCTCTTTCCAAATTTCAAAAGGTAGCTCTAGGGGAAGAGATTGGGCTCAAATGAAGAAGTCGAATGGGAAACTGAGACTCATTTTAGAGAGCTGGACAAATTGTACTATATATAAGGTAGCCAAATTTTGGAAGATCACTGGAACAAGTGTATCGCTTTTAAAGGAAACTATATTGAAGAATAAAATCGATTTTTGGCAAAGACGTGGTTTCTTCTTCGAAAGTCTGGGGATTTTTCACCCCGTGTAGTGTTGCCTGGAAATATAAGTGTGGCTAGTCTCTTTTTCTTTGTGAAAAAGACTAGTTCAGTGTTACTTGAATTTGACACCACGCGAAACTAATATATATATTTTTTTACTTACAGGTATAGATTTTAGTATTCAAGTATTATCATCTGGTTCTTGGCCTTTTCAACAGTCTTTCACCTTTGGCTTGCCTTCAGAGGTAATGTTTTAGAAAAATTTGATTTTTAATTCGAAATTGGTGTTAAATTTTGCTTTGCTTTCAGTTGGAACGTAGCGTAAGTAGGTTTACAAATTTCTATGCCAGTCAGCATTCGGGAAGAAAATTGAACTGGCTTTACAATATGTCCAAGGGAGAACTGAATACAAATTGTTTTAAAAACAGGTAAATTTGTTGTTTATATGTGGGTTTTCTTGTTTACTGTTTGGTGTGTTATTTTACTTAAAAAAATTACATGGAATATACATATTTTGTTTTAGGTATACGCTTCAAGCAAGTACCTTTCAAATGGCTGTGCTTCTTCAGTTCAACGTAGCAGATTCGTGGACTGTAGCCCAACTAGAAGAAAACACACAAATTAAGCAAGATTTTCTAGTTCAGGTAATGATATTTGTTCAGATAGATAGATATTTGTTGACTAGTTTACAGAAAGTTTGTAGAAAGTCGACATTTTTAGGGGAATAATACTATTAAAAAATACTAACGTAAAACTTAAGTATATATCAAATTATTTCACGGTGGTAAAATTTCTTACATGTAGAATAAATTATACCAGAGCTGCGAATCTACAAAAAAATAGGAAGAGCCTGCCAAAATAAGGATCTTTTATCTTTGTTCCTCCCATTAATGGTCTTAAGTTGGTCACTCTTTTGAACGAGATAAGGGAAAGGAATGTCAAGAAGTATGTTTAGGGAATTGTATATCAAGGATATAAGTTATTCAAGTGATGATACTTTTCAACTGAATAGAAACAAGATTATATGTGTATACATATTTATATATATATATATATATATATATATATATATATATATATATATATATATATATATGTATATGTGTATATATATATATATATATATATATATATATATATATATATATATATATATGTGTATATATATATATATATATATATATATATATATATATATATATATATATATATATATATATATAAACGCCGGATGTTATGGAATACACTGCATATATTGGAACTGGTGGCTCCTTGTAGCAAGACTGATTGCAGAAAATTCATCTTAAATCTCAATAATAAAGGAAAAAATCGAATTTGATATGACGAATGAATGTGTCATAAATATTTTTTTCACGTTATCAGCTTTAGCTAGATCTTTCCCGATAAATTTAATAAAAAAATATAAAAATATTTAATGTTTTCATCTTGTAAAAATTTTTATCCAAAGATAATCACTTACTAAAAAATTTAACCCATTTATCCCGGAATGGTTTCTTATTGTAAGAATAACTACTATTACAAAACTATAATCTGTCTAAAACAAGCCATAGGAGAATCGAATGCACTAAAATTTCTTATAATATAACTTTTAATTATTCAAGAAACTTAAAAAAAAAACAAATTTAATTAAAAAAATATAAAATTTTTTACCTTTTAAAATAATTTCTTCGTGACACCAACAAATTTATTTCACAAGTTTTAGAGGAGCACTGTCAAAAATTTTAAATCTTCCCAAATACAAAGTCGAATTTTGTAGAAACATCACTTAAAACGTAAAAATTTTAATTTAAATGCTTTGTTTGAGTCAATATAGTCAGTTGTTATGGTCCAAATTGACCCTCGGTAAAAAAATAAAATATTCAAATGTTTTTAATTAAGGTATAAATTGAAATCTTTTTTTTAGCTGTTCTGATTTTTTATTTTTCTCCATTTCTTTTTGAAATAATATATTTTTCAAATGGAAATTAAATTAGCATTGTTTTCTTTTTTGCATAATTATTTTGAAGTTCTTCCGGACTATATTTTGGAAAGTTATATGGCTTTTCGTGTATTTTCAGTTGTTTAACAAATGTTAAACATTTAATTATAATTATGTGGAATAAATTTTATTTTAAGAAGTTCCAACGGGTAAACAAAATAGATTGGCAACTGACAGACGAAAACCTCAAACGTCTGTCACGTGGGAAACACGCTATTTCTCAGGGTGTCTTCACGATAATTATAAATTTGTCGTGTATGGTTAAATCACCATATTAGATCGACCGGTTGCTTTTGGTTTAGGTGTAAGTAGCAAAACTACGTGTGATAATTTTTTTGTACTCTTAATGATATTTATATATTTTATATTGCTACTAAGACAGTATCTACTGTAAGCACTACGTAGCGCATTGAACTAAATCAAGTTTAGATCAACAGTTTTCTTGGAAATTGGTTAAATTTTTGATAGGTATGTATCACCTAGCTTAGCTGCAGTAAACGTCAAAATTTTCTTGTAATAGTAATAGACTTTATATTTTATTGTAAATAGTATAATATACCTGACGTATAATAACTAGTACTTTTCCAAAAAATGTAACTGTGTGGAGAGAGAGAGAATAGGTACTTGAGATTATCCTCCGTTCTATCATTAGTTACCCCAACTCCCACCTATTTGTGTTTCTGAAATCCAATACTTTCCTAGTTTAATTCTTAAACAGACCCTAACATAATAGCTATGCGAATAACGAACTTCAAATAACCTTTTCCAAATTAATATATATATATATATATATATATATATATATATATATATATATATATATATATATATATATATATATATATAATTTTCTACAGCTAACGCTGTCTTCCTTCTCTCAGCCTTTGATTCCATCCGTTTCTATCTTCCCAGTCTCCATCTGTTAGACCCATGTCCTCCATAGCCTCGTCCACATCGTCTCTCCACGATCGTCTGAGTCTTCCTCTTTTTCTTCTCCCTATAGGGCTCCACTCCATTATTTTCTTTATCCACCTATTATCTTCGCTCCGTCTTATGTGTCCATACCATTTTAATCGTTTTTCTTCAATGGTGTTTATTGCGTTCTCTTTGATGCTCATTCTGCTTCTTATAGCTTTATTCTCTTCTTCTGATGTTGCGTTTTTTGAAATGATAGTTCCTAAATATTTAAATCTATCGGTTCCTTTGATTATTGTTTCGTTATCGACTTCTAGATTCTCCACGTTTCCCTCCTTTGTTGTTAGATATTCCGTTTTATCAAAGTTTATTGCTAATCCTGCTTTAGTGTATTCTTCTTTCTGTTTTCTTACCATATAACTGAGGTCTTCCTCATCTTGCGCTATGCTTACTTGGTCGTCTGCGAAACTTAGAGTATATAAGTAATCTTCTCGTATTGGGACTCCCATTCCACTACATTTTTGATTCCATTTTTTTTAATGTTTGTTCGAGGTATATTTTGAATAGTGTTGGGAATGTAGAGCATCCTTGTAATAGGCCTTTTAATGTTTGGAGTCTCTTCCTATTTTATGTCCTATTTTTTATGTTCACTGTGTTGTTTTCGTAGAGAGCTTTTACTGCGTATATTAGCTTTTTGTCAATGCCTATTTCTTTCATTCCGTTCCATAATTTTTGTCTTGGTACTGAGTCATAGGCCTTTCTTATGTTTATGAAGGCTAGATGAACTTCTCTATTCTTTGCCAGTTTTTTTTCCATTGTTGGTTTTAACATATAGTGTATATGTGGTTTATACATGATTTTCCGGCCGTAAAGCCTGCTTGGTCTTCTCCAATTTTTCCTTTTATATTTTCCTCTATGATATTTTTAATAATTTTTCCATACAAACGTCCCATACTCGATATTATGCTTAGGCCTCTATAGTTTGTGCATTTTCTGCGGTCTCCCTTTTTAAATATAGATACTATATAGGCTTCGGACCATTACCAAAGGAAATTTTTTCTCCATTTTTCATTTGGGTTATTCATTTCTTAATTTCTTTTTACTATTTTTGTAAATATTTATTGCTTGCAGTTTAAATCATACCCATTATTAAATAGAAATTCTAAAAAGGCCTACAAAGCAGAATCCACAAAAACTAGCTTGTCATCAAATGTTAGTATCAAAATTACTTGACAGACGAGCTTTTATAATATAAAATTATAAATAAAAAAACTGTGAGCGTGTAACAATTGCAATATAAAGTGGTGTTTAGCTCATTTAATGATTATGTCACGCACAACCTAAGATCTTCTATATGGAGAGCAATTGCACATTTAAGGTATATTAAAATAAAACAGCCGACTTCATTTAAAGGTCAGAGCCACTTGTTAAGGGGCAATAACCCCAAGAATCAACGAACCTGTGGAATAGTGGAAATATTTTTTCATATTTTCACTTGCAAGAATCTTCATTTATTATTATATTGGTAAATAGTACATGACACGTTTCGTTTTTTCCACAATCAAAATTGAATAAGATGGATTTTCATTAAGTAACAATTAAATCAATTACGAACTGGCTTTCGCCTGTAATCAAGGAAATTCCTTTGATATAATTGATAAGAAGTTATGGTTCAATATTATTTTTACTACGTGTGCGGTGTATTATCTATTATTGTTTTGATTTGTTACATTAATCGTATCCAAAATTTAAAAATCTGTAATTATTGGAGAAAGTCGTATTTTGCCAACCCAGCCCTGTGCGTACAATAACGGCCATTCATGGGCGAGTTAATTTTGTAAATGATTTCGTAAAATGCAGTTTTGCCTATATATATATATATATATATATATATATATATATATATATATATATATATATATATATATATATATATATATATATATATATATATATATATATATATATGTATTCACACACCAGGTGTACAAGTATGAAATGCGGATTTTTTTTCTAAAAAAACATGTTAAATTCGGAAGAATGATAAAAAGTGTTTTATTCAAAGTATGCTCCATCGCTTGTTATACATTTTTCCCATCTTTCGGGCAATTTGTGAATACCACGCTAGTAAAAATCTTCCCCTTTTGCTGCGAATCATTCATCGAGCCATTTTTTCATATCTTCGTACGAACCAAAGCGCTGCTCAGCAAGTGCGTGAGCCATCGATGCAAACAAGTGGTAATCGGAAGGAGCCAAGTCTGGTGAGTAAGCCGCATGGGGTAGAACTTCCCAGCTGAGTGCTTCCAACGTGTCGCGAACTGGTTTTGCCATATGTGATGGAACAGTGTCATGAAGAAAAATGACTTTGTGTCGCCCCAGGTTTTAACAGCTCATAATAGACCACGCCCCTCTGGTCCCATCAAACATAGAACATCGTCTTTCTGCCAAAGCGATTCGGTTTTGCGGTCGATGTGGATGATGCGCCTGGGTCTACCCATGATTTTTTGCGCTTGGGATTCTTAAAATAAATCCACTTTTCATCCCCTGTAACTATACGATGCAAAAACGACTTCCTTTTGTACCGAGCGAGAAAAATGTCACACGTGTTTTTGCGCTTTTTCCATTTGCCTGTCGTTCAACTCATGTGGTATCCATCTACCGGTCTTCTGAATCTTTCCCATCTCTCGTAGCCGATTGGAAATAGCTTGTTGACTAACGCCCAATTGCTCGGCGAGTTGTTTTTGTGTTTGCGAATCATCTTCGTCCAACAATGCTTGCAATTCCATATCTTCGTATTTTTTTGGCGGTTTTCCACGTTCCTTGTCTGCAACATCGAAGTCACCACTTTTCAAACGCCGAAACCATCGTTCACACGTATCTTGCGATGGAGCATGTTCACCATAAGCTTCTCGAAGTAATCGGTTTGATTCAACAGCAGTTTTCTTCAAATGAAAACAAAAAATTAATGCTATCTGCGAATGCTCTTTGTTCGGTATAAATTTCGACATATTGAACACAATACTATGCACACACTTTTCCAATTTATCGCTCGTGCGCGTCTGACACTTGTTGATGACACAACAAAATGGCGCAGTGTCAATCTTTATAGCACAAACTGCATTGGTGCACCATCTGCGCATTCCATACTTGTACACCTAGTATATATAGTATTGTGGTCCTTGTATCAAAAATTGACGAGAAATAGTGATAAATGGTATTTCGCTATAACTCATAATCATCCCTGAAGATTAATGGTTTTTCAGGTTGGTCGTAGTAAATACATACGTCAAAAACAATTCAATCGAATTTTAGCGATAACCTGCCTGTCTGTTGCAACGACGCCATCCTTAAAATTGACAGCTTCTTATTTGTGTTATAAAAACTAAATGAATTTTGAAAGTTAATGTTTTAAAATTATTCAAATAACATATATTAAGCATCTAAAGCTTGCATTTAAAGGGGTTACTTAAGAGATTTTGAAAATATTTGAATTAATACCACATAAGAAACTAGTGCTACTTAATATTGTTAGTGACTTAAACGGTAGTCAACAACAACAATATCTAGTGCCGACCAATTTTTAAGAATATGTAAGATATCAAAAATTCTCCTTACTTTGGAAAAGAAAGAAAAAGATAATATAAAGCTTTTTTTTTTATTTTTAGGTTATACAAATTTTACTCAAGGCAAAACTACTTCTCTGTGATGAAGAAGAAAACGATATCACAGTAAATTCGACGGTATCTCTCAATTTAGGATTTAAAAAGTAAGATTTCAATTTAAAAAGATATTATTTTCTAAAGAGTATTGAATACTCCACGGCTCTATTCTAGTGTTGGGGTCCCTCGAGTGGTAAGCACTGGTATTCTCGATTACTGAATTGAGTACTTGAGTTATAGAATCAAGTTAAAATTGTATCTCAAATAAAATACCTTATACTCAATCTTCTGATCGCGGTTACCAAATCAATTATGCCTACAAATTGTGCTGCTCAGAATAAGTACCAGGTAATCGACCATTGATATTTGTCAGTTTTTTTCTCAAAACTATTCTATGTTTCTTACATATTGTAGTTTTGGTTAAGGGGTTACATACACCCGAATTTTCAAAAATTCAATTTTTATTTTGCGGATTTTTATTCTCTTCGCTTCTAAGAATTATTTAGAAAATTTTTTTTAAGAAAATTCCATTCCATTAAAAAGTTATACCATTAAATGTGACCTGGCGTCGGATTGGAACCACTGTCTGTTTTCAGACACTGTCTGCAATATTACTTAGTCAATTTTTAATATCTTGTAAATTTCTTTTTTAAATCGTAATAATTACTTTTTCTACAAAATGTCAAGAGGTTTTTTTTTTAATTCTTCTAAGAGACAATTTTTTATGAAAGATTAAACATAATTTTTTAGTCGAAAATTGCATACTAAAGGTTGAAACACCGTAAATTTTTTATTTTTGAAAAAAAAAACCTTCAAAAATTTTTAGCTACTACATTATTTTACAAGATTAATTTTTATTATGGCAAATTGGATTATTTTTTGTGAAGTTATCCTGCAGGCAAGGAGGCGCCATAGTTTTCATCAGTGGTTCATTTAACCTGATAAAAAATAATGTTAACATTTAAAACAAATTTTAAAAAAAAAATTCTTATAATTCAAACTACAGTAAAAATATAAAATCGCCATTCTTTTGTATTATTCACTTAATAACCGTTAAAATATTTTTTTTAAAATATACAGTGTGTCCCAAAAAGTTTTATACAAGTGGAGAAAAAGTTCTTATATATTACAAAAAAAATATTCTTGATAAAAAATTCTGAATCACATGGAAATCCATAATCAAGCATCAAAAGTTTAAAATATTTGATGGTATACAGGGAAAATAAAAAATAATGATTTATAATGAAGAGTAAAGTGTGTTTAAATTTAGATAAATAGCAAATTATTAATGTTAATAGTTGTTGACAGTTGTTAGGTATAGTACTTTTCACGATCTAAGAATGTGACTTAGCTACCTATACCCACTCAAAATTCAGCAAGATTCGAAAGTGATTAATTTACGGCTGTTTTTTTTTTTTTTTGAAGCCAATCTTCAAAAAACTTCAGCGGTTGTATCACAATGATAATCAAAGCTAGCATCTGAAATATTCTGGGCTGCTAAAAATAGACATTCTGGTATACAGCCTTCTTCTGACCCCGCATGTAAAATAGTTATTCTTTTACCTTTATTTGATGTAGCTTTGGTGTGGCATTTTTTGGATTTATCAATCCATCCTTTCGGCTTTTTTGGATTTATCAATCCATCCTTTTGGATTTATCAATCCATCCTTACGTGGGTGTCATACCAGGTCTCATCTAGGTAGATTTTCATTCGATTGTCTATTTTTTTTATCAAGAACCCCAAACGACTTAGAATATGCCATAAAGTTGTAGTGGAACATTTTATGTCACAACTTCCTGAAAGTGACAATAACGTAGGAACTTTTTGTTCTGCATACATTTCATAAATTTTGCGGCGGATTACGTCTTCTTGACAGAAATCGATACATTTCGGCACACCTTTGTCTTTTCGTGTTTTTTTTAGGCGCTATCGAATTATTTACAATTTTCCAAACTGTATTTTCAGGGATGCTTGTTAAAGCTGATGTCTCCATCAGTGAAAAGGATTTTTGGTGGCCTCGCTCCACTAAGTTTAAATAAACACTTTTTAACTGTCATTTTTGCCTCAACGGACAAACATTTGCGGCTTCTGATGGAAAGGGCTTCGGACATTTTAAGACACTATTGAACATTATAATACGCACTATTTCAGTATAATACTGCAGATAAAATGAAGAATATTCTTTATATTCATAATTATATATATATATATATATATATATATATATATATATATATATATATATATATATATATATATATACTGTTTTATTATTTTAAATTGATTTGTTTTTTATTTTTATATTAATTTAGAAAAGCATAAGTTTATTAAGTTTTAAAGAAAAGTGAAATTAATGTTAGTAAAAGTCAATATTTAGTTGAGCCAGCTTTAGCCGCTATCAAAGCTTTAATTCTGCCCGGCATGCTATCAATGCAAGATTGTACTGTCTCCTGCATTTGAGGATGATGATTCCACACATGAATAATCTTTTCTAGGAGCTGGGTTTTGTTGGTAATCACATCTTAGCCACTTCTCTTTTCATCAGCTCCCACACATTTTCAATGGGGTTCATATCAGGGCCAATCCAACAGAGGGATATTTTTTTCTGCCAAAAAAGCTTTAACAGACCGAGCAGTGTGGCAGGGAGCTCCATCTTGCATGAAAGTGGTTCCCCATTTGGAAACCATTCTCTGAGCTGCAGAATCAACCGATTTTGTAATACTTCTTTGTACTGATCTTGCCTCATTATTCCTTTGTCGACGTACAGACGCCCAGTGCCCTTGCCGCTGATGACTGACCAAATCATCACTTTGGTGGGATGTTTAACCGTCGGGACGACACAATCAGGATGAAACTTTTCTCCATGACGACGACGCACATACTGAGCTTTATTCTCCAAAATTTCGAATGTGCTTTCGTCACTGAAGCAGACCTGTCAAAAATAGGAAAAATATATAAACTTCCATGTTTATTTGCTTTATTTAACTGAAAATGATAATAATGTATCAATTATTGATTAAATTGCTGTATCTTACCGATCTCCAGAAGTCCACATCTTTGTCTTGCCATTGTTTGGCCCACTTCAGGCGCTTTGCTTTCATTGCAGCTGTTAACTTGGGCTTCCTGGCGGGGCGACAGGCCTTAAAATCTAATTCTTTCAATTTTCTTCGAACAGTGCGCTCAGAAGCATTTACGCTAGCATCCTGGAGTTGTGATTTTATTACCTTTGTGGTAGCAAATCTGTTTTCTACACAAATTTTCTTCAAACATCTCTCTGACCGTGGAGTGAAAATTGGTTTTCTACCGCATCTTTTCTTTCTTTTCGGGCTTAATTCCTTCCCTGACTCAATTTTCTTTTCTATGCGTCGTACACTAGCTTCAGAAACCTCCAATCTTCGTGATATTTCTCGGTTTGTAAATGTTTTCGCAATCACAAGGGCCTTCACTTCAGGTTTTTTACGTGGTGAAAGATCGCCTTTTCTACCTATAATAAAAATAGTCCAATTACTTTTTTAAAACACTGCATACAAAATAAACTAATAACTGAGTAGTATAAAACTGTTAAACAAACAATCACAGTCCATAAAGCCACAGAAACACGTCCGTACCTGACTCGATTCCGATCGCGACTGATACAGGTTTGTATTTGTTTACGTTCATGTATCACTTTGTCAACACAGTGTTGCTATATGTTAAAAATAAATACAAATATGTAGTCTACAATAATTCTTTTAAATAAAAATCAATAATATTGTAGTTTAAATATACCATTATTGCATAAAAACTCTTAAGAAACATAAAATTACTAAAAAAAATACAGTGCGTCTAATAATTTGGCCAGGGACTGTATATATATATATATATATATATTATATATATATATATATATATATATATATATATATATATATATGTATGTATATATATATATATATATATATATATATATATATTATATATATATATATATATATATATATATATATATATATATATATCAATTACGACCCTGTTATGGCCAGGTACGTGCGTAGATCCTAACGGTCGTTTAATGTTTTTTACTGCATCAATTTGCCAAATCACTTTCTTAGATATTGAAAAATACTGTACTTCCAAAGATATGTTCATTTATTTTCAGCCTAAAATTTAGTAGTAGTAGTAGTGATTTCGTTTTCTTTTATTTAATAAATAATCCAGGAAGGCCACAAATCTAAACGTAAGCATAATTTTTTAGTTCTTATTAATATTTTCAATTAATATTTTGCTCTATATTTAAATTTAAACACACTCTACTCTTGATCATTATTTTTTATGCTCCCTGTATCAAATATTTTAAACTGTTGATGCTTGATTACGAATTTCCATGTGATGCAGAACTTTTGATCAAGAATACATTTTTTTGTAATATGTAAGATAAACTTTTTCTCCATTTGCATAAAACTTTTTGGGACACACTGTACATATTTTTTGCAGCGCCCAGGTGTATGTAACCTCTTAAAGTGGAGGTTACCATCATTCTTGATTTTTAGTTTTTTATTTGTTTAAAAATAACCTATTTTTAATATATTTTTTCTTTTAGTAAAAAACTTCGAGTTAATATAAATATACCAATGAAGACGGAACTCAAAATGGAACAAGAAACGACACATAAACACATTGAGGAGGATCGAAAGCTTCTAATTCAAGCTGCTATAGTTAGGATTATGAAAATGAGAAAGGTACGTACCTAACCGACATTATTGAACTTCCGCGGCGGAATACGAGCGTTTTAGTACAAAATATACATGGTCTATCCGGAAAGTAATGTCATCAAGTCGATTAAAAAAAAAAATTGTCACCAGATCGGTATAATACATTAAAAACTCTTCAAAATAATCTCCTGCGTCGATACATTTCTGCCAGCGCGATTTGCAAGCTGCGCAGGCGCCCTGGAAGACCTGTTCAGGAATTGCTTTACCGTTGTACAAGCTGCTTTCACGTCACGTCACATCCATTATTCCGAAATAATGTCCTTTCAGGGGAGATTTCAAGCGAGGAAACAAAAAGAAGCCTGGGGGAGCCACGTCGGGACTGAAGGGTGGCTGGGGCAGCGTTGCCACGTTACATCCGGCCAGGTAGCTGGTCACGACGCAAGCGGTGTGTGCTGCTGCGTTGTCATGGTGAAGTTTCCAATCGCTGCTGCTGTCTGATGACGATAGTTTTTGGAATATTTAACATGTTGGCCCCTAAACGAACACTCATTCGACGGTCTGTTTGCAAAAGTTCTTTCATTCGCGGGCTTCGTTGTCGACCTCTTCACGGCCTTCTAAAAACGTCTTCTGCCATTTGTAGACTTGCCTTCGTGAGAAACACTCATCCCCGCAGGCCTGTTGAACCATTGGAAAAGTTTCCACGGCGGACTAGCCGAGTTTCACACAAAACTTTATAACGTATCTTTGTTCCAGTGAGCAATGCATCGCAACTTGTACTAGAGACGAAACAGAGGTTCACGAAATCGCCCGTCCTTACCCTCCGAGAGCTCGAAGACAACTGAGCAAGCACTCGCTCTGTAGCTGACTTCCCCCATCATCGATCCCCGACGGGTAGAGAACGCTGCGATGTACAGTCGCTTCACAATAAAATCGGTGACATTACTTTCCGGACAGACCCTGTAAATATCGAAAATTTATATTCTATCACGGTTTTTTAAAGTTCTTTTTTATTTACATTCCACACAGTTTCCCACCAACAACTACCTTTTTTTACAACTCGTCGACTTTTGAAAAATTTGCCGGTGACTTCTGGCTGGCAGTTTGTCGTGGAATATGGTTTAGCGAAAAAAACTTTTCAGATGTATGTTTATCTGAGAACTGAGACTCTGGGCACGGTATGCCGAAATTAGGATTATTTTTGGTACAGATTTTAAGTCTCTGTCAACTCCTACCCCTGATAGTTATTATAATGGAGCTCGTTGTCAAAAGTCACTCAATCCAACTAAGCAGTCCAGGTCCACGAAGACCATGAAGTCTGAGAAGTCCAGAAGAGTAGCATATGCCGGACCAGCCGAGTTTCGGCTGCTTTTGCAATCGTATTTCAAGAAAATTCCCATCCCTGCAGACAAATTCAAGGACATTATTCACTTGTCTAAATTTTGTAGCTCAAAAGCTAGGAAAATGTTTAACAAAATTTCCGCAACGACAGAAAAATCAAAAACAGTTTTTTTTTCAATATATTTCCAAAAACATAAATAATTTACAAAATTTTAGCTAACAGTTTGTACTTATTGATTTTAATTTTTTTTAAAATTAATTTTAAATTTAAATAATTTACAGAAAAGTAGTAATGGTTGTGAAAAAATATGGTTGTTTTATAATGGACCTGACTTCTTTTGAGCAATTTAAGAATAAGAATAGACAAATCCCGTTTTGAACATAAAAATTTTGGCTTTTTTTTATTTTAATAATTTAGACAACTTTACATTTAGTTTTAAAAAAAAAAATATACAGTTTTTATTTATATATATTTGTTGAAACGAACATTATTTTTTGGTTTCTTAATAACCCGTTTTACCTGTTTTGGACTTCCAAACTTTAAAAACTGATTTTCTCAAAAAGTCGATTTCTGGACATGTTCAGTTTTGAACTAAAACCCTTCATATAGTTCTTCTACTTTAAATCGTCCGAAATAATTGTGCCAAGATATATTGGCGTTATACAATGGAGGATGATTATATGAATGGGCCGGTGGATGACCATCTAAATAATACTTATTGTAAAAGCTTTAAAGATTTTGCCGTTGCACATTTGAATGTTAGGTCGATGAACACTGGCTTTGATGAGTTTTTGTATTATATGAATACGTATCAATTTGACATAATAGGCCTTTCTGAAACTTGGTTATCTCCACTTGATGATTACGACTCGTATTCGATTCCCGGGTACACCTTTGTTCGAAAGGATAGGAATGGTAGAGGTGGTGGGGTTGGCTTCTATATTTAAAAACTATATTAAATTTAAACAAATAACATTAGACATTAGTTACCCTGATCTCGAATATATTAGTATTACAATATTACTCAATCATAAAAAAATATTGCTTACAAATATATATAGGTCTCCATCATATGATATAGAAAATATGCTTGCGGTTGCAGTTCCGTCATATGATATTGTTGTTTTCAAGGGAGACTGGAATATCGATCTTCTAAGCGTCTCACCTGCTCAAAGAAGATTAGAAGCACTCTTTAACATTTATGATTTGGCACAACTAATAACAGAGCCAACTAGAATAAATTTAACAACAGGAAATTCAAGTCTTATTGATGTAATCGTTACAAATAAGAATACTTCTTACTTGGTTACTAAATCAATTCCAATTTCACAAACCCTTTCTGATCATAACTTAATATATTTTACTTTGAACCTTCCTAAAAAACAAAACAACAAAAGAATTATTCATTACCGCGATTATAAAAATATTGATTTTAACGAATTTCATAATGATGCACTTCGGCTGGATTGGGATTCAATTTTTTATATTGGTAATATTGAAACCAAATTGGAAGTGCTTAACTCTTTCATTTTATACCTAATAAATAGGCATGTGCCCTATAGGCATACAAAGGTCAAAGAAAGGAATAGTGCCCCTTGGATTACTGATAATATAAAGCTTTTAATGCGGTTAAGAGACAAAGCTCATTCCAAATATCTAAAGAATAGATCACCAGAGCGTCTCCAATATTACCGGGAGCACGCTATTATAAGGGAAAAAATTTCATATTTTAATCATTTTTCTCGAAAAAATGGTCAAGCCTTCTGGAAAGAAGTAGCTCAGCTAAACTTGACACGTAACAAGTTGAGTCATATTCCGGATGATTTGTGCGATCCTGTCTTATTAAATAATTATTTTTCTTCGTGTACTAGAGGATTGAATAACGTATCAGCAAATAAAATGATTTATTATAAATCTAATACTCATCCAAAGGTAACAAATGAAAGGAAATTCAGTTTTAATCTAATTACCGAGGAAGAGTTGTTAGCCATCATAAATAAAATCTCTACTAATGCCATAGGAGAGGATGGTATTTCTGTTAAAGATCTTAGACTCTGTCTTCAATACTGCACGCGTCCGCTAATAAATATAATTAATTGCTGTATACTGGAAGGGTACTTTCCGAATATCTGGAAAAAGGCTATTATTAAACCATGTGCCAAAGTGACAAACCCCATGGAACCAAAGGACCTACGACCAATTAGTATACTCCCTGCTTTATCAAAAATTCTGGAGCGACATGTATATCAAATGTTTTTATATGTAAATAGTAAACAAATAATACCCAATTGTCAGTCGGGATTTCGACCTTATTTTAGTACTACTACCAGCTTGGTTAATTTACTGAACGATATTCGTTTCAATGAAGATAAGAATGAAACCACCTGCTTAGCTCTTTTGGATTTTAGTAAGGCGTTCGACACCCTAAATCATGATCTGCTCTTGGCAAAGCTTTACTATTTTGGCTTCTCAGACCAGTCAGTTATTTTTATGGAACATTTTCTAAAGAATCGATCACACTGTGTAGAAATTAGAAAAGATTTTAAATCCATTAAATCTAATTACATACCGCTTACTAAAGGAGTGCCTCAGGGCTCCATCTTGGGTCCACTATTGTTTTCTCTTTATGTGGCAGATATTGATAAGGCGATAGAATATTCCAAAATGCAACAGTATGCCGATGATTCTCAAGTATATATGCCATTTCCTTTAAATAAGTTACGCACTTTAGTATATTTTAATAGGGACCTAAATAACATATATAATTTTTGTAATGATCATAGCCTTAAGCTTAATGCACAGAAGTCTTGTTTTATGCTGTTTAACGGTAATAAAAATGCAGAGGGTATACTTTTTGATACCTTGAGACCTTCAATTGACAATACTTTTTTGCCTTTAATTCATGAGGCCAAAGTATTAGGAGTAATTTTTGACAAATCTCTTTCATTCCAATCACATATTAATATTAAATTAAAGGCAGCTTATATTCGTTTAAAAAAACTGTATAATCTAAGGAATCTTCTGCCATCAAAAACCAAATATTATTTATGCAACAGCTTGATCTTATCTTTATTTGATTAGGCTGATGTGTATGGCGACTCTTTGTCAGCCCAGTATGTTAGATTAATCCAGAAAATACAAAACTGTTGTATGCGCTTTTCTTTTAACATTCCATTCAGAAATCGAATCACACCCTATTTAAATAATAGCTATATTTTAAATATGGAAAATCGTAGAAAGTGTCATTTGTATAATTTCGTCTATCGGATTTTTAAATTTGGACAACCCCAATACCTCAGAGAACAATTTAGTGTTTTTCTGCATCCGCACGATACGAGAAACATTATTTCTTTTAGAGTTCCTCAACACAGGAAGGCAGCCTTTCAAAAGTCCTTTATTTTTATTGCTGTGCATTTGTGGAATTCTTTGTCACAAGAGGTTAAACAATTATCACCAGGCAAGTTTTCCTATCTAAAACACCAACTTATTAACCAGCAAAAGAATTCTAATTTAACGTAATATTTACCTATTTTGTATATACTTTTTTGGTATCCTTTTAGTGGTGGTACCACTTGCCCACCATATCATATTATGTAAAATTTACTCTGTTTATGCATATGCATCTCCCCGCGTCTCCGCCACCCG
Source organism: Pachyrhynchus sulphureomaculatus (assembly GCA_019049505.1). Taxonomy (NCBI): domain Eukaryota; kingdom Metazoa; phylum Arthropoda; class Insecta; order Coleoptera; family Curculionidae; genus Pachyrhynchus; species Pachyrhynchus sulphureomaculatus. The sequence goes on from CM032446.1 coordinate 20,712,296, forward strand.
TTTCGCTGCGTGCTTGCCGATCCCTCTTTACGCTCTGCTATTTTTTAGAATTTTTTCAATTAGTTTTTTATTTATTTTTAAGGTATAGATTCGTCACTGGGTGGCACTACACATGCCCAAATAGTGAAGGGCTTGTGGTATCGGCTATTTATAGTCGCTGTGCCATCCTTTTTGTCGTATTTCGAGCAAATTTGATTTCTGTCACATTATGAATTTGTAGATATTGGCAAATAAACTGATTTTGATTTGATTTGATTTGATTATTTGGATATCACGGCTTTCATTTATAATATAAAAATTTTCTGGATTATTTGACAACATACAGGTAATACTATGTTTATCGGCTTTTAGGTAAATTAACCAAGTGTTTATCTACTCTTTTACCATTTTTAGATCTTTCTGTAATTCGTAATATTCTGTTCTTGGACTATACAATAGTTTGGTGTCATCTGCAAATAAACTAATAACTATAGTAAATACCATGATGTTCGGTTGAGTAAAAGCCATTACTTTTACTCGTAAAGTATCTTTCTATGAAAATATTGTAATTTTTTTGTTTTTTAGGTCCATCAACATCAACAATTAGTGGCAGAAGTACTAAATCAACTATCATCGAGGTTTAAACCTAGGGTGCAAACTATTAAGGTGATATAAGATTCATACACACTATATATATAAAAAAAATTTAAGTGCCCTCATGCTTCCTAATATTACGGCTTTTATCTCACAAAAAACTAAGTTTATTAGTAAAATATTTTTTTCGATTCCCAAAAAGAGTAAACTGAGTGAGCCACTTAAAAGTTAAAATTCGGTTCAATAACTTGAATGCCCTGTATATATATATATATATATATATATATATATATATATATATATATATATATATATATATATATATATATATGTAAATATGTATGCATACAAGTTAACATACATATTTGCATTTTTGGATACCAGAATGGGACATTATTAGGTTTTTTTATCACTTAAGAAATTTTTTTAACTACTTCCGGTTTGACCGGAAGTGACTGCAACTTTCTTGTTTTTTAGCGGTACACTGTATATTTTTTATCAATTTGAATTCGCTTTGAAATTCTCTTTCCAACGATATATCACAAGTTGACATTTCTTTGACAGGTGACCGGCAAAAACTGATTTAAACTCTTAGACTTACGCGGCTATGACGAATATACTAGCAATTGTTTTTGTTCGTTTTATCTCACTTTGGAAAGAATTTAGGACTATTCATTTATCGTGCCATTTTCGCGAGTCTAAGTGGCTCCTACAAAATTTTATGCTTTACATTCAGTTACAGAATTTTCTCTTTAAATAATGATCAATATCACCGAAATTAAGATAGGAACATATATTTTTTATTTAACCTAGTTATAAGGGGTGGGCCATTTAAAAGTTTAAATTTAAAAATGCAATAAAACAAAAACGGTTTGAAATTTTGCCAAATTTATTTTTTTGTTGTGAAGTACAACATTCGATCGGACCAATTTTCGAGCACTTTTTCGAGTGTATAGGGTCGTATCTCGGCAATGGCATCACGAATGTTGGCCTTCAAATGGTCAATTGTCTCTGGTTTGTCGGCATAACACTTGTCTTTAACGGCGCCCCACAGAAAATAGTCCAACGGTGTCAAATAGCAGCTTCTTGGCGGCCATTTGACATCACCATTTCGGCTAATTAAACGGCCATCAAACGTTTGACGCAATAAATCGATTGTGGCATGAGATGTGTGGCAAGTTGCACCATCCTGTTGAAACAAAACATTGTTCACATCAATACCATGAAGAGCGGGCACAAAAAAATCGGTTATCATGGTGCGATAGGTGTCTCCATTGACCGTAATGGTTGCGCCGTCCACAGCTTCGATATTTTCGGGTATACGCACTGTACGAGCACGCTCACGTCAACAATGAAACCAGTTTCACGAACTTTAGCAATAAACTTGCGTATACCGGGCACTGTTGGTCCTTCTCTGCGACCAAATTTTGTACGACATTTTCGTGCAATTTCCGACCAATTGTCTTTGTTTTGGAAATAAATTTCCAATAAATCTCAACGTTGCTCAAGCGTAAATCGATTCATTTCGTTCAGTGGAGATAATATACTGAATTTTGTGACAGAATAGAATGACATAAGTATTGCCAGATTCGAAATAACCGGTTGTTCAAATTTAAACCTATAGATGGCTCACCCTTTACATTACAAGTTTTTTGCCAACATATATCTAACAGAACTATCTAACGCCAATTGGATTTAATTATTAAAATAAACCGTTTTTTATTATGCAATAATGTGATATCAACAAGTTCCATTACGGACTTAGTAGGCTGTCATAAAACAGCCATGGTTGCTGCGTGTTACCGAAATAGCCATTATTATTGTTTTATTTACGTTAAAGTGAGATAAAAGGAACAAAAACAATTGCTAGTATATCTGCCATGGCCGCCTAAGTCTAAGAGTTTAAATCAGTTTTTGCCGGTCACCTGTCAAACAAATGTCAACTTGTGATACGTCGTTCCGGTCGAACCGGAAGTAATAAAAAAAAAATTCTTAAGTGACAAAAAAGCCTAATAATGTCCCATTCTGGTATCTAAAAATGCAAATATGAAACTTTCAAAATAAAATAATGACAGGGTGTTACATGTTGGCTGTGTCACCCGGTGTATATATATATATATATATATATATATATATATATATATATATATATATATATATATATATATATATATATATATATATACACACAGACATATTTCAATTCGTTCAGCTTTTCATGTTTTTGTCTACATCATTTAAAAGAATCAAAAGTATCAGGTTCGATAGAAGAATCAACTTCTCAGCAGGTAATTCTAAAACGTTAAAATTACAGTTACCGTTGGTCAAGTAAGAATGTATCGTGCCTTGCTCATTAAAAAAAATATATTTATTTAAAAGATTTTTACATCATTAAACAGTAAAAGATTATTAACCTGCTATGATTAAGTAATTGGTTCAATCCCCGTCAGGTCGATGGTCGCTTGGCATCTTAGGGGCATACTTTCGACGAGATTTTCCTCGTATTCTTGAGGGAAACATTTCCAAAATGCCCGAATTTGCCGTGATAGCTGCTTCGCTGTGTTCACCCTTTTACTACGAAGCTTCTGCTTGAGGTATGATCTATATGTTCTCTGTTCAGTTTGCCAATCTAGTGAGACAATAGTGAATTCCCCTTTTCACTGACTACACGCTTTACTCCGATATTTGGGATCGTTATCTTCAAGAATTCATTCCTCATTTCTATCGACAAATCACCGTTTGGCTGTCAGTATTAATGCCTTGTAAATCTGGAGCATCTTGTCAGTGTTCAAAATGTAGGTAAAGATAAAGAGTTTCTCAAAACCATTTTTTGAAAGACATCTCCAAACATGGACCCTCACTGGGAGTTTCACGGTGCTCTGAACTAATCGGTTAATAGAAAATGACCAGGCTTTTTCCTCTGCTCTTGCGAGTCGTTTCTCTCTGTGTTCTTCGCTCATCAAGGATTGTACTCTCCCACTTCAAATCGTTAGCCCGGAGATGAGAGCAAATCGTTTCATACGATAAATCCAAACCTTTCTGCTTTAGGTTTTACATCCCTTGGCGCAAAGCGAATCAGCATTTTGAGAAAACATTCATTTTTTCGTCATTGTCCGACAATTTTTCTCGAACCATATTCTGGTAAATCATCAACGTTTTTTTACTAAGAGTATCGTTTCACCCACTCGCTAAAGAATGCCCTCGACTTGCCCATATACTTAGCAGCCGCTGTAAGCGTAATTTTACCTTTTGAATGATTACATAGAAGCACAACCTCGAAGTGCGAGGCGAATGCAGCGCTCATGTTTGATAATATACTATTTAACCATGAATAGGGTTAGAAATGAATCTTTTTCCACAAAGCATCGTTTGCAGGGGTGCCAACAATAACCTCAAAAAAGAAACTTCTTTTACCGCTTCCCCGCACGAGTAGGGATTTTACCCATTTTCATATCCTAACGATATCGGCGAGGTCAACGTTGTTCAAGTGCCAAAACATACATTTCTTGTATTTCACAGCACCTTTTAGACAAGGCGATAGTGCATCCCACGGACTTTATTGCATTTCTGCAAACAACTACTACCTATGTATGTGGTCTGGCCAGATATATTTAAATAAATTAATAAATAAGGTATACCAACCTGCCGGGATTGGAATCCGAGACCTTCTGCACCACAAGCAAGTTATTACGCCACGGACCGCCACTACACGGTTATAGACGACGCATTCTTACTTGCCCCACTGTATATGTTTTACAAGAAAATCTTGATTTATACAGCCACACAAAAAAAAAGTTCATTACCACGAACCAAAATATATGGATCTAGTGTATTTTTTGACGCTGAATTCGAATCCGTGGATAAAAAAGATTTATCGTGTCATTTTCTTTTTTTTGACCAAAAACATCCCTCGAAATGGAGTAAAACTATAGAAATAATGCAATGACCCTTAATGAAGTATGAAAAATGGTAGATATTTTATAATCTAGAGAAGAGAATATGCATTCAAACCACAGCAAGCTATTTCTGTTAATTAAACCAAAAGTACTCCTAAAACTCAAATAACGCACGTGAGTTTAAATAACATGTACACAGGACAAATTCTTGTAGCTTTTAGGACAAAATATCTGAATCGGGTGTGACAACCGGATATTATTTTTAAAGGATTGAGACTCACTCCTATAGGGTGTAAAAACCAGCGCCACCTACGGAGGTATCTCATAAGTTCCTGTAATCACGAACAAATTTCAGGCTTTTAATTTTAGGCAAGGTGAACTGATACGGAGTAGATTCGCACCGATACACGACTATAAACTACCCTTAAAGGGTGATAGAAACTACCCCTACGATTCTGAAAGTATCAAGTACTTTTATCTTATTGTGCCAAACATTCAACATCACTAGATCATCTTCCTAATAAGGTCGAAAATCATCCCTAGGAGGGGGGAACTACCCCCTGGGATTGATGAATCTTCGAAGTTCTAGCATCTGAGAAAAAAAAAGCAAGCTTTCGTAATCTCAAGCAGAATGGACAAATAAGGAGTTAATTCGTTCCAAACGCCGACACAAGACTAAAGTCTACCACTAGAAAGTCGTAAAATCTACCCCTACGCTCAAATATTGGGCTATTTTAACTTTGTCCGCCCTATCTGAGACTACAAATGCCCATTGTTTAACACAATGAGTCACAAATATTTGATACTTTCCGAATTTCAGTAACATCCAAGTGCATCATTAGAGCTTAGGGGTAGTTTCTATGACCCTCTAAGGGTAGTTTATAGTCATGTATTGGTAGTTCAAACGAATTTACTCCATATTTGTTCACCCTGCCTAAAACTACAAAAGTCTGAACTTTTTTTCGTCCTTATTGAAACTTATAAGATACCTCCATAGGCGGGGGTGGTTTTTACACCCTGTGGGGGTGAGTCTCAATCCTTGAAGAATAATGTCTGGTTGTCACACCAAATTCAGATATTTTATCGCAACAATTACAAGAATTTATCCTTTGTACATATTATTTAAACTCACGTGCGTTATTTGAGTTTTAGTGGTACATTTCACTCCCTGTAAAGATGGATATTAGTTAAATAGTTTGCTGTGGTTTGAGTGCATATTCTCTTCTCTAGACTATAAAATATCTACCATTTTCCACACTTCATTAAGATTCATTACATTAACACGTAGGCTGAAAAGTTTTTTATCTGATACATAGATGTCGCCCTTTTCAAAAAATCCATGAGTTTTAGGAAGTACCAACCTTGAAACGATACTTGTCAAAATTTCGTGACATTTCGACGATTAGTTTACAAGTTACAGTGGTTTTAGTGACACTACTTTTGATATTTTCAAAACAATGGAAAAAATCGAATTTCGTGTGTTGATTAAACACCGTTTTTTTAATGGAAAAAAATACCGTTCAAGCAAAGCAATGGCTTGATAAGGGTTACGGGGACTTTGCCACTGGAAAATCACTCATCATTTACTGGTATGCTGAATTTAAATGCGGTCGTACAGATACAAATGATGCTGAACGCCCAAATGAGGTGGTTACACCGGAAAACACAAAAAAATCTACAAAATTGTTTTGGATGACCATAAAGTGAAATTGCGTGCTCTAAAGTTATTAAAAGAACGTGTTGGTCATATTTTGCATGAACATCTGGGCATGGGAAAACTCTGTTTGAAATGGGTACCGCGTTTGCTCACAGTGGACCAAAAACAACAACGTGTTGATGATTCTGAGCGCTGTTTAGACCTGTTTAAGCGAAATAAAAAGGAATTTTTCATGCGATATGTGACAATGGATGAAACATGGATCCACCACTACATACCGGGATCAAATCGGCAGCCAGCTGAGTGAACAGCAGCTAGTGAAAGCCGTCCAAAGCGACCAAAGACACAACAGTCGACTGGGAAGGTTTTGACCTCTGTATTTTGGGATGCGCATGGAATAATTTTCATTGACTATGCTGAGCTGAGCTGAGCTGACCATCAGTAGCGAATATTATATAAAGTTATTTGTGCGTTTGAAGGCAGAAATCGCAAAGAAACGGCCCCCAAATGAACAAGAAAAAAGTTGCTCTTACATCAAGACAATGCACTATGTCACAAATCAATGGTTACGATGGCAAAATTGCATGAATTTAAATTCGAATTGCTTCCTCATCCACCGTATTCTCCAGATTTGGCCCCAGCGACTATTATCTATTCGCAGACCTTAAAAAAATGCTCGCGGGAAAGAGATTTGGCTCCAATGAAGAAGTTATCGCCGAAACTGAGGCCTATTTTGAAGGCAAAGACAAATCCTTCTACAAGAAAGGTATAGAAATGTTTAGAAAAGCATTGGACTGATTGTATCGCTCTTCAAGGAGACTATATTGATGAATAAACTCGAATTTTGCAAAAAAAAATGTGTTTTACGTAGCTAGACCAAAACCTTTTCAGCCTACAGTCCATTTCAAGGAATCTTTTTCCCAAAAAAAAAAAAAATGACACGATAAATCTTTTTAGTGTTCCGTACGGAACACTTATAAGATCACTTCGGTGTCTGTCCGTCTGTCTGTCCGTCTGTCCGTCTGTCATACCCGATTTTTCTCCGAAACTATTTGTCATAGAAAGTTGAAATTTGGTAGTAATATAGGAATTGATGGCCTCATCAGAGCCATGTAGTTTTGAAAGTTAAATTTTGACTTAAGGGGTTAGTTTTGGGGGATGAAATCGGAAGTGAAAAAAAAATTTTTTTACTAGGTAATCGAGTGTGGTGTCAAATGAAAGCTTGTGAAAACACGAGTAAAAAAAATATATATATAATGTAATACTTGCGCACACTTTTTCTTCGTATAATCGTGAAAAATCGCTGTCCCTTACCTTATCTCGAAAAGTACTGATCAAAAAGTTTTGAAAAAATCCTGGAATATTCTCCACGGGGTATAGATTGAACGAAAATTATCATTACCTTTAATAATTTATCTGGTATAGAAAAAAACCAAAATTTCAAGGTCACCAGTTTTCAGTAAAGATTGGAAACAAACTTTGTTGAAAACTCATTTGGGGTGTGTTTTGTGAAGTCACTGATCATTTTTATACCACCCTAACAAAATTTTTTATTTTAAAAACAATCAACGTACGGAACACTAATTGTGCAAGTACAACTTGCACTTGATCGGTTTTTTAACTATGGATTCGAATTCAGCATCAAAAAATACACTAGATCTATGTATTTTGGCTCGTGGTAATGAACTTTTTTTTGTGTGGCAATGTTATTTGATTCTATTTTCCTTTTTGTCCTGTTCCAGAAATGTATAGACATACTCATCGAAAAGGAATATTTGGAGCGGACGGAAGGCCAAAAGGACGAATATAAGTACTTGGCATGATGGGGCACGCCGGTGCGACGCCTTAAACTAATTTATTTTTTGACTCTGATGTAACGTTTTGTTTTTTCTTTTTTGTAAATTTAAAACTATTTTCAAAAGTTTGTAGAAACATTCTTGAGTTGTTTTGTAGGGCGGTAGGGAAACAACTGGTGAAAAGTGAGTAATTTTTTTGTTATTATTTATTTATTTTAGATTTTATCGGGCTCGTCTACTTTCTTGCCAACTGGTCTTATACAATCGATTTCCTATTTTTGAGGTTAATTTATAAAATTTTTGGTAATTTTGTTTTTTTTTTTTTTAAAGAGCATCTTTAAATAACTCAGGAGCTAGCGAACGTTTCAATCGAAGTGTTTTTTTTTTCGGTTTTGATAGTCACCCAGGTTCGGTTTTGATAGTCACTTCGGTTCGAAGAGCACATATTAACTTTTTTTTTAAGGGGTAATGCCACTCGACAGCTAAGAAAAAAGCCTGAATTTGACAATTTTTTTTTTAAATATGGTAAAGTAATCCAAAATTTATTCAAGTGCTTTTGTTATACATACCTTAAAGTACGTTAACAAATTTTTAAACAGTTTTTTTACAAAATGGCGACACCAGTACGCAGTAAAGGAAGATGGATTTTATAAATAGTACTTTGCGACCGAAAAGATTTTCTCCTCCAATTTTTTACCTGGAATAAAGTTTTTTGAGTTCTATATAAGATTTCCTCGGGAAGTACATAAAAAAATTTAAAAATTTTGATTTTTTTTTTATGAATGGAATAATAATAATAATCTTTATTGTCCATTTTGCAATAGCTTTAGACAGGGTTAAGACTTAAATTTAGTCCTAAACTACATACATATATAAAATTATCAGTTAATTACATAAAACAAGTATAGGTCAGATAAACAACAATAACTACAAATACATGATACACAATACACATACTAAATTAATTAAAAGTTTTCCGCTGCAGAGGCGACCAAGATAGTCCTTAAATTCTTGTATATTGTAAAATGCCTCTTCCAATAAAATATTCTTTAGTCTCTTTTTAAATCGGTTAATGCCCAGGTTTTTCATAGACACAGGCAATAGGTTATACAGTATAATACTTTGGTAAAATGTACTATTATAGTATTTGGCTGTATTTGGCACAACCGAGCGAATGAGGTCTCTTCTAAGAGGGTATGCCACAATCCTAGAGCCAGACATATATTTGTTCTTCGTTTTGTGCATTGTTAATAGGCTCTTATACATGTAACAAGACGGTAATGTCATAATGCGATCTTTTTTAAAATATTCTTTACATGAATCTCTAGGTTTTATATTATTAATTGCTCTCACACATCTCTTTTGAGCACAAAAAATGCCCATACTTCCAGGCTCATTCCCCCAGAACTGAACTCCATAAACCATCCTTGAATGGAAATATCCATAGTAAACCAGCTTCAAAACCTTGAGAGTCACTACATTTCTCAGAACACGTATAGAGAAGCATATTGCATTAAGTTTTAGTTTAAGCTCTCTCAGGTGTGTTTCAAATTTAAGGTTTAAATCAGCAGTCAAACCCAAGATTTTTGACTCTAAAATGGGGTTGATTTTATAATCACTTGTAAACATGTTTTCACATAGCGGTTCCGAATTTCTATTTTTGAACACCAAGAGACAGGTTTTATCAACATTAAGCTTTAGCTTGTTTGCAGCGAACCAGTTAGTTAATTCATTTATACAATCTTTGGTCGCTATCTGCAATTTTTCGGGATTGTCGTCACTCAGGAGACAAGTTGTGTCGTCAGCATACATTACAACTTTTGCCTTGATATGTTTAGGAAGATCATTTGTATAAATACTGAATAACAAAGGCCCAAGCACAGATCCCTGAGGAACCCCAGCAGTCACATCCCCAAGATCAGAATCATAGCGACTCCCGTCAGTAAGAATTAAAACATATTGTTTTCGATCAGACAAATAGGAACAAATGTTTGAAGTATTTCATTTTTCGGCAAGAAATCACGTAAAAAATCGTTTAAAAAAAAGTTCAAAACAAATTGTAACATCCGTACGTACTTCGCTAGATAATTTAATTTTGAAGGTACAGTTAAAATTTCAAATAAATCGGTGATAATTTGAAGAAGTTATGTTTCCGGCCAATTTGAAAAATGTAGTTTTTGAGAAATACGTGTTTTAAAGTTATATAAATTTTCTAGATACCTCTAATTTGCGATGTTTGCGCCATGTAATTTGTCTTCTAAATTGAAGTTTTGTTGATAGATTCTAGATGGACTTAAAAATAGGTTCCCTTCAATATTCAGAAGGGTACAGTCATTGAGCAGTGCGAAGCATAAAGTCTCTTGGAGATTTTGGAGAGAGCGCTGCTAGACAATTACGCACACTTAATAAGATACACACTTATAACCTTCTTACCCTCATAAAATCCTTTGCACCTTGTTTCTAAGTCTCTAAAGCATCATTTAAACAAAAAAAAAAATGATTTTTTTCAAATTTCTAGAGTGGCATTATCCCTTAAAGAATCTTTAAAGAGTAACCTCAAAAATCGCCCGTTTTGTCACCCTTCAATTGTACGCTAAATGATTGTTAATGATGACTTTCTCATGACAAAGTTTCAATTTGAGTATACATTTGTTTTTCGAGGTAAAAGGGATAGAAGTTACTGTTTTTGCCTTCAAACCTATTTGGATGTATGTTACATAAATGGTGTTATAATAAGCAATGTAGACGTATCTTATGTGTATAACAAAACTTCCCATTTACATTTTCACACGTACACACATAGCGATGTCAAAAGCGAGCCGTATTTTCTAGGGGTGAAAATCTAGCGAAACTGGGGATGAAAGCGGGTGCAAAATCGAAATGGCAAAAATATCTCTTGTTTGTTCTGCAAGTTCGTATTTAAGGATTTTTGGAAGTGCTGATATCTAGTGGAGTAAAATCTAGCTATAGAGTGCGGCACCAAAATCCGGACAAATTAAACATTTTTTCGGAACGTAATTTTTATTGCAAAAATGGAGAAGTTTATAATTATTTTTTTTACTAAATTGTTTGTTAGGTGATAAAGAACACATTTGCTCAATATAACCCCCTTCTGCTTGAATGATCGCCTCCATTCACGGTCTGAAGCGGTCGTAGGCCCGTTTTAATGAGTCACGGTCCATATGCCGCTTCAATAGCGGCTCTCAGTGATGCGACGTTTGGATGTCTGAACTTGTTAGTGGCCCTTTCAACCACGCTCCATACGTAGAAGTCCAAAGGATTTAAATCTGAGCACGTGAACATTGGCCGGAAATTTCGTTCTGGAAACATCTTCAGGATCATGGGAAAGTCGGCGATCATCCCTTCGATTGATTTTCGCATCGACAGTAAAAATTTTTTCGCCGGAAAAAAACGTGAGGCGTCCGGCAGCATTGTTTCATAAAGAACACAAAAGCAGGTTACAGCGTTCAACTCACTTTGTCCTGTCAGCTTCGAAAAGCATCTGTCTCACTTTAATTGTATAAGGCTTGTAGCGGAGGCCCTGCTCGACGATTCAACGCATAGTTTTTTCACTCATACCTACAACAGGTATTGATTTTCGGATCGACTGCCCTGGATCCTCAAAAATCAGCTCTTGAGCCCGTTGAATAATTTCGGGCGTCCTGACAACACGCTCCTTCGAGTGATTTTTCCTTGCTGGTGTTGCAAGACCTTCGTTGGACTTCTCCGACTCGTTATACTTCGCGACACAGTCGATCTTGGGTACCCGAAGAATCGAATGATTTCTGTCGCTGAGCGCCCAGCGCGAACACTTTCGATAATCGCGCCTTTTTGTTTCAATATCGCTACTGTTTCGAGGTTATGAATGTTTAGTACATGCGTCAAGCTATTTAAACGCCAATCACGACCTCTCGAAATGGAATAGAACGGCGGGAAATTAAAATTGAGTTTTGTCCGGATTTTGGCGCCGCACCCTGTATATCTCCTCCTCCTCAAAAACCAAATACTCGGCTCAAAACTTTGTCATGAGTAAGTCCTCAGATTATTAACAATCTTTTAGCATATAATTTGTAGCAGAATTCGAGGGTGCCAAAACAGACGATTTTGGGCCTGTTTTTGGGGTCACTCTCTTAATTTATTATTTTAGCTACGTTGGGACTTTGGACTCTTTAGCACAATGACGTCATTTATCATCAGTTATGACCTTTACACTGAACACTTTATTTTTGCCCTAGACGCGCCTTTTGCATTACCAAGAGCGATGATTGACGGTGAATCATCGCTCCTGATGGTGTCAGGCGTGGTTAGCCATTCGCGCGTCGACTGCAAAAATAAAGTGTGTGGTATGGTGGGTGATAACTGTTGTATAGTAATTATTTTAGACCAGAAATAAATATTTTTTATTACTTTATTGACCGCCATTTCTTACATATTCCAGGAAAGATGAAAAATCATGGTTTTTGGGATTAGTGTAACAGCGTCACCTACGATTGCAGAAAGTCCTGAAAATATATTGCGCAATCGTAGGCGAAACGTCGGAAAATCACTATAATTTGACTGTCTAATGTTAGGAATAATCAATTCTCAGTAAAATTGCAACTTTTTATGAAAATTACTGGTTTCAATGTTAGTAATGTGCTAAAATCATTCATTAGTTGTCAACGCCCATAAGATCCAGGATATACTCTAGATAAAAAAGCATTAATAGGCAGTAGCGTAGCCGAGTTTAAGAGGCAGGGGGACATATGAATCTAAAAGACGGTTTTCAGGGAAATGAAAGAAAACTTATTTAAAAGAAAAGGATACAAAAATCGTCGTAGTCAACTATTTGCTTCATCCATAATAATGAAACTAATATCACAATATTGTACCACAAGACACAATTTAAGTCGAGTAAAAACAGTAAAAATTTTTTTTGCTGTATAAAAAAATATCTCCTTTGTAATTAAAATTTTTCTTTATGTTTTTGTGGATATAAAATTCAAGCTTCTACTTGGTACACAAACAAGTGAGTCCGCCGACGAGGCCCATTAGAAGATCACCTCTTATGATACCATTATTATTATAATTATTGTCTAATTTTTTTTTACATCCTAATAAAATAATTACTAAAGCAGGCAAAGTGTCAGATTTTTTTCTATTAAAAAATGTTAAAAATCAACTTTTTTAGCTCGTTAAAGTAGATTTTCCGCCCCCTAACAGCCCCGCCCCTTGGCTACGTTACTGGAAATACGTTAATCTTTGGACTGAAGTTGCACTGCCAAGTTATTGAAACAGCATATAATATTTTAAATGAAACTTTCGCTTTTCCTTCTGAAAGTCGCTATAAATTACGATATAAATAAGGAGCATGAAGTCTGAATACATTTTTCCTCATTAAAAAAAAATCACCTAAGATAGAACCAAAAAAAATGTTTCGAAGGAGAATACTGCTGCCTGTGAAATTCAGTTTACAAAAAAATCAAAATTATGTAATTTTATGAAATTATATAGAACTATGTAGTTCTAATATTATTGAGACTATGTGGAAAAAACGAAATATGAAATATTAATCCGAAAAATTAGTAACGCTGGCGTAACTTAGCCTTTTGTGATATTGTGAGGTTCAATTTAAAGATGTATTTTAAAAACTACGCTTAAAGTTTATTTCTAATATTAACATAAAAAAAATATATAAAAATTATATTTATTAATTATTTATAACTATTTATTTTAACGAATATCTAATTTTGCTATTTTTTTACATCTATTTAGTTTCGAATTGTATTTGTTACCATTAAGAATAAATTTAACAAGCGGTATTTTTAAAATTTAACGGTAAATCGACATCTCATCGAATAAGGTTTGGATTCATATTTTGGAAGAGCGTCTAAAAATGTACGCGTTTAGACGCCTCTTGGTGATAAGGATTTTATTGCGTATAATTCGTAAAATTCTAACGGCGTGGAGTTCTAATTTCAGGTAAATTTTTATTTTTCAGCAACTTAGTAAGTAAACGGGAATTTTAAAAGTATATTTCCTATTTCAGGTTTCTGGGGACATTTTGAACAGTGATATTTGGGATTCCCTAGTCCGTCCACTTATTTTTGAAATTTTTTGTTTTTGACCTTCTCTCTATTTTTTCTCGACTTTCTTTTAATTATAGCCCAGTACCTTTCAATTCGCCGACACTGAGGAACACTTAGTGGATTCCCAAATTTAGGCACGAAATCCACCTTGTTTTCTGTTAACAAGTTTACTGTGGTTTTGACGTAATTAGCCGATACAAAATCAGGCCAGCACAAGATTGGTCTACCACGTTTTCACAAAGAAAATTCTCTGTACACCTCGCCTCTGATTGTACCCGTCCTTATAAAAAAGCAGCTTCGCATTCCACACTGGCACATTGCATGCCAATAGAGGTTTATGAGAATGTCTCCCTTATATGCAGTATAAAATTATGTTCTTGCTTACTTGAACTAGAAGGATCGTGTCATCGGCATATCGTTAGTTTGACACTTTTTTCCCCACCAACAGAGACTCCACCTTCCCAATTTTCCAAAGCTTTCCGAATACTCCATTCTCCGTAGATGTTAAACAGAACGGGGGAGAGGATGCAACCGTATCTAACACCTTTTCCAACCATGAAATATGCGGAGTATTGCTCCTCTATTTTTATCTGTGTTAAGCTGTTGTCGTGCAGAAAGTTTGTGATGTGGATCAGGTGTTTCGGAAACCTCATCTTCCCTAGAATGTTCTAGAGTCGTCTGCGTTGTACTGTGTCGACCGCTTTGGTGTAGTCAAGAAAGCAAAACATAGCTGGAACGTTTTTTCTATATTTCATAACTGAATATGTTTGTTAAACAACGTTCTTGTCCAGTAATTATCTCCGAAACTATTAAAAATAAAGTACCTTTTTTTCCTCAATTGTCATATTTGTTTATGTTTACTGAGTTCACCTCTATTGGAAACTCAAAAATATATTCGAGTTGCAACCTATTTCGATTGGAATGTCGAATTATACCGGCGTAGACTGGAATTTTTAACGCGATACTTGTCAAAACGATTTGTTAACGCTTATGGTCATGGATTTCGCAAAGTTCCTGAAGATACCAATATGTTTGCCGAATTGAGCGTTAATAAATCGCTTTGTAAATTGATGTTTCGGTTTCGATTGCCCCAAAAGTTCCGGTCTACGAAAGTACTAGAATCATAATTTTTTTTTCGAATCGGATGAACTTTGTGAGTTTCTACAAACTTTAAAAAATAAATAATAATAATAATAAAAATAATCGAAAAAGTTTTTGAAAATAAAACTATTGTGGTTTTGTGCAAAGGACGGTGATAACGTTGAGTGTATAATTGTATATATTTTAGGATTGTATTTGAATTTAAATATTTGAAAAAAAAACTATTTAATAAACGATTACATGAATGCCTATGGGTTTTACACTAAAGAACACGTTCTTATTTTTTAAGTGAGATGGTGCAAACTACCGTGCAGGGTTAAAAACGAAATATACAGTGTGAGATATGAACATCTTTGCCACAGCCAGTACAAGGTTGTCTGTTATATCAAGTATCGCATAAAGTTTTACATAAAAAAATTTCATTGGCGAAACTTACTAATGATGATCGTCAGTACGTTTTGCACACGCATTAAAAGATCTAAGAGAATAAACAATTTAGAAATGCTGTGTTTATCTATCTATATACCTAATAAGCCTTCTTCCATTGAGTGTCGGACATAGGCATCCCTTCCTTCTTCTATCCCTCTCAATTCTGCGTCTTTCTGATCCATCCGGCCGTTCTTTCCAAGTCATCTTTCCATATTGTTTGGTCCATCATCTTCTTAGTCAATGTCCATGTCTGGGCCGGGTAGGTGAGAACAGGTAGAATGATCGAATACCATCTTACTTAGTTTCAGATGAATTCTTTTGTTGGTTAGTATCTTCCTTTGTTTGCCAAATGGTGCCCATCCCAGTTTGATCCTTCTCTGTACTTCTGCCGTTTACTTTTCATTATAGATGTATTCCTCTATGTATTGTACGTGAATACGTAGAGGAGTGCCGTTTACCAATCACCAAACTAGTACATGACATATTTAGCTTCTTTTGAAACTCGTCACCTTTATGAGGAGATGGTCGTCATTGGCTCTCGTAATCCAATCATGGCAGCGATGACGTTTAAGTAGAGTTCGTTCGGACATTTACTTAATCGCCTACAATAATATCTAAAGTCCAAGGTTGCCGAATTGAAGTACCTGGGATTCATTAAATTTGGTGCAGTTAATAATGTTATTTGACATACCTGGCAACCTCTTCTTCGTATATAGGACAGGAAAATAGTAGCACAGAGTTGAACTTAATGTGGGTTTAACGGGTACACAAAATAGGTAATAGTTAAAGAATTATTTAATTATCAAATACAAAGGTAAAAATAGGGTGTAGCTGCAATTAATGCATCAGGTTGTCGAAAAAGTAATGGGCCTTTCAAAGTCAAAATTAAGACAATTGTTTATTAGAAACAGAGTCAATGAAGCAATAAAAAATATAAAGAAGTGAAATTTTCCACTGGGATGGAACACGATCTTTATGGAGGACAATAAGAAATCTGAGCCGTCAACGAAGAAGTACAAGTAAATTCTATGTCACCCAACAAGTGGAAAACCTACATGAACAATCTATTCAGTAGCCAGCAAGAAGGGACTGCCGATGACCAGGTGGAACTAGATGACGAAGAAGAATTGTTAGATGAAAGCTGAAAAAACTAAAGAACAGAAAAGCTCCTCGGCTTGATGACATCACCAACTAAATACTCAAGTATAGAGGTATTAGAATAGAATAAATCTTGCCAACGTTGCTTCAAAAGATAATTTTAATCCAGAAAATTCCTGAAGCTTGGAGGAACAGTATTGCGATCCTAATATTCAAAAAATGAAATAAAAACGACCCCGACAATTATAGAACTATTACCCGGCTAAATAGCACTAGTAAAATACCAAACCAAGATCATGACTGCAAAAATAACAAGAAAAGATTAAAATAACCGAGAAACATCAACGATTTTTAGAAAATAGACCCGACAGTAGGTGCTATATTTACAATCCTACAATTGATTGAAAAATCATTAGAATTCAACCTCTATTTCTGTGCTTAGTTGATCTAAAAAAATCATTCGATAGAGTACGGTTGAGAGACGTGTTACAAATTTTACAAGATCATGACTTCAGCAACAACTACATTAAAGTGATAGAACAGCTCAATAAAAACAATAGGACACTTATAAAGACACAGCAAGGACTAACTGAAGAAGTATCATTATCATCTGGAATTCGACAAGGCGATACCATGAGTCCAACACTTTTTAATTTAATTATAGACAAAATAATAAATAGTGTCAATGAGATCAATAGCGGATACAATATGGGACGAAAAACTCTAAAATTATTGTGCTTTGCTGATGATGCAATATTAACAGCAGAAAATAAAAATGGCTTACAGCGACTAATACGTCGTTTCCAAACTATAGCAGAAACTTATAGCGTGAGAATATCGGTGGAAAAAACCGAATCAATGGTTATAGCTAAAGACCTCATTAAATGTAAAAAAATGTAAAGCTCAAACAATTTTTTTCTTTTTTTAAATATTCCTCTTGACGAGTCTTCTTCTTACTACACCGTCTCCTCACGAAGGTCGGCGATCCATATGGCTAAAAAACTTTAGAAACCACTACTCGAAAAATATCACTCGAAGCATAGACAAACCACCTTCTCATGTCCTTCAGCCAAGAATTCTGTCGTCTTCCGATCGTTTGCCCTTTATTTTACCTTCAATAATTAGACGTAGTAATTCGCCTCCGCAATATATGTCCGAAGTATTGAGTTTTTCTTATTTTTATGGTTGTTAGTAATTCCTTCGTTTTGTTCATTCTTTCTGTATTTTCTATTTTCTGTACCCAAGAGATGCGAAAAAGGCGTCTAGAAATGTACATTTCAAAAGATTCCAGTCATTTCTCTGAGCGAGGGCCAAGGGTCCAGCACTCACATCCGTACAATAGCACGGAGAATACATATGCTCTCACCACTGTCATTCGGAGTTCGAGACTGAGACTTGTGCGATGGAAAAATTTATTCATATTCATATATGTTACTCGGGCATGTTTAATTCGGGAATATATTTTCTTTCTTCGGCCCCACTTGTTATATTTAAATGCAGAGACCTGTTCTACGGTGTTTTCCCTGATTTTGAGGGATTCTGGTGGTAGATATTTCTTTGTTATTACCATCCAGTTGGTTTCTTATATTCATAGTTAATCCAATCTTCCTCTGACTGTTACGACTCGATCGGCCAGTTGCTGGAAATCTTTGATATTATTTGCTAATAGAACAGTATCATCAGCATACCGTAGGTTGTTCAGTGTTTTTCCATTATCTATTATTCCTTCAATGGATTCATTGACCACAGCATCAGAATAAAGACAAATACAATACATTAACGAAAAAATATTGCGACCGTTAAAAAATTGGGACAACACCCTCAAAAATGGGGGAATTGGCCCTTTTTTTGGTTTTTAGCGTATTTTTGTAATTTATGAAAGATAAATTAAAAATTCTGACAAATTTTGATTCTAGATAAAAAACGAAAAATTTAAGGGGCTCTGGATGTCATTTGTACCTTCTGGTAGGGAGAAATTGGCCGTTTTTGTCGTTTTTTTTTTTGTCATTTTTTATGACTAAATAGGTGTACTTGCAAACTGTAAGCGATTTTTTTTAGTTAACTCTGGAAATAGATTCCATTAATCCAAATATAATTTTAGCCATTTCTTACATATTAGATATATTTTTTCACTTCTCATAAGATTGATAAATTTTTACCGATTCACGTTTTTTTCTTCCGACGAACGACTTTTTTCAGTATACTACTACCTTACCTAAAATATCAGAAAAAGCCCTTAAGCTTTCATTTAAGGTACTTAAGAACTCATTTAAACAAGTTAGGCCCGAGAAATTGGCCATTTTAGTCTCTTTAATTTAACTAAGTTGGGAATGTGGAATCTTTGGCACAATGACACTACTCAGTATATATCACCATTACACCAAACACTTTATTTTTGCACTCGACGCGCGTTTCGCTAACCATGTTAGCTTCATCAGGAACGATGATTGACTAAAGCTTAACTAGAAATCTACCCTCTTTATACTTAGCCTAACCCTTGAATTACTCAGGCGGAACTAATGGCATAGGCAAGGCCATCAGTTCCGGTCAAGTAACCAGTAGAGGGAACTATAAGGGCTAGGACCTCTGTCTTTATTTAAACTACTTCTACATTTTATAATTTCCATAATTTCGTATGCGTTCAACAATCTCCTATCAGATACATTTTTTATTAATCTTAGATTACCTAATGTTACAGTATGATCAGCTTCAAGGGCATGTTCGGCAATGCTAGACTTTTCTGTTTTACTGTATTTTAAGTGTGCTAAATGTTCTTTAAATCGTGTTTTATTCACCTTTTAGTTTGCTCAACATACTTTTTGTTACAATCATTACAACTAATTTCATAAATTCCACTTTTCTCACAATTAGGAATCATATCTTTGGGATTTCTTAAGATATTCCTCAGATTGTCTGATGACTTATAGACTAAGGTGAGGCCTACCTTATTAAATACCTTATTGAGTCCCCTGCTATCTTTCGGATTATATAGTATGGAGACATACTTTGTTATTTTCTTCGCGTGTAAAAAAGGTGGTATTCTGAATATTCAATCTGAACTTATGTCCATTTATTAGCTTGTTTACTAACCATTAACTTTAGTTATATTTCTAATACGATTCCTTTCATTATTAAAGTTTACTCTATTCAGATTAAAAGTGACCAAACGATGAACTAAAAAATCTAATGCGGCTAATTTGTGTTGTTTGCAATGAAATGATTCATTAAGAATATATCTATCTGTTACTGTGTTTTTCCTATAGATATCAAATTTTAATCTATTATTATTTTTAATAATTAAAATATTTAGAAAAGGCAGTTGTCCTGTGTTCTCAACTTCGTAAGTTAATTTAATGGAATAATAGTTGAGAACAAAGGACAACTGGCTTTTCTACTTATTTTAATTATTAAAAACAATAATAGATTAGAATTTGATATCTATAGGAACGACACAGTAACAGATAGACATATTCCTAATGAATCATTTCATTGCAAACAACACAAATTAGCCTCATTACATTTTTTAGTTCATCGTTTGGTCACTTTTCCTCTGAATAGAGTAAACTTTAATAATGAAAGGAATCGTATTAGAAATATAACTAGAGTTATATTTTTTTTTTCACATTTAGCACACTTAAAGTACAGTAGAACAGAAAAGTCTAGCATTACCGAACATGCCGTTGAAGCTAATCGTATTGTAACATTAGATAATCTAAGATTAATAAAAATGTATCTGATAGGAGATTGTTGAACGCATACGAAAGTATGGAAATTATAAAATGCAAAAGTAGTTTAAATAACAACAGAGGGCCTATTCCTGATAATCCCCTCTACTGACCGGAACTGATGGCCTTGCCTATGCCATTAGTTCCGCCTGAGTAATTCAAGGGTTAGGCTAAGTATAAATAGGGTAGATTTGTAGTTAAGCTTCAGTCAATCCTCGCTCCTAATGAAGCTAACATGGTTAGCGAAACGCGCGTCGAGTGCAAAAATAAAGTGTTTGGTGTAATGGTGATATATACTGAGTAGTGTCATTGTGCCAAAGATTCCACATTCCCAACTTAGTTAAATTAAAGAGACTAAAATGGCCAATTTCTCGGGCCTAACTTGTTTAAATGAGTTCTTGAGTACCTTAAATGAAAGCTTAGGGGCTTTTTCTGATATTTTAGGTAATAAAGTGTTTGGGTGTAGTGGTGATATATACTAAGTAGTCTAATTTGTTTAATGCAAATTTACAATTTTTTTAAAAAATATTTTTTCTTGAGTTTTGTAATATTTTTAGTAACCAAAGTTATTTTTAATTATTATACATAGGCTACAGTACATATTGAGTGGCTGAGAGAATCATTTGGTTCATTAAGGTTGAAAAAACTGGCCGTTTTTACTTTCAGTTTTATGCTTTTTTTGTTTCAAATTTACAGTTACTTTTAAAAAAATTAATTTTTCTTGAATTTTATCATATTTGCCGTAACGAAGATCATTTTTGTTAGTTATAAAATGATTACCATATGTCTTACAAAAAGAGGCCAGAGCATTTGGGTCACCGATTTGGATGAAACCTGTTGGAGAGTCAGGTTTCACCTATATATTAACAACCCCGTTTTATCTCATAGGATTTTTTTAAAAGAAAATTACTTTTATTTGGCTTTGTAATGTTTTGAAAAAGTAGTAATATTTCTGTTAAATAAAAAATACATTGTTACACCAATTTAAATATAATTTCGACCAGTTAAACTTGTATCGTTAAAATTATTATTTTGTGCAGTAACTTTATAATTTTTACTAATTTAATTATTATATCTTCATATAAAATTATCAGTAAAAAAGTAATTTTTTCAACATCATTATTGGTTAACTTATTTTTTATTTATATAAAAATCGTATTAAATAATATTACATAAAAAAATATGACAAATATATATATACAAATAAATATAAGATTCATACTGGCCAGTTTTTTCAGCCTAAATGGACCAAATGACTTCCTCAGCCACTCAACATGTACAGTAACCTGTGTACAATAATTAAAAATAACTTTGGTTACCGAGAATATTATAAAATTCAATGTAATGCACTCGTGATAATTTTCGTTCAATCTACATCCCGTGGAGAATATTCCAGAATTTTTTCAAAATTTTTTGATTAGTACTTTTCGAAACAGCGATTTTTTCGCGATTTTTTTTTTTTTTTTTAAAAAAAAGATCAGCCGATACCCGATACATTGAAAAAAAAATTATCATCTCTAATCTCCTAATATAGGAAATACAACTGCAAACAATTTAAAACGCACACATTTGATTTACATCAGCTTATACATCTCCTGCTTAAGAAATTTTACAGATAGACATGCGACGCATAAATAAAACTTTAAAAACGTACCACTGAGTAATTTTCAGTAAATATCCTGTTAAGGAAGATAGACACTGAAATTTTACTGATCCGAATTTAGAAATGTGGGAAACATTAACCGTATTTTCTTATTTTAGTAACTAACTTGTTTATAGGCTAAACAGTCGGTCAAGTAAAAGCATGTCACGCATTTTTTATTAAAAAATGTATTTATTTAAAAAAATTTAATATCATTTGATGGTAAAGAATTGTCATTAAAGTGCTGAGATTCAATAGTTCGTCCAATCCCCATCAGCGTCGATGATCGACTGGCATCTTCGGAGCATACTTGCGACAAGATTTTGCACGTATTCTTGGGGCAAAGATATCCAAATTGCCCGAATTTACCGAGACGGCTGCTTCACTGTGTACACATTTTTACTACGAAGTTTCTGCGTGATGTATAACCATACGTTTTCGAGTGGGTTGGCATCGGACGACTAGGAGCGCCAATCTAGTGTAACTATGTCTGATTCCCCTTTCCACTGGCTACACGTTTTACTCCGATGTTTGGAGCCGTTATCCTCCTGTAAATCTGGAGCATTTTTTTAGCGTTCAAATTGTAGGCAAAGATGGAGAATTTTCCAAAACCTTTTTCCGATAGACATCTCCAAACATGGATCTTCACAGGGTGTTTCACGGTGCGCTGAACCAATCAGTTAGTGAAAATTGACCAGGCTCGTGTGATAACAAAACCTCAAAGTGAAGCTTCATTGAAAAAAATTACATTGCCCCAGTCTCGATCTATAGTTTCCTCTGCCCAGGCGAGTCATTTCTTTCTGTTTTTCGCTCCTCTCTCTTTTTCACTCAACAATGGTTTCTAGATTTTACTCCGCAACTCCAAATCGTTCATACGATATATCCAAACCTTTCCGTCTTAGTTTTTGCGCCCCTTGGTGCAAAGTTAATTGAAGATTTGGGGGAAATCTGTTAATACTTATTTTTTCGTTCTTGCCTGACACTTTCCCTCTCGAACCACGTTCTGGTAGATCATGAACATTTTTTAACTGACGGTATCGTTTTACCCACGTGCTAAAGAATGCCCTCGACATGCCCATATATTTAGCAACCGCAACGTAGGCGTCATTTTTGGACCTTTTCGATGATTACAGGAATACAGCCTCGAAACGCGAAGCGAATGTAACACTTATGTTCGATCATGTACTATTTAACCATAAATAAGGTTAGAAATGAATCTCTTTCCACAAAGCATTGTTTACAGGGGTGCCAACAATAACCTCAAAAAACAAGGAATATCTTTTACCGACTACAACTTATAGGCGACAGGTTCTTTCTTAACCGACTATATTTGGCGAAAAGGCTTATTTTAGTACGTACTGCAACATGAGTATGAGTAATATCGCCTACTGAAGTTTGCTAAACATATTTTTTTGTATTTTTGTCACCTTGTATATTCCTTTGATTATAAACTTCACCCTGTATAATGATTGTACCATCTCACCGACCTAGTGATTATTTATAAATATTATCGTGTTAAAAAAAAAATGAAATCTACTTTGTGTGTTGTATATATATTTTTTACAGAGTGATCTTTTTTTTCGAAAAATCAGTTTAAAAAGGTAAGCTTTAATTTATTTTTATTTTTTCCTAACAAAAACTGTTGTACTTATACTGCTATTTTTTTTTCGTATAACAAATATTTTTCAGTAATTTTTTTTAAATTCCTAAAATCAAAATAGAATAATAGTGCAGTAAAAAGAAAGTCAAAATAATGATGAGAGAGGCATAATTTTGATAGAACAATATTATGATTTTATCCTTTCTGGGGTATCACCAGGAGTATTGTCCTGAGTTTTGGACCTCGAAGAACTTGTGCTCTTTTGTTTATAAACAATTTAAGTTTTCAAAACGCATTTTTTAAGTTTAAAATGTGAATAATTCCAGTTATATAAGACAAAATAAAAACCAAACTTTCCGTAACAAAATTTTCAGTAAATCCTCGTTTTAAGTCGCTCAAATGCGTACATAACCTACAAAATTGAAAAAACAGGCAAGAGACTCTTTTGTTTTTTCATTTTATTGTACAGGGTGAGACAACGATAGAGTAAAGTTCATTATCTCATTTGTTTCGCGAATGACGAAAAAATGTTAAATACAATAGCTTTAGGGAATGTTAAGGTGCACAGTTTAAAATTATTTTTGAGTATACAGGGTACTTCAAAAAAGTGTGGCCGATATAACATATGCTTTTTTAAATGGAACATCCTATTTTCTAATTTATTTTTAAATTCTGCGTGAAATTTTATAACTTTTTTATTAATAACTATACGAGCGTTTTATAGAGAGGAAAAAAAAGATATATGTAAAGAAATTTGATTTGTTTCTCAAAATTCTCCATTAAAAAGTTTTGTCTTCCATCGTCGTATAAAAAGTTATAAATTGAGAAACTCCTTTCCACATCGACTGATGTAATAGGGGCGTTTTTAAAATTATTTAATAGCATAGGATCTAAATCAATGGAATCAGTAAAATCCCCCTTTAAAACATTAGCTACTTGGCTGAGAAATTGAAACCCACTATTTTTTTCCATAACATTCCGAAATTTTTGAAAAATTTTGCTCCCAATTTTACCTGCGACATTTTCAAAAGCGACCTCACATTGTTTTATTAGTTGAACACTTCGGGTTAATGGCAAATTAGATTCTTCCATTTGAGTTATGACTTTAGAAACAAAGCTATAATTTGTTTTAAGAAAGGAAAGTTGTTGTTTTATCTCTTTGTTTTTGAATAATCGTTTAAGTTCTGTAAGGGATTGGGAAGATTCGCCTGATAATTGTGCAATTAGACCATCTAGTTGACAGAAGTTATCGTAATAAAAAAATGTTGCAACCGGCGCGGCGGCCTAAACATTGACCCTTATTCCGAAAAATGAATGAAAACGCCTGCCAAAGACCTACATTATTATAAATTCCTTGCTATTTTTAAAGCATTTATGCAAATATTTAGAAAAATGCATATAATATGCAAAATATGCAAATATATGCGCTTTGCATATTTGGGTGTCCTTAGTCATAAACCTATTTCTAATAGTTTTCGATTTATTTTGAATTCTTTAATTTTTACCCTTGTTTTTAATACACTTACGCTATAACATCATAGTTGCCAAGACAAAACAAAAATTTAGGCATTGTCAAATTTTAACATGTCTATTAAGCAAGTAAAAATAGTTTAATTTGTTGTAGCAAGTGACGTATAAAGGTAATAGTTATGGATTTTCCTAATGAATTAATTGATATAGTTTATATACTGGGGGAGGCGGGAAAAATTGTCTTTTGGCAGTAAGGCTTTACGGGGCGAAGTATCCTAATAGACGTATACCATCTAGAAAATCTTTTCAGTGCTTAATGGAACGATTTGATGGTAGTGGTAGCGTTGAGTATACGAAACGGAAAGTAGTAAACCAGAATGCCACCAATGAGGAAAAAGAAATGCTGATTTATCTGTCACATCCTAATCTACGGCTAATCGCACCACAAGAAAATACAACTATCATCCCTTTCATATGGAACTACACCAAGAACCTACTCGCACTCTAGTACGAGGTCGTACGAATTGTAGATGTACTAGCTTGTTCCATCTCGTGCTGTCTTTTAGCTGCAACAGTACTACTCTTCCGAGTGTACATTTTACGACACTGCACATGGATTGTCACAGATTGCTTGTCTTTCAGGTATTCAAGAAACGCATCATTTCTTTGACGCTTGAATCAATCAAAGTCTTCATTCCACTATCAACAACAATTTCACTTTCAGTCAAAGGTTTTCTACAAATAAAGCAAAAGAGCGACATTTTTTAAAAATTATTTGACGACACAAATTGAAATCAAAAGTATTATCAATAAGCACTTCACTGCAAAGAAACGTTTAATACTGAAAGTTATTTTATTTACGTCCTTCAAAAAAGGGCAGGTATACGGCCGTCGCTACTCGAAAAATGGAGTAGCTGAAAGATGTTGCTCAAGGTTATACGGGCGAACGAAATTGAGGACCTAGTGTATATTCATTCGGAATCATATAATTTGTGCGTATTTTAGTGTGTGAGTCACACAAACCAATATTTCCATATTTTTACTGAGTGCAGTTTCAAATGTTTTTTACTGCACTATAAAAGATGTTCCTAAACTTTAGTTTTTGTTAAATAACGACAAAATCCAATGTTCATAATTCGCACTCTTGTAAATAATTTGCAAAATATAGTTTTTCTTTACAGTTTATTTTGATCTTTCCTTTACATTCGCCAGTCTTCTTGATCTGTTTTTTAACCACCAATCCGGAGATTTACACGGTCACTGTAAGTCCGCCGTTAGCTTCTTCCGACCATAAACTGCTTTCGACATCGAGTATTCTGCCAATCAGTGACAGAGAGGCGCCTAGGCCGCGCAAGATTTGGCACTACAAATCTGCTAAATGGGAAGATCTCATGGAATACCTTCCCTTGGATGGACGTTTGTTTTCCATCCGATAACCCATCTGACTACGCCAGGGAGGTCTCCGATGTTATTTTGGCTGGTATGTAAGCTTACATCCCCTTTTCGAAGAAATGCTCCTCCAACGGCAAGCCTTGGTTTGACCGAAAATGCAAAGAAGCTGTTGCTTCTAAACATATTGCCTACCAACAATGGCGTGAAAATCCTAACACCATAAATCGTAACACCTTTGTTCGTGCCCGGAACAGATGCAAGGAAATTATCGACGAAACCAAGGAGGCACAAAATCAACGAATTAGAAACAAACTTCTGGCTTGTCCCAACAATTCCAGGTCCTTTTGGGCAGTCGCTAAGGCATTTACTTAAAATTTCACCAAATCCATCATATCACCACTCACACGGCCAGATAATTCCGTTGCAACCAAACCTGTTGAGAGAGCGAACTTGTTGGCTGAACTCTTTGCTTCACATTCTACTGTCGATTTCCAAGGAAAAAAACACCACCTACTATTCCCATATTGCAGTCAAGGATGCCCGATGTTGTCTTCAGACAGCGCATCATAAAGCGTATTTTAATGAAACTAGACACCAAGAAGGCTTCTGGCGCTGACGAAATACCTGCCATAGTTCTCAAAAACTGTGCAAGGGAACTAACACCAGTTTTCTGTAGACTTTTTAACCTATCCTACAGAAAGGGAATATTTCCGTCCTGCTGGAATTGTGCCACAGTTCAGCCGATACCTAAAAAGGCAAGAAGACCTTGCCAAATAACTACCGACCAGTCGCACTGGTTTCAATAATATCGAAAGTCATGGAAAAGGATTTCAATGAGCATCTTCTAAAATATCTTGATCGATTCAATATTATTAGCGATCACCAGTATGGTTTTCGTAAACATAGATCAACAGGAGACCTTCTGACTTATGTAACACATGTTTGGAACAATGCAATTGAACACTTTGGAGAATCTCGAGCGGTTGCTCTTGACATATCTAAGGCATTCGACCGTGTTTGGCACGATGGACTGTTGGCTAAGTTACGCTCTTATGGTATGTCTGAAAGGTTCTGTTTGTGGCTCTCATATTTCCTCAGAGAGCGTTCTTTACGAGTGGCGGTTGACGGATTTCTTTCTAGCACCTTCGCTATCAACGCCGGTGTGCCCCAGGGCTTCATACTGTCTCCTACTCTCTTTCTCATTTACATTAACGATCTGCTGGCAAAGACCGGGAATCCAATCTACAGCTTTGCAGATGACAGTACGCTTGTCTCTTCATTCACCTTGAACGCTCGGACATCGGCTGCTCAGGCGAATATCCGCAGACAGCAGGAGGTCGTTCAACTTAACAAAGACCTGGAAGAAATTCTATCTTGGGGTGACAGTAACCAAGTGGAATTTAACGCTACAAAAAAAACCCAGGCGGCAGTTTTTTCTAAAAAAGTTAACGTTGCTGAACCCGACATAGTTGTGTCGGGGCACTCCATTCACCTAGCATCGTCGCTCAATTTGTTGGGCGTTAGTTTGGGAGCAAATATGTCCTGGCATAAACATGTTGCAGGCATAGCAAGGAGAGCTTTTCAAAAGTTGGGAATATTATTTCGAGCCAGAAAGCTTTACACCCCACAACAATTGTTAATTCTTTACAAAGCTCAAATTCGACCAATTATGGAATATTGCTCCCACGTTTGGGGCTCCGCTCTCAAACATACACTGCATTTATTGGATTCTGTTCAGAGAAGATCGGTCCGTTTGATTGGAGACCCGGAATTGACCGGCGGCCTTGATTCGCTGGAACATCGAAGAACGGTTGGCGACTTGAGTCTGTTCTACAAGTATTCGAAGGATGTAGCCCGCTTAATTCCTCCCAAAGCGGTGCATGTTAGAAATACACGTCGCGCTGATGCTTCACATCCGTATGAGGTTCAGCTTGTTACTCTGCATACAACGCTTTTCAAGCAGTCTTTTATATGGAGAACGTCATCCCTTTGGAATAATTTGCCCAGCGCTGTGTTTCCCACTGAGTACTATTTACAGCGATTCAAGAACAACGTGAATTGCTTTGTCCGCACACATGCCGCTCCTGGAGCGCTTTAAGGACTTCCCTGCAGCACGTGTGCTAGACCCATGAAAAAAAAAAATTAGTCGTACGAATTATTTCTATACGTTTTATCTTCCTTGCCTTACAACGATTCAAGAACAACGTGAATCGCTTTTTTCCGCACACATACCGCTCCTGGAGCGCTTTAGGGACTTCCCTGCAGCACGTGTGCTAGACCCATAAAAAAAAAGGAAAGTATCGGATTAGTTAAAAAATAAACCGGCAAAGTGCAAGTCGGACTTGCGCAATTAGTGTTCCGTACGTTGATTGCTTTTAAAATTGACCGCAAAATTAGCCCGTTTTTTTCAACCTTCATAATTTTGAGACAAAAAAGTGAACTTAACGTAAAAATTAAATTAAAGCTAATTAAAAATCTAGGACATATTTTTTCATTTTTTTTAATTTAGGGGTAACTACCTCCTATTTTTTGGGGGGTGGTTATGGTTCGGCGAAGTTTTGGAAACGTAAAGCTCACACGGTATCATCGCAGTATTTTTCTTATTTTTCTAGATTGTTCTCTAGCGTTAGAAGTCCAATTTTTTCGATTTAATGACACTGAAATGCGTTTTAAACCCTCTGATAGAGCGATATTATTGTTTAGCAATAAGCCTTGGAGACTTATAGGTCTCGCGATATATTCTTCTTAGTTTTCTGGTTTTTCCCATAGTGAAAAATCATTTTTTATGTTATAACGATACGACAAGGCATTTCAACCCCCTTTCCGGGGGGTGGCTACCGTTCAGCTGAAACTTTTAAAGACGAATTACATTCCATGGTATCTTGACAATATTACACAGGTGTACAAGTATGAAATGCGGATTTTTTTTCCTAAAAAAATATGTTAAATTCGGAAGAATGATAAAAAGTGCTTTATTCAAAGTATGTTCCATCTCTTGTTATACATTTTTCCCATCTTTCGGGCAATTTGCGAATACCACCCCAGTAAAAATCCCCCCCTTTTGCTGCGAACCATTCATCGAGCCATTTTTTTCACATCTTTGTACGAACCAAAGCGCTGCTCAGCAAGTGCGTGACCCATCGATGCAAACAACTGGTAATCGGAAGGAGCCAAGTCTGGTGAGTAAGCCGCATGGGATAGAACTTCCCAGCTGAGTGCTTCCAACGTGTCTCGAACTGGTTTTGCCGTATGAGATGGAGCATTGCCATGAGAAATGAGTTTGTGTTGCCTCTTTTGGTATTCTGGCCTTTTTCAAGCAGCGAACGGTTCAAATCGGCCAATTGTTGTTGGTAACGTTTAGTATTAACCGTTTCCCCAGGTTTTAACAGGTTGACTGCCGATCTATATTTTTGAGTTTGTGGTTGACGCCGGTAAGATTTTTCCAAATATTTTTATTTTATTGTGGTAAATATGAATTAAAATGAGTCTTGGATGTGTTTTTTTTATGTGCCATTCAAAATATTAGAAAAAAAAAATTTCACTCCGATCGGAGTAATCGGCATTGAAAGTGAAAATTTTTACTAGATGCCGAACACTCCGATCGGAGTGTCCAATTAAATAAGTAAAGAAATAATAAATCGAACTCATGAACTCAAAACATTTATTTCTAAATCATTTTTGTACATTTTTTATGGTTCTCCTCAAAGCAATTAAGGCAAAAACCTGGTTGTCCAGGGCACATTTTGCATTCATACACTGTTTGCTTTCTTATTTTATTTTTCCTGCATTCTTTGCATTCCTTTCTGCTTACCCGTTTTGTTTCTTTAGTTCCTTTTTTTTTCACTAACAATTTTTTCTACTTTGCTAATGCTGTGGACATTTATTTAGCCTGGAGGAATTTGCGGCAAATTAGTAATTGGTCGTCTGGCTAGTAAATTTCTTATGACATCCAATCGGAAGTCATATAATCGTAACTGGTCAGACCGCGAATATTTATTGTACAAAAATAGGCGTTTATCATGCTCATTTGCAGCACATGCAAGAATAACTTTTTGTACCACCGAATGGTTTTACGGCTGCAAGGGTAATATGCCATCATTTGATCCTGTCTATCTATACCGGACATAAAAGCATTATATCCAATGGTTGTGGAAGGTTTTTCTGATTCTTGATTTCTTTTGTTTTTAAAAATGCCCATTTCGCTTCCAAATTCTGTTGAAATGTATTGAACATTGCGTTTATCGCGCCATTTTCCGACATGCACTCCATTGCAAAACATAGATTTATTCTCACCACGTTTTAAGTTTGCACTCATTACCTCTTTCGGATTATCTTTCCTCTCAGCTCTCAGCGTACCAGTGCAGTATGTATTTTGTTGAAGTAATTTCCTAGCTAAATTAACACTATTGTAAAAATTGTCTAGATAAACAGCATGTCCCACACCCAATTTTTCCTCCAATAAATGTAAAACAATCTTTTCAGTATGTCCGCTTCCACCATAAACATCAGTCGCACCTTCGTAGACACGAAATTTCAAAATAAGTCCATTAGGCTCTGTCAGCATGTATAACTTCATACCATACTTATGACGCTTATTCTTGATATACTGTTTAAAGTGGAGAGGACCCCGATAAAGTACCATAGCTTCATCCAAAGACAACTCTCTTCCAGGATAGTAAATTTCTCCCATCTTGTTGTTAAAAAAATCTGCCACAAATCTATTCTTTCCTAGCCGATCTGCCGGATCCATATCTGGAGATGTAAAATGCAAACACCTCAAGATAAGCAAAAATCTATTCCTTGACATATATTTTCTAAAAACAGGTAGATTAAATAGCGGATCAGTTTTCCAATAATCGTTAAGACGGCTCAAGGATATTGTGCCAGTGTGAAGTAACAGGGCCAAAAAAATTTTTAGTTCGTCAAAAGTAAGATCTTTAAAATTAGTAATACGTGATTTTGTACTTGTTTCTGGGCGCAGCAAAACCTCGACTGCGTAAGAGTTCGTTCGTTCTACAATAGTTTGTAAAAAATCATCATCAATGATCATTTGGAAAAAATTGATAGGTGCACCCTGTCCTGGAATTTGCACCAATAATTCCTGGGTTTTCTGGAACAAAATTTGTTTTAACGCACCTCTGTCGTTCCATTTTTATCTCATCAAGGCTAGGAAGTGTTTGATGTGGCCGAATAGGGTCTATAAAATTATCTTCTTCGGACTCGGAGCTTGAATTTACATCACTATCGTCTGTGTCTGGTACGTAATGTTCGTCACTACTACCTCGGCTTTCTTCCAATAGCTGCAATAATTCAGTGTCAGTTAGCTTCTTTTTCTTATCATATACCTTTTTTTCATCACTACAATGTCTTTTTTAATACCAGAAGGCCCAGGTTGATTGTCCATATTGTACGGCAGATTACCACCAAACCAAATCCGTGGAACCACTTAAGCACCTGTTAGAACTTGCGTTTTTTAAGCAACGCCACCACTAGAAAACACGTTTCATATACAACGCCGATGGAATACTAAAACGTTTCGTAAGAACGCATGTCGAACTCCGATCGGAGTAGACGGCGTTGGCGAAGAGACCTGACGCACTCCGATCGGAGTGGTCGGCAGTCAACCTAATAACAGCTCATAATAGACCACGCCCCTCTGGTCCCACCAAACACAGAGCATCGATGTTGCGGTCGATGTGGATGGTGCGCCTGGGTCTCCCCATGATTTTTTGCGCTTGGGATTCTCAAAATAAATCTACTTTTCATCCCCTGTAACTATACGATGCAAAAACGACTTCTTTTTGTACCGAGCGAGCAAAATGTCACACGTGTTTTTGCGCTTTTCCATTTGCCTGTCGTTCAACTCATCTGCCGGTCTTCTGAATCTTTCCCATTTCTCGTAGCCGATTTAAAAACAGCTTGTTGACTAACGCCCAATTGCTCGGCGAGTTATTTTTTGTGTTTGCGAATCATCTTCGTCCAACAATGCTTGCAATTCCACATCTTTGTATCTTTTTGGATTAGATCCTTTTTATTTTAAAATGAATGGTGTCCAAAATTTGTAAAACCAAAAATTTTTAAACAGCTGTAGAGACTATTTCCAAAAGACGTACAAAAAATATCTCTTACCCATATTACTCTACCAAGAAAAACTGAGCTAGTGTATGTTTAATTTCTTTAGTTCTTTTAATATTAGTATCCACTCAATCCATTCTCAGAAATTATAAGATGCTGCAAAATTGCGTCTCAGTGTGCGGGCGAAGTTAACAAGCCACAAGGCAAAGTTTCTTATGAAAAAAAAACAGCTAATGTTTTGATAATATATTATTTATTTAAAAAAAAATAGATATAATATACATATAATTACATAAAATATAATAAAAATTTAAATTAGGCTGCTATAATAAAAAATTAAAGTATTGACAGTGTATTATCAGTGATCAGTAACAGTAAGTACTCGCTTTGCCCGCGGCCTCGTTCGCGTGGACTACAAAATTATTGTTTAGGTTTTTTTTGCCAGAGAGCGCGCTGGGAGCAAACGTTTTTCCGACTTGATTCACTATTATCGTCACAGCTTATTTCTTATTTTACCTAACGTAACAAAATATATACTAAAACCTGGCCAGAGCACATATGTATAAATTTAAAAAAAATTAAACCGGCCAAGTGTAAGTCGGACTTGCGCAGTTAGTATTCCCTACGTTGATTGCTTTTAAAATAAAAATTTTTGTTACGAAGGTACAAAATGATCAATGACTTCGCAAAACACACCCCAAATGAGTTTTCAACAAAGTTTTTTTTCCGATCTTCACTGAAAACTGATGGATTTTTGTTTTTTTTTTTTTTTATATACCAAATAAATTATTAAAGGTAATTTTCGTTCAATCTACACCCTGTGAAGAATATTCCAGAATTTTTTCAAAATTTTTGATCAGTACTTTTCGAACAAGTGTGCGCAAGTATTACATTATATATATGTTTTTTTACAAGCTTTCATTTGACACCCCACCCAGTAATTTTTTTTTCACTTCCGATTTCACCCCTCAAAACTAACCCCTTTAAGTCAAAATTTAACAAAAACAAATTTCAGCTTTCTACGTCAAATAGTTTCAGATAAAATTGGGTGTGACGGGCAGACGGACACCGAAGTGATCCCATAAAAAGAGTGGACAGAGTATACTATTCATAATATCGTTTCCTGCCAAAACAAGGATCCATAAGAAACTTTAATAAGTGCAGTAAGGACAAGTAGAAAACACTGGACAGATTTCCAGCTCGATCTTGCGGAAAAAAATTCCGTTTTTCCGCCTCCGTGCCGCGGCGCTAAAAAAACCGGAATGATCGTACGTGTTCTAGGAGCAAAACCGTCTGTAGATTAGACTTTTTCTAATATAACGAAAGCCGGTCCACCATTGAATCTTTTACAGTTTAGATATCTGACAACACTTCCACTCGACCAAATCGTAACTCATCGTTTCCAGACGCCTTTCCTCGACTCCACTGTTAATCTCGGACCGCGTTTAGATGTTAAGGTATTTCTTACGAGTAAGGCCGCTCCCTGATTTGTTGGTGCGGTATCGTTTTTTCTCGGTGTGCCTGACTTGCGCGGGCGTGGAGCAAATCAGGTGGGTTTCATTGAAAATATAGGCGTTCGGGCATGTTTTTGTTACCGAATCGGTACTGAGCACACCAAGAAAAACGATACCGCACCGACAGATCAGAGAGCGGCCTAACTGTTAAAGTAGTTTTGCTTGAAATTTTGCAAAAAAAAAATAATAGATTTTAGCATCATACATTCACTGCTTCAATATAAAGATGGTTTACCACGCCGTATTGCCATAAATAATTGTAAAAGTTTTTAAAAAAAAATAGGAATCCATACTTTTTCTTCGATCAAAAGCATGCGGTAGAAAGTCACAAAAAAATATATATACATAAAAAAATTACTTTGCTTTCGTATGTTAAAATATGAATGCAGTTTTTGATGCATTATATGATGTGAGTTTTCGCCGTGGCACCGTAGCTTGCAGAAGAAGCTGCGCGCGCGCGCGGACACTAGTGTTCTTTCAAATTTTGAATCAGATATATGCATTCCAGAAGTACAGAGAAGAATCAGACTCGCATGGTCAGCATTTGGTAAACAAAAAGAAAATACTAACCAATAAAAGAATTCCTGTGAAACTAAGAAAGATGGTATTCGATCAATGCATTTCTACCGGTTCTCACGTACGCGGCACAGACATGAACATCGACTAAGAAGAAGAGGGATGAACTTATGGTAGTAAAACACAGAGAGCAATGGAACGCCAGATACTGAATATAAAATTACAAGAGAGAATCAGAAACGAAAGTATAAGACAAAATATCAAAGTGATAGATGTAAGAGAACAGGTGGCAGGTTTGAAATAGAGATGGGTAGGTCACACAATGTGACAACAAGCTGAGAGATGGAATAAAGGAATACAAGAATGGAAGCCATGGCTGGGACAAAGGTCCAGAGGAAGGCCCCAAACAAAAGGAAAGATGACCTGAAAGAACAGCTGGTTTAAGATGGATCAGAAAGACGCAGAATCGAGAGGGATGGAAGAAGGAAGGGGAGGCCTATGTCCAATACTGGATGCAAGAAGGATTATTAGATATATAGATAGATATATATTGCACTGATCGGACTTTCTTTTAAAAGACACTAGATTAAAAAAACGCGTGCCTTGCACGCGCATTTATTCAATTATTAATATAATAATTGATATATTTTTACTAAATAATCCAAAGTATCATTTTAATATTAATTATACATAATTTTATTGTATATCATGTAAAAGTATCAAGGTTATTATGAGAGACCGGATTATATGTATTTGCATATTTTCATATGTATTTGCATATTTAGACCATTCTCACCGATTATTGCATATTTTACTCAAAATCCAGTAATGATGCATATTTTTCCTTATATTTACAATATTTCTCGGTATTACTAGGCAATTGAATTGCTCAGGGTATTGTTAATGTCGCCGTCTGGAACCGATCTTATCGCCGGGATATTACCTGCAATAGTCTAAATATCGATTAGGTTATAGTGCCAAGGGAATACCCAAAATTACGACGGTATTTTATTCCTTTGTTTTTTGGTCGGGATATTAAGTGATAAGTAGTTAGTTCCTAAGAATATTTGTTTGAGCGTGGATCAAATAAACAATTTTCTAGAAGACGAATTTTTTATTTTAAAACAAGATATTAGTTTTAACATGATTGTTGACGCGCTTGCATCAATGTAGTCTTTTTGCAATTTTTAATGTGTTATGTTAAAGTTTAACGTGTACCATGCCACCCGCAAAAAAAAAGTCTCTTCGTGGGGTAGCTGATTATCCTGGAACATTTTACATACGACGGAAATGTTTTGTTTGCGAGAAAAATGTTTCGTGCACAAAAAAGTTTCAAATTGACCAGCATGTCAAGACAAGTCTTCATATAGCAGGATTGCAAAAAAAAGCCAACGACGACAACTTATAACAGCAGCAAGTAGCAGTGATTCCGCTTCTATAGGCAAACAAAAAAACCACTTTAGCATGGATTTATGTGAAACATTGCTTGCAAGTAATAATTACTTACAAATCCTACATCCAAAGATTTTCTGCGAAAATATTCCTTGAATCAAAAAATACCAGACGAATCAACACTGCGTAAAAATTACATACCAACAATTTACCAACATGTTCTGGAAGAACTACGTAATAAACTTAAGGATGACATTATTTGGATTTCAGCTGATGAAACTACCGACAGTTGTGGTCGCTATATTGCGAATTTAATTGTGGGTGCATTAAGATTAGAGCCGTCTTCTTCCTATTTGGTGGCCTGCAAAGAACTTGACAAGACAGATCATTCTACGATCGCCAGATTTGTGAGGGTATTAAAAAAAATATTTCCTGAATCTTCTGCAGATCAAAGAGTGTTTATATTTCTCTCAGATGCTGCTCCCTATATGATCAGGGCAGCCAAAGTCCTCCAAGTATTTTATTCAAATTTAATTCATGTGAGGTGCTTTGCTCACGGAGTCCATCGACTCGCTGAAGAAGTACGATCCACGTTTGGAAATGTAAATAAAACTGATTTCATCAGCAAAGAAAGTGTTTCTTAAGGCACCTGCTCGCAATAACGCCTATAAAGAAAAACTGTCAAATATGCCTTTACCTCCCGAACCAGTGGTAACTCGATGGGGAACATGGATTGAAGCTGTACTATTTTACAATGAACATTTCGAGGCCATCAAAAGTGTAGTAAATGACTTCGATAGTGCAGAGACTATGGCAGTTCGTCAATCCAAGGAAGCATTTAACGACTCTGATATTAAAAAAACATAGCTTTGATTAACACTCACTTTTCATACATACCTGCGGTAGTAAAAAAGCTTGAAACTCGAGGTTTGGCGTTGACCGAATCAATTCAGTTAATGAATAAAATCCGAATCCGAATTACCAGATGTATTCCCGCGTAGAGTTAAAGAAAAGTTTTGGAAAAAATTTGTGCAATAACCCAGGCTTTGAAACCTTTGTGTCAAATTGATAGTTTTATTAATGGGACGGGTGAACTTTTGCCAGAAACAATAAGTGCTAACATAGCACCCAAATTCAAATACTGCCCAGTTACCTCAGTGGATGTGGAACGGTCTTTTTTCCACTTATAAAAATATTTTAAGTGATCGAAGACACAATCTTACTACCAAACATTTGGAACAATACCTTTTTGTTTATGTGTACAAGAATACAAATGTTAAATAATTGTTAATTAAATTTAAACATCGTCGATAACTTGTTAATTTTATGCTGATTTTGAAATAAAAAAACTAAAAATTACTACTTTTATTATTATTTAATATTGCATATTTTTGACCCTTTTCATGCATATTTTAAGCATTTTTCATGCATATTTGCATGCATATTTCAAGATTTTTATGTTGCATATAATCCGGTCTCTAGTTATTATAAATAACGCGTAACTGCGTGCGGCGGGAAGCAAGTTAGAAGCTACGTTGCCACATTCATTATACTCTGAAAACTAATTATTTCGCGTTTTTTTCTCTAACATAATGCCTCTTTTTGTTTTCTCATAAGAAATACCTTAACAAGCGGTTCATTTTAGTATTAATAATATGAGAATTTTTTCGGGTTCTTGCCGGAGGAAGTCAAATTCACTGTTTATTTTGCCAGGGCAGAGTACTGGGTAAGCCACTTTTCTAAAAATCAGTAGCTGTTTACGAAAACTGTAAATATGTATAATTATTTTTTATATATAGCCGCCTATAACAATGTATTTTGATAAAAATATGATAATAATAATATAAAAATAAAATTAAGTAGTATAAAACAGTCGATAAAAATCTATAGCTAAAATAATACTGATAAAATGAACGAAATAAATAAATTACTGCCATTTGTACCTTCTTCAGTTCATTGCGGATTTGTATCTGAAAAGAAAATAGAATATTATTTTATAATTTTTTATAATTATTATATATTTATTTTTTCCTAGATCTTAAGATCATGTTATGTTACTGTTTTCTCATTATAATTTACATTTTTTTCATTTTTATATCGAGCAGTGTTTGCTAACTTTTAAGCAATGTAGTTCACTCGGATTTCTAAGCCGTTTATATTACAGTGTGCGTGGCAGGTTTCCTACCGGATTTATTTAATTCGTTTCTAATGCGTCGATTGACTGGACATTTGTTTCCGGGAAGTAGCCATCTTGAAGACGTAACTTTTTGGGTAAAGAGGAAAAATATTTAAGGATCCAGATGACACGGATCATGGCTTCTTCCAACGTGAAGCTGCAGTAGGCTTTTTCCTATTATGAAGCCGTAGTAGGCTTTTTCCATCAAGCCGCAGTAGGCTTTTTTCCATCACAGAGCCAAGTCGAGTACTAGGCTTTTTCCAACGTGAAGCCGTAGTGGGTTTTTTTGCAATATAAAGCCGTAGTAGTTTTTTTTCAACAAGTAGCCGTCGTAGGCTCTTTTCATCATGTAGCCGTACTGATAGATTAGTGATGGAGTAGTGTGAAAACGGTTTTAGTGTTCAATTCAAGGCCTAGAAGCTCGTAGGAAAACCGTAAGTCACCAGAATATACGAGGCTGGTTTCAAAAGTCCGTGCAAAGTCCGAGAGATGGCACCACCGGCGCGGCGCGTATCGAGGTCATGTTAGTTAGTAGCATCTCTTGAATGAACGCACACCAAGTTTCAGCCATATTGGTTTATTTCTTTGTGTTTGGCATTCGTGTGAATCAAGGAAGTCGAGTGATTTTCAAGAAATGGACGAAAAAGAATTTCGTGTGGTGATTAAACATTACTTTATGAAAGGCAAACCGCCTCAGGAGACTAAAGAGAAGCTTGATAAATATTATGGTGACTCTGCACCTTCGATTAGAACAGTTTATAAGTGGTTTCAAAATTTTCGGACTGACCATATGGGCACAAGTGACGCTGAACGTTCTGGACGACCTGTGGAGGTTACGACTCCAGAAATCATTAATCAAATCCAAATCCATGATATGGTGATGGATGACAGAAGAGTTAAGGTGCGTGAGATTGCTAGTGCTGTGGGCATCTCGACTGAACGGGTACATAATATTTTGCATAAACATTTGGACATGAGAAAGCTATCCGCAAGATGGGTGCCGCGATTGCTCACGCTTGACGAAAAACGGAATCGTGTGAAGTGTTGCAAGGATGGCTTGCAGCTGTTCCAGAATAATCCGGAGGACTTTAAGCGTCGTTTCGTCACTGTGGATGAAACATGGATACATTACTATACTCCTGAGACCAAACAACAATCTAAACAATGGGTTACCAAGGGGGAATCTGCACCAAAAAAGGCGAAAAGACCGTTCCTTCGGCCGGAAAGGTTATGGCGACTGTCTTTTGGGATTCGCAAGGGATAATCCTCATCGACTATCTGGAAAAGGGGTAAATCTATTACAGGTGAATATTATTCATCGTTATTGGACCGTTTGAAAACCGAGCTGCAAGGAAAACGCCCGCGATTGGCCCACAAGAAAGTCCTTTTCCATCACGACAACGCACCAGCACACACCTTAGCAGTTGTGGTCGCAAAATTAATGGAAATAGGATTCCAACTCGTTTCACATCCCCCCTATTCTCCAGACTTGGCTCCCTCGGACTACTATTTGTTCCCCAGTTTGAAGAAATGGCTGGCGGGACAAAGATTTTATTCAAACGAGGAGGTGATTGCAGACACTAATGGATATTTTGCAGACTTGGACAAATCCTATTATTCGGAAGGGATCAACAAACTAGAACATCGTTGGACGAAGTGTATAAGCCTAAAAGGAGACTATGTCGAAAAATAAAAAAGGTTTACCCCAAACACATAAGTAGTTTTTATTTTTGCACGGACTTTTCAAACCAGCCTCGTACAAGTATGAAATGCGGATTTCAGACAACAGATGGTGCACCAATGTAGGTTGTGCTATAAAGATTTGACACTGCGCCATTTTGTTGTATCATCAACAAGTGTCAGACGCGCACGAGTGATAAATTGGAAAAGTGTGTGCATAGTGTTGTGTTGTGTTCAATATGTCGAAATTTATACCGAACAAAGAGCATTCGCGGACATTAATTTTTTGTTTTTATTTGAAGAAAACTGCCGCTAATCATACCGATTACTTCGAGAAGCTTATGGTGAACATACTCCATCGCAAGATACGTGTGAATGATGGTTTCGGCGTTTCAAAAGTTGTGATTTTGATGTTGCAGACGAGGAACGTGGAAAACCGCCAAAAAAATAAGAAGATGTGGAATTGCAAGCATTGTTGGACGAAGATGATTCGCAAACACAAAAACAACTCGCCGAGCAATTGGGCGTTAGTCAACAAGCTGTTTCCAATCGGCTATGGGCAGATGGGAAAGATTCAGAAGACCGGTAGAAGGGTACCACATGAGTTGAACGACAGGCAAATGGAAAAAAAGCGCAAAAACACGTGTGACATTTTGCTCGCTCGGCACAAAAGGAAGTCGTTTTTGCATCGTATAGTTACAGGGGATGAAAAGTGGATTTATTTTGAGAATCCCAAGCGCAAAAAAGCATGGGTAGACCCAAGCGCACCATCCACATCTACCGCAGAAAGATGATGCTCTGTGTTTGGTGGGACCAGAGGGGCGTGATCTATTATGAGCTGTTAAAACCTGGGGAGATGGTTAATATTCAACGTTACCGACAACAATTGACTGATTTGAACCGTTTGCTGCTTGAAGGCCAGAATACCGAAAGAGGCAACACTATGTCATTTTTCTTCATGACAATGCTCCACCACATACGGCAAAACCAGTTCGCGACACGTTGGAAGCACTCAGCTGGAAGTTCTACCCCATGCGGCTTACTCACCAGACTTGGCTCCTTTCAATTACCACTTGTTTGCATCGATGGGTCACGCACTTGCTGAGCAGCGTTTTGGTTCGTACGAAGATGTGAAAAAATGGCTCGATGAATGGTTCGCAGCAAAAGGAGAAGATTTTTACTGGCGTTGTATTCAGAAATTGCCCGAAAGATGGGAAAAATGTATAACAAGCAATAGAGCAAACTTTGAATAAAGCACTTTTTATCATTCTTCCGAATTTAACATGTTTTTTTTAGAAAAAAAAACCGTATTTCATATTTGTAGGCCTGGTAAGTGAGGAGAATCGAAAAGGTTGACAAACAGTGTATAAAATTATGGGAGAAAGGAGCTTATTGTTGTGCTGTTGATAACTGTAAAAATAATTCAAAAATTAAACCGGGAGTAAGTTTCTTCTTCTTCCCAAAGATGTTAAAAGGTAAATGATTTAATTAAAGAATATCAATTGCGTAAGAAATCGTACGCAGATAAACTGAGTAATTCTGATAGAGATGGGACGTCAGTCGATTAATAGGGTTACCTCAAACGATAATCGGGGAGTTAAAGTTATTTTTTTACATTCTATCTACTGTGAAAATCTAAAAACTTACACTCAATATAAAATCATTGACGGGGGGGGGGGGGGGGGGGGGGGGGGGGGGGGGGGGGGGGGGGGGGGGGGGGGGGGGGGGGGGGGGGGGGGGTGAAACATTGTTCATAAAAGAAAACCTCCCAATAAAAAAAATCCGTTTCTAAGAGGCGTATTTTTCTGCATCCATCGGGGCGGAGGCAGGCATGTGCCCCCTGGCCCCCTTTGGCTCGGCCACAGAATAGTAATACTACTATTGTCTTAAAGAAAATATAAGAAATTTTTGTTGTTGGATCCATTTGGAAGAAAAATAATGGATACTACTGTCAAATAGATTAATTATTCGGTAGAAATTATTGGCTAATCCTGGTTTAAATCGGTGAGCCACCACTGCCACATGTTGCAAAATGTTAGTTTAATTTTTCAAAACTATGTAAGAGGACACAACATTGATAAGATAAGGATTCTGTTAGTTATTTCTGCGAATTTTATAATACTTAAATTTAGAAGAACATTTTTTCTAAAACTAATAAATTGAAAATTATGTTATTGGGGATACTTAATAAAATAATAAATATATTTTTTAAATAATAGCGTTTAATTGTTAGTATGAGTTAGAAAATATAGTCGAATAAAAGGTAAAATGCCTGACAGGAGAGTACAGAATCAATCGTTCAACCAGCTTGTGTTAGAGCCTGTATAAATTCGTGCGTGATTACACTCATCTTTCGATTACACAGCCCCACAAAAAAAAAAGTGGGGTATACTTTTGATGCGATATATCAGATCCGTAGTATTTTTGCCCGCTGATCACGAATCTGCCGTCAGAATATCGCCATCACATCTCAATTTTTTTCTAACCTCAAAAAATAGGTAAAAATTAGTAAAAATTAAGAAAAATATACTCCTAAAAAATTGATTCAAGCTTTTTCATGAATCCAAAGATGTATTAATATGTATTCGGACACGCTAAGCTAATATTCATCGGTTGGATTGAGCCATACAGTTCTGTTTTCTTTCTAACCTCAATAAATCAGACAGATATAGTGCTTCTCGAATGCAAAAAAACGAATTCAAATTAAAATTCAACTGATTCTTACCAAATTTGGTACACGGGGGTTTTTTGGGTTGCTGATCCTGAATCTGAGGGTCGGATTTGCAAAATTCAAAATGGCGGATCCAAGATGGCGGACAAAATTTTTGAAAATCAACCGATTCCTACCAAATTTGGTATACAGTTGGGGAATCCTCAAACCTGATACTCTTAAACCCTAAACCCTGAAACCTTAGACTCCCACACCCTGTAACCTCAAAAAATAGACCTCAATAACCCTGTAACTTTAAAAATGAGACCCAATAAACTCAAAACCAGGACTTTTAAACCATATACTCTCAAATAGTAGACCCTTAAGCCCTAGAATTGCGAAGGTTAGACCCGCGCCTAACTTTCCTTTTTTTGGCTGTATCTTGTTTCTTTTTTTCCGCGAATGACCTATTCAAAGGCTTTCTGCCCAAAACGCTTTTGAGGACTTGTTTCTCTTTTTAGCGACCAGCAATAGTCTGCTAGCATAGGGTCATCCCATCGTCCTTGATACCGATTTTCTATGATTTTCAGATCTTGGTGAAAACGTTCCCCTTGCTCCTCACTGTAGTCACCAAGATTATCTGGGAAATCATCGATGTGGGAGTCCAGAAAATGTAATTTTAGATTCATTAACCAACCTAATGTTTGAAAATTTTTTACCATTTTCTCGACTATTTCTTTGTACTTAGGACTTTTATTATTTCCCAAAAAGTTTGTTGCGACTTCTTTAAAACTAAGTCAAGCAGCTTTTTTCAACTTTATTCATTTTAGTAACAAATAATGAATCTTGAAACAATTTTCTTATTTGTGGCCCGTCAAATACGCCTGCCTTAATTTTAGCTTCAGAAAATTTCGGAAATTTTTTATGCAAATATTTGAAACATGGGCCGTTTGTATCTAATGCTCTCGTGAATTGCTTCATAAGTCTAAGCTTAATGTGAAGCGGGGGAATAAGGACTTTTCCTGGATCTACCAATGGTGGAAACAATACATTATTTTCACCAGGAGTGAACGATTCTCTTGTTGGCCAAATTTTTTTCTTATAATGACGTTCCCTGTCTCTGCTATTCCACAGACATTTATAACAGGGATAAAGTGTAAACCCTGACTGTTGGCCAAGCAATATTGTTACAATTTTCAGATCTCCACAAATTTTCCAGTTATGATCAGCATATTTTATTTTTATCAAAAGCTGCTTCATTTTTTCATATTGCTCTTCCATAACTGTGGAATGAGCAATCGGAATGGAGCGTAAACGTTGGTATTATGCAGCGAAACTGCCTTAATGCTCCGTTTAGAAGAATCAATGAACAGTCTCCATTCTTCAGGATCGTATGAGTTATTTTGAAATTCATCCATTAGACCTTTTACATCGGTACAATATGAAAGTGACAATTCCTCGTCCATTGTGAAATATTTTCGAAATTCTTCATCTCTGTTTCTATAATAAGAAATCGTAGCTTCTGGCTTAAGTAAATGTATTTTCTTTAAAAAGGAAGCAAGAGATGCTCTGAACCATCTTTGGATAAGCCCTAAATCTCTGACTAGATCACTAAGTTCTGACTGTGATACGAGTATTGGTTCTGGTTTACGGTTGTATGGTAGAAATTCTTTATCTGTGTCACTAGTATATGATAGGTTGTCACTAGAACATTCATTAGTAACAGTGTTTGAATCTTTTTCGACAGTCTCAATGTTTTCAGCATGAACCGATAAGGTGAAATCATTTGTTTCCATAACATCAGCATCAAGTGGTTCAGGAGGCGGAATTAGTGTAGTTGGTCTTGTTACTGTCGAAACATCGCTATAAGTAATAGTGCTTTTATTTTTTCGGTTATGCCTAGATACAACATTCATACAAAAGTAGCAATCATTTTCACTGTATGGTCTATTCCATATTGCTGGTCTGGAATATTTAATCGCCTTCTTATTGATGTACAACATTATTTTGCAAGAACTGCAAATGATGTGGGGAACCCAATCTGTATCCTGGTGCTGTATTTCAATGTTAAAACAATCCTTATATAAGGTTTTAATCTTATCCGTTATCGGTGACCCCATTTTACTCAATACGTGTTGACAGCAAATATAACAAAATGAATCACTGTTTTTATCGCACTTATGAAAAGTCCTTGTACCGTGAGACCGTTTTCTTGTAGCATTATACTCTACATGAGCCAAGTCACCCACACATGAAGAGCTACGGTCGCTGGATGACGACGGCTGCGGGCCCGCTTTCCCATCGTAATTCTCTTTCTTCTACCTGCCATGACGGCATCTAAGCCGTTATCCAGGGACTCTGCCGGCTAGTGGAGTAACACTGTTGCCCACCGTCACCACATGG
The DNA here is from genome assembly GCA_019049505.1 of Pachyrhynchus sulphureomaculatus. NCBI lineage: Eukaryota > Metazoa > Arthropoda > Insecta > Coleoptera > Curculionidae > Pachyrhynchus > Pachyrhynchus sulphureomaculatus. The sequence goes on from CM032446.1 coordinate 20,757,149, forward strand.
AGGTGCCCTGGATGCAGGTAGAAGAAATAAAAAATCGACCGATGAATTTTCTCGGCGTTCAAAATGGCGCGAAAACATCTGCCATCTTGAATTTTGCAAATCCAACCTTAGATTCGTGATCAGCGACCCAAAAAATCCCCGTGTACCAAATTTGGTAAGGATCGGTTGAATTTTAATTTGAATTCGTTTTTGCATTCGAGAAGCACTATATCTGTCTGATTTATTGAGGTTAGAAAAGAAAACAGAACTGTATGGCTCAATCCAACCGATGAATATTAGCTTAGCGTGTCCGAATACATATTAATACATCTTTGGATTCATGAAAAAGCTTGAATCAATTTTTTAGGAGTATATTTTTCTTAATTTTTTACTAATTTTTATCTATTTTTTGAGGTTAGAAAAAAATTGAGATGTGATGGCGATATTCTGACGTCAGATTCGTGATCAGCGGGCAAAAATACTACGGATCTGATATATCGCATCAAAAGTATACCCCACTTTTTTTTTGTGGGGCTGTGTTATATCAAAATAATTTATTAATTCCTATATATTTTTAAACGACTTTCATCATATTTCTTAGTAAACAATTTAGATCTTTTTACCTCGAAACCAATTAAACTTAATAGCTTCTGTAACGCATGGATGCTATTTTAACTAATTCAGGGTAAACCTCTTGTCTCTTAACATGTAAACCCGATTTAGATAAGTGTTGATTTATGTAATTGCTTTGTTTCATGTTTATTAAGGCACAGGATCTCAAAGAAAAACAGTTACTCGTGATTTTGCTCGAGACCTCAAAGAAAAACAGTTACTCGTGACTGCTCGGGACCACAAAAAAAAAAACAGTTACTCGTGACTTTGCTCATGAACTCAAAGAAGAATATTAAATCGCGAACACTACGATAATAAGAATCTTCTCTCGAGAATTGAAAGTAGAATTATTATTCGTGACGCTCAAAGCATAATCAATTTTTCGCGAACATTAAAAAGTATATTTACTCGAAAAACTAGTCATGTTACCAGCAATCTCTCTCTATTTCTATTTTCTAATTATTATTGTTTATTTTATCAAGTATGGTTAAGTCACATAAAATATATCAGTATATATCAGTAATCAGTATCAATACGAGGCTGGTTTGAATAAGTCCGTGCAAAAATAAAAACTACTTATGTGTTTGGGGTAAACCTTTTTTATTTTTCGACGTAGTCTCCTTTTAGGCTTATACACTTCGTCCAACGATGTTCTAGTTTGTTGATCCCTTCCGAATAATAGGATTTGTCCAAGTCTGCAAAATATCCATTAGTGTCTGCAATCACCTCCTCGTTTGAATAAAATCTTTGTCCCGCCAGCCATTTCTTCAAATTGGGGAACAAATAGTAGTCCGAGGGAGCCAAGTCTGGAGAATAGGGGGATGTAGAAACGAGTTTGGAATCCTATTTCCATTAGTTTTGCGACCACAACTGCTGAGGTGTGTGCTGGTGCGTTGTCGTGATGGAAAAGGACTTTCTTGTGGGCCAATCGCGGGCGTTTTTCTTGCAGCTCGGTTTTCAAACGGTCCAATAACGATGAATAATATTCACCTGTAATAGTTTTACCCTTTTCCAGATAGTCGATGAGGATTATCCCTTGCGAATCCCAAAAGACAGTCGCCATAACCTTTCCGGCCGAAAAGAACGGTCTTCGCCTTTTTTGGTGCAGGTTCCCCCTTGGTAACCCATTGTTTAGATTGTTGTTTGGTCTCAGGAGTATAGTAATGTATCCATGTTTCATCCACAGTGACGAAACGACGCTTAAAGTCCTCCGGATTCTTCTGGAACAGCTGCAAACCATCCTTGCAACACTTCACACGATTCCGTTTTTTGGTCAAGCGTGAGCAATCGCGGCACCCATCTTGCGGATAGCTTTCTCATGTCCAAATGTTTATGCAAAATATTATGTACCCGTTCAGTCGAGATGCCCACAGCACTAGCAATCTCACGCACCTTAACTCTTCTGTCATCCATCACCATATCATGGATTTGATCAATGATTTCTGGAGTCGTAACCTCCACAGGGCCGTCCAGAACGTTCAGCGTCACTTGTGCCCATATGGCCAGTCCGAAAATTTTGACACCACTTATAAACTGTTCTAATCGAAGGTGCAGAGTCACCATAATGTTTATCAAGCTTCTCTTTAGTCCCCTGAGGCGTTTTGCCTTTCATAAAGTAATGTTTAATCACCACACGAAATTCTTTTTCGTCCATTTCTGGAAAAATCACTCGACTTCCTTGATTCACACGAATGCCAAACACAAAGAAATAGACCAATATGGCTGAAACTTGGTGTGCGTTCATTCAAGAGATGCTACTAACTAAACATGACCTCGATACGTGGTCCCATCTCTCGAACATTGCACGGACTTTTCAAACCACCTCGTATTTTCTCGTTAGTGCGATGAGCCATAGATTGGGATGTGTCAGATAGTCAGCTAGTTGACGGCTGCTGACTTGGGGATTATCTTTAACATGACGTAAAATCTCCATTTCTTTTTCCTTGTTGGTAGCATTCTGGTTTACTACTTTCCGTTTCGTATACTCAACGCTATCACTACCATCAAACCGTTCCATTAACTACTGAAAAGATTTTCTAGATGGTGTACGTCTATTAGGGTACTTCGCTCCCTAAAGCCTTACTGCCAAAAGACAATTTTTTCCCGCCTCGCAGAGGATATAAAACCATATCAAATAATTCATTTTTAGGGAAATCCATAACTATTGCCTTTATACCTCACTTACTACAACAAATTAAACTATTTTTACTTACTTAATAGACATGTCGAAATTTGACAATGCCTACATTTTTGTGTTGTCTTGGCAACTATGATGTTATAGCGTAAGTATAAAAACAAGGGTAAAAATTGAAAAATTCAAAATAAATCGAAAAACTATTAGAAATAGGTATATGACATACTTAATAAAAGTTGGAGGGTTTTGTAAAATCTATCAGACAAAATACTAATATACATGGTGTGCCATTTAAAAAAATTTGAGATTTTTGAAATCAAAATAGCATCTAACTCAAATTTCTTTACATTTATCTTTTTTTCATCTCTATAGAACGCTCGTACCAATTATGAGTATTCCACCTTCAGAAACAATGGCGCTAGGCATTTTTTTTTACAAAACTGAAAACTAGTATTTAAAAAAAAATTGAAATATTAGAAAAACTACTAGGTTTAGGTATGTAACATTATTAATAAAAAAAGTTATAAAATTTTAAGCAGAATTTAAAAATAAATTAGAAAATATGATGTTCCATTAAAAAAAACATATGTTATATCGGCCACACTTTTTTGAAGTACCCTGTATACTCAAAAATAATTACATTAACATTCCCTAAAAACTATTATATTCAACATTTTTTCGTCATTCCCGAAACAAATGAGATAATGAACTTTACTTTATCGTTGACTCACCCTGTACAGTCAACAGCTTTATTTAAGATTTTTACAAGGTACAAATATATATTACCGAGAAAAAAATTCACTACTCCACTGTGCATCTTATGTAACATTATTTTTCATAACACCCGTCAATTTTGATTAGTCTTGCAGAAAAAAAATCCCCGTTTTTTAAGGCTATTCGATAGTGACACGCGATAGGTAAATAAAAAATCATAAATAACAATTTAGTTGAGTCAGCTATTAAACAAAATAAGTCAACACATTTGGTTCTGCGTCACAGGTTATAAGTATAGGTTAACTAGACCCTTTATGAGAGCGTATTCACAAGTTTCTAATCGATAAGGTGATTGATATTGGTGAGAAGTATGATCTACGTATAAATATTGGGAAAATCAAAATGATAGTGATTAGTAGACACCTCCAAAAGAATGCATCTCTTTTTATAAAGGATCAAAAGATTTAGAGGGTTACTAAATTCAAATATCTTGGCCTTGTCGACAACGAACGATGGGATTGTGATGGGGAGGTTAAACTGCGGATTGGCATCGCAAAGGATACCTTTCTAAAGTTGAATAATATGCTGCTTCAAAGACTATGCTAATCAGAATATGACCAAAACAGGGCAAAAACAGAAATAGTCGGATACTGCTACTTTTAAAAAAAAAAATACTCGTCTTGGGAAAAATATTGCTACCGCTGAAAAACTGGGACAACACCCTCAAAAATGGGAGAATTGGCATGTTTTGGGGTTTTTTTAGCGTATTTTTGCAATTTTATTATAAACTGATGGAAGATACTCTAAAAATTCTGACTGATTTTGAATGTAGATAAAAACGAAAAATTTAACGAGCTGTGCTGGTCGGGAGAAATTGGCCTTTTTTGTTGTTTTTTTTTTCCTTTATCAAATTTATGGTTAAATAAGTGTAGTTGTAAACTGTAAACTACTTTTTTAAAAATTAACTCTGGAAATAGGTTCCATGGACATTACTTTATTTGATCCAAACATAATTTTTTACATATTAGATATATTTTTCTCTCTTAATATTGATAAATTTTACAGATTCACGTTATTTTCTTTTTTCAGTATACTACTACCTTACCTAAAATATCAGAAAAAGTTCCTCAGTTCGTCAACTTTCATTTGAGGTACTGAAGAACTAAACTTTTTTTTTCTTTTGACATTTTTATGTAACTGTAAGCTAATTTTTTTAAACTTTGAATTGTTGTGGCTTTTACTTGATGGAAAATCATAACGAATGTAATGAAAGACTTGGTTTTGTCAAATTTCCACTTTATTTAGTTTCACAGAACCTACATGACGCGTTTTCGGTATACTATAGCTTCGCCTGATACAAAAATGATATTTGAATATTAGTGTTGTTACATTTATACAAATACCCTAAGGTAGATAGGTAATAAAATTAATACTATATGCTAATGAATATTGCTGGGAAATCCATTCTGAATATTAATTGTATAAATTGAGTAAAAGTGAGTTACCATGGGCTAGACAGATATCTTTTTGTTCGTTTAAGAAGATGTCTGAAATTTTAATTCTATTTATTTCTAAATTTTCTAATAGGTTTAATTTTTACGCCTTTGTTTTGTATGTGTAGAATTTTAAATTTATCGTCAAAAAGATGATTTGATTCTGTTAAATGATTGATGTACGCTGAATATGTTTTGTTTTTTAAATAGCTTCTTTTATGTTCTGAAATCCGAGTTTCGAAAGAGCGACCTGTCTGACCTATGTAACTTTTATGACAAGAACCACAATTCAACTGATACACTCCAGATTTTTTTTGATCTATTTTGTTTTCGCTTTGCGTTTTTAATGAATTTTCCTAACGAGTTGTTTGTTCTAAAAAGCTATGTTGATATTATATTTGTTTAAGTGGTTTTTTAATTTTCTCTGACGTGTTACCAAAATAGGTTAAAACGTTATATTTTTTTCCTGTGTTCTCTTTCTTGGGATATACTAAAGAAATAGCTTTATTTTTTAATTTTTTGTTTAGAATTGAGTCTATGGTGTCAGGAATATATCCGTTGTTAACAGCAATTTGTTTTATTAGAAATTTAACTCTTTATTAAAAATGATCTACAGATAAGGGGACACTTACAAGTCTATGCAACATACTGTGGTAAGCTGCCAATTTGTGTTGTAGGGGGTGAGCTGATTTTATGTTTATTGTAGTATCTGTATGTGAGGGTTTGTGAAAAATAGAGAATTTGTGTTTGTTGTAATGTCTGGTTATCGTTAAGTCAAGAAAATTAATTTTATTGTCGTTTGTCAAAACAAAGGCGTAAAATTAAACCTATTAGAAAATTTAGAAATAAATAGAATTAAAAATCATCTTAAACGAACAAAAGATACCTGTCTGGCCCATGGTAACTCACCTTTACTCAATTTATACAATTAATATTCAGAATGGATTTCCCAGCGATATTCATTAGCATATAGTATTAATTTTATTACCTATCTACCTTAGGGTATTTGTATAAATGTAACAACACTAATATTCAAATATCATTTTTGTATCAGACGAAGCTATAGTATAGCGAAACGCGTCATACAGTTTCTGTGAAACTAAATAAAGTGGAAATTTGACAAAAGCAAGTCTTTCATTACACTAATTTTTTTAGTTAACTCTAAAAATATATTTTATGGACATTACTATAATAGATCCAAACATAATTTTATCCATTTTTACATATTAGATATATTTTTTTATCTCCTCATAATATTTTTAAACAATTTTTTTCAGTATACTACTCCTTACCTAAAATATCAGAAAATGTTCATTAATCCCTAAACTTTTTTTGAGGTGTTTAAGAACTCATTTAAACAATTTAGGCCCGAGAAAGTGGCCGTTTTTTTCTCAAATTTAACTTTCTTTAATACAAATTTACGATTTCTTTTTAAAAAATTATTTTTTTCTTGAGTTTTATATTATTTTCAATAACCAAAGTTATTTTTAATTATTATACAGGTTACTGTACATGTTGAGTGGCTGAGAAAGTCATTTAATCCATTTAGGCTGCAAAAACTGGCCAATATGAATCTTATATTTGCACGTCATATTTTTTATGTAATATTATTTAATATGATTTTTATACAAATAACGAATAAATTAACTAATAATAATGTTGAAAAGATAACTTTTTTATTGATAATTTTATATGAAGATATAATAATTAAATTAATAAAAATTATAAAGTTACTGCACAAAATAATAATTTTAATGGTTCCAGTTTAAACTGGTTAAAAAAATAAATTATATTTAAATTATTGGAGCAATGTATTTTTTATTTAAGAGAAATGTTACTACTCTTTCAAAATATTATGAAGCCAAACAAAATTAATTTTCTTTAAAAATAATAGAGAGATAAAGCATAAAACGGGGTTTTTAATATATCGGTGAAACCTGACTCTCCACCAAGTTTCATCCAAATCGGTGACCCAAATGCTTTACTTTTTTAAAAATAACTGTAAATTTGAAACAAACAAAGCATAAAAAAAAAAAAATTGAAAGTAAAATAGACAGTTTTTTCAGGTTAAATGGCCCAAATGCCTTCCTCAGCCCCTCAACATGTACAGTAACCGGTGTATAATATTTGAAAATAACTTTGGTTACTGAAAATATTACATAATTCAAGAAGAGATATATTTTTTGTAAAAATCATAAATTTGTATTATACAAATTAAATAGACTAAAATGGCAAATTTTCTCGGCCCTAAATTGTTTAAAATGAGTTCTTAAGTACCTTAAGTGAAAGCTTACGGACTAAGGAACTTTTTCTGATACTTTAGGTAAGGTAGTAGTATGCTGAAAAAAGGTTGTTTAAAATATTCGTCAGAAGAACAAAACGTGAATCTGTAAAATTTATCATTATTATGAGAAGTGAAAAAATATATCTGATATGTAAAAAATGGCTAAAAATATGTTTGGATCAAATAAAGTAATGACCATGGAACATATTTCCATAGTGAATTAAAAAAAAATAGTTTACGGTTCCCAAGTACACCCATTTAATCATAAAAAAATGATAAAAGAAAAAAACTACAAAAAACGGCCAATTTCTCCCGACCAGAAGGTTCAAATGACATCCATAGCCCCTGAAAGTTTTCGTTTTTTTATCTGAAATCAAAATCTGTCAGAATTTTTAGTTTATATTCCGTAAATTTATGATAAAATTGCACAAATATGCTAAAAACCCAAAAACGGGCCATTTTTGAGGGTGTTGCCCCAATTTTTCAGCGGTCGCAATATTTTTCGTTAATGTACTCGTCGAGCTGAGTATTTTTTTTTTTTTTAAAAGTAGCAATATCCGACGATTTTCACTTCAAAATCGTATTCTGACTGGACTACCTGCTCTTCATCTCCCAGTAATAAAATGCTATGTCTGGCCAGTCCCTCTTATCTAGGTGGTCGTTAACCCTGCGGGCGGGGCGCCTAGCCTCTGAGACCCGACGCTCCGACAATCAGTCGGCAATTTTCGTAACATCGTTGCAACCGCTTAGCGGTTCGTCTACCTGTTTCATTTTTGGCCTCAATACCCGCATAACAATCGGTGGTTGTGTACGTATTTTAGTTTTTAAATTATTTTGATTTTGGTCTGTGAGACCCGGCGCCCCGGTTTGCGCTTTTCTTTTTACATTCGGCTGGTTTTACTTTTCAACGGTAAGTTAGCATAAATAAAATTTATTTTGCATTATTTTATGCATATTAATTATTTATTAGTTACTATTTTATAAAAAATAGTATCTCTTTTGTTAAGCAGCGATGTCTACTTATTATGAGTAAGAGCAGGAGAAACTCCGCCAATTAATGGGAAGAAGCTGATTCAGATGAAGAGCCGGATGACGAAGAAGAGGAGTTAGCTTTAGAAGAAAATATAGTAGAAACCCGAAGTACCGATAGTGAATCAGAACAAGAGTGCAGTGATGACAATGTACCTCTTGCAAAATTACCAAGAATTCCAGCTCTCATTGGTAAAAACGGAACCACGCGATGGCAAAAACATTGTCCAAACAAAACCCGTAAGAACGAGAAAAGAAAATATTATTGTTCGGCTACCAGGCGTCAGGAACTGTGGGGAAAAACGCCAAAACAGCCATGGAGTGTTGGTCATTATTTTTCACAGATGAAATGCTTAACATTATAGTGGAAAACACAAATCTCTACATTTCTGGATTGGCTCAAAATTATGCAAGAGAGAGAAGAGGGAAACCCACGGACATTTGTGAAATAAAAGCTTTTCTTGGATTATTATATTTGGCGGGGACCCTCAAAAGTGGACGACTTAATACAAAAGAGCTATGGCAAAGAAACGAACTCGGGATTGAAAGATTTTGGTTGGTAATGTCTCACGATCGATTTCATTTTCTTCTTCGATGCCTTCGTTTTGATGACTTGATGACAAGAGAAGCAAGGAAACAATTTGACAAGCTAGCTCCAATCAGACGCCTATTTGACCTTTTTGTTGAAAACTGTAAAAAACACATATACTGTTGGAGCAAACACAACAATTGATGAAAAGCTTGAGGCATTTAGGGGGCGATGTGATTTCAAACAGTATATTCCAAGTAAACCTAATAGATACGGTATAAAAATATTTGCTTTAGTTGATTCCTATACATCTTATGCTTCAAATCTGGAGGTTTACGTCGGAAAGCAGCCTGAAGGTATATATGAAACGCCCTAACGATCCACAAAGTATAGTTTTGAGACTAATAGAACCTATATCTCGGACTAATCGTAATCTTACGTGTGATAATTACCAGTGTTGAATTGGTAAAAAAATTACTTGTGGAGCATAAAACCACGTACGTGGGTACAATAAAAAAAAATAAAAGGGAATTGCCTCTAGAATTCTCCAACACAAGAGCTCGCCCTGAATTTTCTTCAATATTTGGCTTTCAAAAAGTTATGACTATTGTGTCATATATTCCAAAGAAATATAGAAATGTTAATCTTATATCCAGTTTACATCACGATGATAGGATTGATCCCTCTACGGCAGAAAAATGCAAACCCGATATAATTACTTATTACAATCATACCAAAAGAGGTGTAGATAATCTCGACAAATTGTCTGCTACCTATAACGTAGCAAGGAATACAAGAAGGTGGCCGATGGTTATTTTTTTTTCAATTATGAATATGGGTGGTGTAAATTCCCAAATTATTTTTGCTTGCAATAATAAAACTTATAAGATTGAAAGACGATTATATCTAAGAGATGTTGGACTATCCTTGACAAAAGAACACTTGGAGCGACGTTCTTATGAAACAAATGTTCCAAGGTCGGTAGAGGGAAAGAAGACAAGAAGTTGCTGGAACACAAGAACCCAATAGAAATGAAGAAGTCCAACCAGGTAACAGAAAAAGATGTTTTTTTTTTGTAAAAAAAGATTCAAAAACCAAATAATTTTGCAAAAAATGTGGAAAATTTGTATGTCTTACTCATATCCATGCATGGTGTTCTGAGTGCTCAGAAATTGCAATGAATCAATAAAATCTGTTGATTTATGATATTTTTACAATGTTTTACTAAAAAATTTTTTTTTTCATCTTCAAGTTATTTTGTTTGTAGTTTTTAGGAAATGTTTAATTTTTTTGACAACAAATATTTAAAAATTAGATTTTTACTGTGTATACTTAAACCAGTTTTATAATATAAGGTTTTGTATTTAAAAATGTGTATTTTTTTTTCAATAAAATATTAATTTATCACTTTTTTTTTTAACAAGATTTTTTATTGATGGGTTTGCGAGACCCGGCGCCCTGGTTGGAGATTTAGTCGGCGGCGCCCGGCCCGCAGGGTTAAAAGTGAGATAATTGAATCGTGTCGAAGCTTTCGAACTATGGATACTGTGACATTTGCTACGAATTTCTTAGACAGAACACCTAACCTTTGAAGAAGTGCTTCAAAGGGCCGGGGTGGAGAGGCAACTACTTAATATCGTAAAACAAAGAAAGGTGTCTTACTTGGGAGATATACTGAGAGGTGACTGCTACTCGATTCTAAAACTTATTCTTCAGGGAGGGAGGGAGGGAGAGGGAGAGAGAGGCAGAGAGCAGCAGCTTCTACTATTAAGCTACTCGGCTCCGCTCATCTGTACTCCTAGGTTAAGAATTCAATTTTACATTGTAAAATTTACATATATTATATTACTTACCACCTTAGTTTTTTAACGTGCTATTTCCTGGACTGCCAGTACATGGTGTTGTTTGGATTCATTTGTTTGGATCTGGTGTCCTGAGCCTCTTTTGGTCTTGGAGCTGTTAGAGGTAGACTGTTCCTGTCTTTCTAAAAAATAATGTTAATTAATTATTAATTAGGTCGGACGATCAGCGTATATATATATATATATATATATATATATATATATAATATATATATATATATATATATATATATATATATATATATATATATATATATATAATATATATATATATATATATATATATATATATATATATATATATATATACCAAGTGTACGAGTATGAAATGTTTTTTTCTAAAAAACATGTTATTCGAAAGAATGATAAAAAGTGCTTTTATTCAAAGTATGCTCCATCGCTTGTTGTACATTTTTTCCATCTTTCCGGCAATTTGTGAATACTACGCCAGTAAAAATCTTTACCTTTTGCTGCCAACTATTCATCGACCATTTTTTCACATTTTCGTACGAACCAATGCGCTGTTCAGCAAGTGCGTGACCCATCGATGCAAACAAGTGGTAATCGGAGGGAGCCAAGTCTGGTGAGTAAGCCGCATGGGGTAGAACTTCCCAGCTGAGTGCTTCTAACGTGTCGCAAACTGGTTTTTGCCGTATATGATGGAGCATTGTCATGAATAAAAAGACTTCTGGCCTTTTTTTTTTCAAGCAGCGAACGGTTCAAATCGGTCCAATTGTTGTTGGTAATATTAACCGTTTCCCCAGGTTTTAACAGCTCATAATAGACTACGCCCCTCTGGTCCCACCAAATACAGAGCATCGTCTTTCTGCCAAAGCGATTCGGTCTTGCGGTCGATGTGGATGGTGCGCCTGGTCTACCCATGATTTTTTGCGCTTGGGATTCTCAAAATAAATCCACTTTTCATCCCCTGTAACTATACGATGCAAAAACGACTTCCTTTTGTACCGAGCGAGCAAAATATCAAACGTGTTTTTGCGCTTGTATTGTTTTTTCCATTTGCCTGTCGTTCAACTCATGTGGTACCCATCTACCGGTCTTATGAATCTTTCCCATCTCTCGTAGCCGATTGGAAACAGCTTGTTGACTAACGCCCAATTGCTCGGCGAGTTGTTTTTGTGTTTGTGAATCATCTTCGTCCAACAATGCTTGCAATTCCACTTCGTCGTATTTTTTTGGCGGTTTTCCACGTTCCTTGTCTGCAACATCGAAGTCACCACTTTTGAAACGCCGAAACCATCGTTCACACGTATCTTGCGATGGTGCACGTTCACCATAAGCTTCTCGAAGTAATCGGTATGATTCAACAGCAGTTTTCTTCAAATGAAAACAAAAAATTAATGCTGTCCGCGAATGCTCTTTGTTCGATATAAATTTCGACATATTGAACACAACACTATGCTCACACTTTTCCAATTTACCACTCGTGCGCGTCTGACACTTGTTGATGACACAACAAAACGGCGCAGTGTCAAATCTTTAAAGCACAAATTGCATTGGTGCACCATCTATTGTCTGAAATCCGCATTTCATACTTGTACACCTGGTATATATATATATGTATATATATATATATATATATATATATATATATATATATATATATATATATATATATATATATATATATATATATATATATGTATATATACCAGGGTATAAGTTTAACTACTGGGAAACGCCCTTATAAGGAGAAGAGATGAGCAATCAAAGATCTAAAGGCTCTAGTATCTGCTTTTTATTTTTATTATCGAGCTTTCGCTGCCTACTGGTAGCTTCTTCTGGATTCTAAAAATGCAAATCAGGTACAGAAAATAAACCAAAATGTTCGTTTTTTTTAAAATGTGATTCAATGAATTGTAAGACTGTATCTGAAATTACTTACAAAAATTTAGCAGTTAATTCATCTCTGGCGAGGACAATGAAATTTGCATTTTTGTTGGCCAGGTAGTATGTATGATTACACAAACATGATTAAAGGACACTTAGAGAGTTACACAAATATTAAAAATAAAACTTTGTCAATAAACATTAGTTAAAAAAAACTTTTTGAAGACCGAAACATAACTGCAAGAAACACCATGATGTTGAAATGTTACTCCTTTTTAAAATTTTTTTTGACATCGAGGTTAGAAACTATTTAGTGATATTTGAGTCCGAACCGGATATTGTTGGTAGTCTATGTCGTCATCAGGTCGACAAAAAACCATAAAAGGATTAAAGTTAGGGATGTGGTAAATTTTTTAGGTGGATGCTACTCTTAGATAAATTATTTATTATTAATGATATCTATTTTTCAGTTTTAATTTTATAACAAAGGGACTTAAGATTGTTTGTTGCCAGTGCCCTGTTACTGTCCTTCCTCTTTTATATATATATATATATATATATATATATATATATATAATATATATATACATATATATATATATATATATATATATATATATATATATATATATATATATATATATATATGTATATATATATATATATATATATATATATATATATATATATATATATATATATATATATATATACTAGGCATGTTTTTTAAGTAAGTACCGTTTTGGAATTAAAAAAAGACGTGCAAAGATATCGCTATAATTTTATTTTTACATGAAAGCCTGTACCTGAATCTACTTTTCTACATAATTTCCGTGAATATTGAGGCACTTGTCATAACGTGGCACCAGTTTTTGAATACCCTCCTCATAAAATTCTGCCGCCTGACTTGTTAACCACTGTATCACAAATGCGATACAAAACACTACGAGAATATTGAGGAAAGCAGTCGCACAATGATGAAATTGCAAAGCGTCTGTTTTCTCTCACCTTTTCGTCCACTTTCTGCACCAAATCTTCATTAACGACCGAAGGACGCCCACTCCGTTCTTCATCATGCACATTTGTGCGGCCATCTTTAAATGCTCTCACCCATTTCCTTACCATTCCATCACTCATAATGTTTTGTCCGTAAACTTCACAGATCTCACGATGAATATCGATCGGTTTTACGCCTTTAGCACTAAGAAATCGTATAACAGCCCGTACTTCACAATCGGCGGGACTCACGATTGTCGGAGGCATCTTAAACACTCAGTAAACAACGTATACAATGAAGAATCAGACTGTAATGGCGTCAGTGCGTAGACATGAGATGTAGGTTACCAGCGCGCATGCGCGGAACGCCGACCGTATCGCTGCGGCGGCGGAATCGCAAAACGGTACTTACTTAAAAAACATGCCTCGTATATATATATATATATATATATATATATATATATATGTATATATACCAGGGTATAAGTTTAACTACTGGGAAACGCCCTTATAAGGAGAAGAGATGAGCAATCAAAGATCTAAAGGCTCTAGTATCTGCTTTTTATTTTTATTATCGAGCTTTCGCTGCCTACTGGTAGCTTCTTCTGGATTCTAAAAATGCAAATCAGGTACAGAAAATAAACCAAAATGTTCGTTTTTTTTTAAAATGTGATTCAATGAATTGTAAGACTGTATCTGAAATTACTTACAAAAATTTAGCAGTTAATTCATCTCTGGCGAAGACAATGAAATTTGCATTTTTGTTGGCCAGGTAGTATGTATGATTACACAAACATGATTAAAGGACACTTAGAGAGTTACACAAATATTAAAAATAAAACTTTGTCAATAAACATTAGTTAAAAAAACTTTTTGAAGACCGAAACATAACTGCAAGAAACACCATGATGTTGAAATGTTACTCCTTTTTAAAATTTTTTTTGACATCGAGGTTAGAAACTATTTAGTGATATTTGAGTCCGAACCGGATATTGTTGGTAGTCTATGTCGTCATCAGGTCGACAAAAAAACCATAAAAGGATTAAAGTTAGGGATGTGGTAAATTTTTTAGGTGGATGCTACTCTTAGATAAATTATTTATTATTAATGATATCTATTTTTCAGTTTTAATTTTATAACAAAGGGACTTAAGATTGTTTGTTGCCAGTGCCCTGTTACTGTCCTTCCTCTTTTATATATATATATATATATATATATATATATATATATATATATATATATATATATATATATATAGATATATATATATATATAGATATATATATATATATATATATATATATATATATATATATATATATATATATATATATATATATATATATATATATTTATACTATACAGCCTTGGTCACGAGGACTTACCACCTAACAAAAATTTAAAAATGTTAAAATTCTGTTGGAATATGAAAGACATACATTAAATTGGTATGTTTATTATAAGAATCTTTTTTGGCTTTTATTACCGCTGCAAGTCTTTTGTAATAAAAAAAAAAAACTTTTTATAGCTTTAACAAGCCGCATTTGAGGATACAGTCTATCCAGTAAGAAGGAGGCCGCTCGTATTCTTGAAAAAATATGTTTCGAGAACATGTTTGCCATTAATGTATTCTTTGGTGTGCTAACAACGGCGTAATTACTTTAGTAAGTTGTTCAATAATCTCCTGCATCAATAATCGCCTGGCATCTTCGGGGCATGCTGTCGACGACATTTTCTGCATACTCTGCAAATTTTTTTAAATCTCGCGAGACAACCAAGTCAAAGTCCTCAGAGTCTTTCCTCTGAGCTTTCTCTTTACAAGGGAGCAAACGTTTTCAATAGAGTTGTCATCCGGCAATTGTGAAGGCCACTTTAGTATCTTATCTTGGGCCCAAGCGAGCCATTTCGCGACGTAATTTACGCCCAGCAAAAGTTTCTTCATCGTGCTTTGAAAATTCACATCATGAGCACCAAGATGTTATCGAATGGTCTTATGGGACACATTCAAACCCGATTTTCTTAATTTTGCCGCTCCTTGAAGCAGCGCCAATTTTGGGTCCCGTGAAAACAAAGACACGATTCGTTTTTCGACTTTCGGAGTGACTTTGCTTACCGAGCCACGTATTTGGCAAGTCGTCGATATTTTTCGTCTCGTTAAAATGATTTACCTACTTCTTCACAAACGATACCGACTTTTTAATACATTTAGCGGCCGTGGAATGTGTCATTTGGATGGGAACAAAGAAAGACTGCCTCGAACCGACGCGCAAACAAGTGACTCATTTCGGATTTTACGTGATTTCGACGAAAATTCGAAATCGACTGATACTTTTCGCGGAAACGTTCTTACTTGACAGGCTATATCTATCAATATGTTTCGTGATTTTCCGCTTGAGGAAATCTATAGGGTTAAGATCTGGTGACTGTGGGAGCCAATCCAAAAGCTCCACCCTATTCTCCCGGAACCTCTTTATTGTTGCTGTCGCTTTGTGTCACGGGCTTCATCTTGATGGAAACGCACATTTTCCAACTTTATATCGCCCTACAATTTAGAAAATGTTGGTTCCGGTGCCGTATTTAGACCTTCTATATACTTTTACTAGCCGTGCCCGCGGCTCCGCTCGCGTGGACTTGATTCACTACTATCGTCACTGCTTATTCCTTATGTTACCCAACATAATAAAATATCTGCCATTATTTCCCCTTATCTCCCATTATTTCTCCTTATCTCTCATTATCTCTACATAATTTCCATTATCTAGGCTTATCTCTGCTCATCTCTCATTATTTCGCCTTATCTCTCATTATTTCTCCTTATCTCTCTTTATCTCACCTTATCTCCCATTATCTAGGCTTATCTCGACTTATCTCGTAATATTTCTCCTTATCTCCCATTATTTCGCCTTATCTCCCATTATCTCACCATAATTCCCATTATCTAGACTTATCTCTGCTGATCTCCCATTATTTCTCCTTATCTCTCATTATTTATTTTTATCTCCCGTTATCACATCTTATCTCCCATTATCTAGGCTTATATCGAATTATATAGAACATATGTATAAATTTATAAAAACACATATATCGGATAAGTGGTTCTCAAGTGATAAGCCCACTAACGGACAGACAGAGAGACGTTGCATTTTATATATATTATATTCTTTGCTACATGATATTGTTCCATATTTAATGCTTAAGGCAGTGTATTGCAAGAGAACGCGCTAGTGGCAAACTTTTCTTCGACTTGATTCACTATTATCGTCACTGCTTGTTCCTTATATCACCTAAGGTAATAAACTATATCCTATAACCTGGACAGAGAACATATGTATGTTTAAAAAGAAAGCACGTAAATCGGATAAGTGGTTTTCCAGTGATAACCGCACTAACGGACAGACAGACAGAGAGACGTTGCATTCTATATATATTATAGATATTCTTTGCTACATGATATTGTTCCATATTTAATGATTTAGCATGTTTAAAAAAAGCATTTAAATCGGATAAGTGGTTCTCCAGTGATAAGTGTACTAACGGACAGACAGACAGAGATACGTTGCATTTTATATATATTATAGATGTAATAAAATATATATCAATAGCTTGGTCAGAGAACATATGTATGAATTTAAAAAATCACGTTAATCGGATAAGTGGTTCTCGAGGGATAAGCGCACTAACGGACAGAAAGAAACGTTGCATTTTATATATATTATAGATATGGATTATTATTATTATTAAATAACCTGGCCAAAGAATATATGTATGAATTTAAAAAAAGACACGTAAATCGAATAAGTAGTTCTGACGTTATAAACGCACTAATGGACCGACAGACAGACAGAGAGACATTGCATTTTATATATTATAGATTATAGATATTCTCTGCTACATAATATTGTTCCATATTTAATGGTTTAGGCTGTGTATTGCAAAGGAACGCACTAGCGGCAAACTTTTTTCCGACTTCATTTACTATTATGGTCACTGCTCATTCCTTATGCTACCTATCGTAATAAAATATAGCCCATAACCTGGCCAGAGAAGAAGTATGTTTAAAAAAAAAGTACATAAATCGGATAAGTGGTTCTCCAGTGATAAGCGCACTAACGGACAGACAGAGAGACGTAAAAAATTAAAAGGCGGCCCTCGTTTATTAAATATAATTAACTGTCATTTTTTGTGTATTTTTTTGTACTTACTTTTCCAATCATCTGGTCTACCGGACATTCCTTGCGATTTCCAGTAGCTTGGATTGTTGGGATTTTTTTGATTTGCTCTGTTATCCATTTCGGAGTTTCTTTTATTTTTGACACTACAAGATAACATTTTGTTAAACAAAAACCTGCACTGCTTTTATAATTCTACTTTTTATTTAAATAAGGTAAATATAACGACTGCAATCCAATATTTCCTGTTGTTTATTTATCTTAAATAAGTGAAACATTTTTGAAGAAAGAATGTTTACAAACGTGACAAAACGTCGTATTTTATTTTTATAGTAAGCTGCAACGCATATACCAGGTGTACAAGTATGAAATGCGGATTTCAGCACCAATGCAGTCTGTGCTATAAAGATTTGACACAGCGCCATTTTGTTGTGTCATCAACAAGTGTCAGACGCGCACGACTGATAAATTGGAAAAGTGTGTGCATAGTGCTGTGTTGTTGTGTTCAATATGTCGAAATTTATACCGAAAGAAGAGCATTCGCGGACAGCATTAATTTTTTGTTTTCATTTGAAGCAAAATGCTGTTGAATCAGACCGATAACTTCGAGAAGCTTATGGTGAACATGCTCCATCGTAAGATACGTGTGAACGATGGTTTCGGCATTTCAAAAGTGGTGACTTCGAGGTTGCATACAAGGAACGTGGAAAACCGCCAAACAAATACGAAGATGTGGAATTGCAAGCATTGTTGGACGAAGATGATTCGCAAATATAAAAACAACTCGCCGAGCAATTGGGCGTTAGTCAACAAGCTGTTTCCAATCGGCTGCGAGAGATGGGAAAAATTCAGAAGACCGGTAGATGGGGTACCACATGAGTTGAACGAAAGTGGATTTATTTTGAGAATCCCAAGCGCAAAAAATCATGGGTAGACCCAGGCGCACCATCCACATCGACCGCAAGACCGAATCGCTTTGGCAGAAAGACGATGCTCTGTGTTTGGTGAGACCAGAGGGGCGTGGTCGATTATGAGCTGTTAAAACCTGGGGAAACGGTTAATACTAAACGTTACCAACAACAATTGACCATTCGCTGCTTGAAAAAAGGCCAGAATACCGAAAGAGGCAACACAAAGTCATTTTTCTTCATAGCAATGCTCCATCGTATACGGCAAAACTAGCTCGCGACACGTTGGAAGCACTTAGCTGGGAAGTTCTACCCCATGCGGCTTACTCACCAGACTTGGCTCCTTCCGATTACAACTTGTTAGCATCGATGGGTCACGTACTTGCTGAGCAGCGCTTTGGTTCGTACGAAGATGTGAAAAAAATGGCTCGATGAATGGTTCGCAGCAAAAGGGGAAGATTTTTACTGACATGATATTCACAAATTGCCCGGGCATACTTTATATAAAGCACTTTTTATCATTCTTCCGAATTTAACATGTTTTTTTTAGAAAAAAATCCGCATTTCAGACTTTTACACCTGATATTAGTTGTACAAATAAATTCTCAGCCTCTATAGGAAGGTTTTGACATTTATTTAAAAAATAACCGGCCAAGTGCAAGTCGGATTTGCGCAATTAGCGTTCCGTACGTTGATTGCTTTTAAATAACAATATTTGTTACGGAGGTATACAATGATCAATGACTTCACAAAACACACCCCAAATGAGTTTTCAACAATTTTTTTTTCCGATCTTTACTGGAAACTGATGACCTTGAAATTTTGTTTTGCTCGTGATAACTTTCGTTCAATCTATACCCCGTGGAGAATATTCTAGAATTTTTTCAAATTTTTTTGATCATTACGTTTCGAGATAAGGGGGAGGGGCAGCAAGTTTTCGCGATTTTTTAAAAATAATAAAAAGAAAAGTGTGCGCAAGTATTATATTATATACAGGGTGCCCCATAGGTATGGAATAATGATTCCTCAGCATTTATTAATCAGTGTATCAAAAAAATGTTTAAATAAAAGTTATCATATGGTGTTTGTTTGTGCTACTATCTCTCGGAGAGTCTCGGGACTTGTCACCCCATGTTACAACACCATCCGGCTGATTTTCAATTCAAGTTAGTTGAACAGGTCTAGAAGAGCCACGAATTGCAGAGATGTCAAAAATGTCTAAAAAGTAAAGAAGATTACTTTGAAGATTCGGTCCATATTATTTTTTAGTGTTCCGTTCTGTGTCGTTTGTCAGACCCGATTTTCTACGAAAATATTTGACGTAGATAGTTGAAATTTGGCACTAATATAGGAACTGATGGCCTCATCAGAGCCGTGTAGTTTTGAAAGTTAAACTTTGACTTAAGGGATTAGTTTTGAGGGGTTAAATCAGAAGTGAAGAAAAAAATTTTATCAGGTCTTCGAGTGTATCAAAAAAATGTTTAAATAAAAGTTATTATATGTTGTTTGTTTGTGCTACCATCTCTCGGAGAGTCTCGGGACTTGTCACCCCATGTTACAAACACCATCCGGCTGATTTTCAATTCAAGTTAGTTGAACAGGTCTAAAAGAGCCACGAATTGCAGAGATGTCAAAAATGTCTAAAGAGTAAAGAAGATTACTTTGAAGATTCGGTCCATATTATTTTTTAGTGTTCCGTTCTGTGTCGTTTGTCAGACCCGATTTTCTACGAAAATATTTGACGTAGAAAGTTGAAAATTGGCACTAATATAGGAACTGATGGCCTCATCAGAGTCGTGTAGTTTTGAAAGTTAAACTTTGACTTAAGGGATTAGTTTTGAGGGGTTAAATCAGAAGTGAAGAAAAAAAATTTTATCAGGTCTTCGAGTGTATCAAAAAAATGTTTAAATAAAAGTTATTATATGTTGTTTGTTTGTGCTACCATCTCTCGGAGAGTCTCGGGACTTGTCACCCCATGTTACAACACCATCCGGCTGATTTTCAATTCAAGTTAGTTGAACAGGTCTAAAAGAGCCACGAATTGCAGAGATGTCAAAAATGTCTAAAGAGTAAAGAAGATTACTTTGAAGATTCGGTCCATATTATTTTTTAGTGTTCCGTTCTGTGTCGTTTGTCAGACCCGATTTTCTACGAAATTATTTGACGTAGAAAGTTGAAAATTGGCACTAATATAGGAACTGATGGCCTCATCAGAGTCGTGTAGTTTTGAAAGTTAAACTTTGACTTAAGGGATTAGTTTTGAGGGGGTTAAATCAGAAGTGAAGAAACAAAATTTTATCAGGTCTTCGAGTGTATCAAAAAAATGTTTAAATAAAAGTTATCATATGGTGTTTGTTTGTGCTACCATCTCTCGGAGAGTCTCGGGACTTGTCACCCCATGTTACAACACCATCCGGCTGATTTTCAATTCAAGTCAGTTGAACAGGTCTAGAAGAGCCACGAACTGCAGAGATGTCAAAAATGTCTAAAAAGTAAAGAAGATTACTTTGAAGATTCGGTCCATATTATTTTTTAGTGTTCCGTTCTGTGTCGTTTGTCAGACCCGATTTTCTACGAAAATATTTGACGTAGAAAGTTGAAAATTGGCACTAATATAGGAACTGATGGCCTCATCAGAGTCGTGTAGTTTTGAAAGTTAAACTTTGACTTAAGGGATTAGTTTTGAGGGGTTAAATCAGAAGTGAAGAAACAAAATTTTATCAGGTCTTCGAGTGTATCAAAAAAATGTTTAAATAAAAGTTATCATATGGTGTTTGTTTGTGCTACCATCTCTCGGAGAGTCTCGGGACTTGTCACCCCATGTTACAACACCATCCGGCTGATTTTCAATTCAAGTCAGTTGAACAGGTCTAGAAGAGCCACGAACTGCAGAGATGTCAAAAATGTCTAAAAAGTAAAGAAGATTACTTTGAAGATTCGGTCCATATTATTTTTTAGTGTTCCGTTCTGTGTCGTTTGTCAGACCCGATTTTCTACGAAAATATTTGACGTAGATAGTTGAAATTTGGCACTAATATAGGAACTGATGGCCTCATCAGAGCCGTGTAGTTTTGAAAGTTAAACTTTGACTTAAGGGATTAGTTTTGAGGGGTTAAATCAGAAGTGAAGAAAAAAAATTTTATCAGGTCTTCGAGTGTATCAAAAAAATGTTTAAATAAAAGTTATTATATGTATGTTTGTTTGTGCTACCATCTCTCGGAGAGTCTCGGGACTTGTCACCCCATGTTACAACACCATCCGGCTAATTTTCAATTCAAGTTAGTTGAACAGGTCTAAAAGAGCCACGAATTGCAGAGATGTCAAAAATGTCTAAAGAGTAAAGAAGATTACTTTGAAGATTCGGTCCATATTATTTTTTAGTGTTCCGTTCTGTGTCGTTTGTCAGACCCGATTTTCTACGAAATTATTTGACGTAGAAAGTTGAAAATTGGCACTAATATAGGAACTGATGGCCTCATCAGAGTCGTGTAGTTTTGAAAGTTAAACTTTGACTTAAGGGATTAGTTTTGAGGGGTTAAATCAGAAGTGAAGAAACAAAATTTTATCAGGTCTTCGAGTGTATCAAAAAAATGTTTAAATAAAAGTTATCATATGGTGTTTGTTTGTGCTACCATCTCTCGGAGAGTCTCGGGACTTGTCACCCCATGTTACAACACCATCCGGCTGATTTTCAATTCAAGTCAGTTGAACAGGTCTAGAAGAGCCACGAACTGCAGAGATGTCAAAAATGTCTAAAAAGTAAAGAAGATTACTTTGAAGATTCGGTCCATATTATTTTTTAGTGTTCCGTTCTGTGTCGTTTGTCAGACCCGATTTTCTACGAAAATATTTGACGTAGATAGTTGAAATTTGGCACTAATATAGGAACTGATGGCCTCATCAGAGCCGTGTAGTTTTGAAAGTTAAACTTTGACTTAAGGGATTAGTTTTGAGGGGTTTAAATCAGAAGTGAAGAAAAAAAAATTTTATCAGGTCTTCGAGTGTATCAAAAAAATGTTTAAATAAAAGTTATTATATGTTGTTTGTTTGTGCTACCATCTCTCGGAGAGTCTCGGGACTTGTCACCCCATGTTACAACACCATCCGGCTAATTTTCAATTCAAGTTAGTTGAACAGGTCTAAAAGCGCCACGAATTGCAGAGATGTCAAAAATGTCTAAAGAGTAAAGAAGATTACTTTGAAGATTCGGTCCATATTATTTTTTAGTGTTCCGTTCTGTGTCGTTTGTCAGACCCGATTTTCTACGAAATTATTTGACGTAGAAAGTTGAAAATTGGCACTAATATAGGAACTGATGGCCTCATCAGAGCCGTGTAGTTTTGAAAGTTAAACTTTGACTTAAGGGATTAGTTTTGAGGGGTTAAATCAGAAGTGAAGAAACAAAATTTTATCAGGTCTTCGAGTGTATCAAAAAAATGTTTAAATAAAAGTTATCATATGGTGTTTGTTTGTGCTACCATCTCTCGGAGAGTCTCGGGACTTGTCACCCCATGTTACAACACCATCCGGCTGATTTTCAATTCAAGTCAGTTGAACAGGTCTAGAAGAGCCACGAATTGCAGAGATGTCAAAAATGTCTAAAAAGTAAAGAAGATTACTTTGAAGATTCGGTCCATATTATTTTTTAGTGTTCCGTTCTGTGTCGTTTGTCAGACCCGATTTTCTACGAAAATATTTGACGTAGAAAGTTGAAATTTGGCACTAATATAGGAACTGATGGCCTCATCAGAGCCGCGTAGTTTTGAAAGTTAAACTTTGACTTAAGGGATTAGTTTTGAGGGGTTAAATCAGAAGTGAAGAAAAAAAATTTTATCAGGTCTTCGAGTGTATCAAGAAAATGTTTAAATAAAAGTTATTATATGTTGTTTGTTTGTGCTACCATCTCTCGGAGAGTCTCGGGACTTGTCACCCCATGTTACAACACCATCCGGCTGATTTTCAATTCAAGTTAGTTGAACAGGTCTAAAAGAGCCATGAATTGCAGAGATGTCAAAAATGTCTAAAGAGTAAAGAAGATTACTTTGAAGATTCGGTCCATATTATTTTTTAGTGTTCCGTTCTGTGTCGTTTGTCAGACCCGATTTTCTACGAACATATTTGACGTAGAAAGTTGAAAATTGGCACTAATATAGGAACTGATGGCCTCATCAGAGCCGTGTAGTTTTGAAAGTTAAACTTTGACTTAAGGGATTAGTTTTGAGGGGTTAAATCAGAAGTGAAGAAACAAAATTTTATCAGGTCTTCGAGTGTATCAAAAAAATGTTTAAATAAAAGTTATCATATGGTGTTTGTTTGTGCTACCATCTCTCGGAGAGTCTCGGGACTTGTCACCCCATGTTACAACACCATCCGGCTGATTTTCAATTTAAGTCAGTTGAACAGGTCTAGAAGAGCCACGAATTGCAGAGATGTCAAAAATGTCTAAAAAGTAAAGAAGATTACTTTGAAGATTCGGTCCATATTATTTTTTAGTGTTCCGTTCTGTGTCGTTTGTCAGACCCGATTTTCTACGAAAATATTTGACGTAGAAAGTTGAAAATTGGCACTAATATAGGAACTGATGGCCTCATCAGAGTCGTGTAGTTTTGAAAGTTAAACTTTGACTTAAGGGATTAGTTTTGAGGGGTTAAATCAGAAGTGAAGGAACAAAATTTTATCAGGTCTTCGAGTGTATCAAAAAAATGTTTAAATAAAAGTTATCATATGGTGTTTGTTTGTGCTACCATCTCTCGGAGAGTCTCGGGACTTGTCACCCCATGTTACAACAACACCATCCGGCTGATTTTCAATTCAAGTTAGTTGAACAGGTCTAGAAGAGCCACGAATTGCAGAGATGTCAAAAATGTCTAAAAAGTAAAGAAGATTACTTTGAAGATTCGGTCCATATTATTTTTTAGTGTTCCGTTCTGTGTCGTTTGTCAGACCCGATTTTCTACGAAAATATTTGACGTAGATAGTTGAAATTTGGCACTAATATAGGAACTGATGGCCTCATCCGAGCCGTGTAGTTTTGAAAGTTAAACTTTGACTTAAGGGATTAGTTTTGAGGGGTTAAATCAGAAGTGAAGAAAAAAAATTTTATCAGGTCTTCGAGTGTATCAAAAAAATGTTTAAATAAAAGTTATTATATGTTGTTTGTTTGTGCTACCATCTCTCGGAGAGTCTCGGGACTTGTCACCCCATGTTACAACACCATCCGGCTGATTTTCAATTCAAGTTAGTTGAACAGGTCTAAAAGAGCCACGAATTGCAGAGATGTCAAAAATGTCTAAAGAGTAAAGAAGATTACTTTGAAGATTCGGTCCATATTATTTTTTAGTGTTCCGTTCTGTGTCGTTTGTCAGACCCGATTTTCTACGAAAATATTTGACGTAGAAAGTTGAAAATTGGCACTAATATAGGAACTGATGGCCTCATCAGAGTCGTGTAGTTTTGAAAGTTAAACTTTGACTTAAGGGATTAGTTTTGAGGGGTTAAATCAGAAGTGAAGAAACAAAATTTTATCAGGTCTTCGAGTGTATCAAAAAAATGTTTAAATAAAAGTTATCATATGGTGTTTGTTTGTGCTACCATCTCTCGGAGAGTCTCGGGACTTGTCACCCCATGTTACAACACCATCCGGCTGATTTTCAATTCAAGTTAGTTGAACAGGTCTAGAAGAGCCACGAATTGCAGAGATGTCAAAAATGTCTAAAAAGTAAAGAAGATTACTTTGAAGATTCGGTCCATATTATTTTTTAGTGTTCCGTTCTGTGTCGTTTGTCAGACCCGATTTTCTACGAAAATATTTGACGTAGATAGTTGAAATTTGGCACTAATATAGGAACTGATGGCCTCATCCGAGCCGTGTAGTTTTGAAAGTTAAACTTTGACTTAAGGGATTAGTTTTGAGGGGTTAAATCAGAAGTGAAGAAAAAAAATTTTATCAGGTCTTCGAGTGTATCAAAAAAAATGTTTAAATAAAAGTTATTATATGTTGTTTGTTTGTGCTACCATCTCTCGGAGAGTCTCGGGACTTGTCACCCCATGTTACAACACCATCCGGCTGATTTTCAATTCAAGTTAGTTGAACAGGTCTAAAAGAGCCACGAATTGCAGAGATGTCAAAAATGTCTAAAGAGTAAAGAAGATTACTTTGAAGATTCGGTCCATATTATTTTTTAGTGTTCCGTTCTGTGTCGTTTGTCAGACCCGATTTTCTACGAAAATATTTGACGTAGAAAGTTGAAAATTGGCACTAATATAGGAACTGATGGCCTCATCAGAGTCGTGTAGTTTTGAAAGTTAAACTTTGACTTAAGGGATTAGTTTTGAGGGGTTAAATCAGAAGTGAAGAAACAAAATTTTATCAGGTCTTCGAGTGTATCAAAAAAATGTTTAAATAAAAGTTATCATATGGTGTTTGTTTGTGCTACCATCTCTCGGAGAGTCTCGGGACTTGTCACCCCATGTTACAACACCATCCGGCTGATTTTCAATTCAAGTCAGTTGAACAGGTCTAGAAGAGCCACGAATTGCAGAGATGTCAAAAATGTCTAAAGAGTAAAGAAGATTACTTTGAAGATTCGGTCCATATTATTTTTTAGTGTTCCGTTCTGTGTCGTTTGTCAGACCCGATTTTCCACGAATATATTTGACGTAGAAAGTTGAAATTTGGCACTAATATAGGAACTGATGGCCTCATCAGAGCCGTGTAGTTTTGAAAGTTAAACTTTGACTTAAGGGATTAGTTTTGAGGGGTTAAATCAGAAGTGAAGAAAAAAAATTTTATCAGGTCTTCGAGTGTATCAAAAAAATATTTAAATACGAGGCTGGTTTGAAAAGTCCGTGCAAAAATAAAAACTACTTATGTGTTTGGGGTAAACTTTTTTTATTTTTCGACATAGTCTCCTTTTAGGCTTATACACTTCGTCCAACGATGTTCTAGTTTGTTGATCCCTTCCGAATAATAGGATTTGTCCAAGTCTGCAAAATATCCATTAGTGTCTGCAATCACCTCCTCGTTTGAATAAAATTTTTGTCCCGCCAACCATTTCTTCAAATTGGGGAACAAATAGTAGTCCGAGGGAGCCAAGTCTGGAGAATAGGGGGGATGTGAAACGAGTTGGAGTCCTATTTCCATTAATTTTGCGACCACAACTGCTGAGGTGTGTACTGGTGCGTTGTCGTGATGGAAAACGACTTTCTTGTGGGCCAATCGCGGGCGTTTTTCTTGCAGCTCGGTTTTCAAACGGTCCAATAACGATGAATAATATTCACCTGTAATAGTTTTACCCTTTGCCAGATAGTCGATGAGGATTATCCCTTGCGAATCCCAAAAGACAGTCGCCATAACCTTTCCGGCCGAAGGAACGGTCTTCGCCTTTTTTGGTGCAGATTCCCCTTGGTAACCCATTATTTAGATTGTTGTTTGGTCTCAGGAGTATAGTAATGTATCCATGTTTCATCCACAGTGACGAAACGACGCTTAAAGTCCTCCGGATTCTTCTGGAACAGCTGCAAACCATCCTTGCAACACTTCACACGATTCCGTTTTTGGTCAAGCGTGAGCAATTGCGGCACCCATCTTGCAGATAGCTTTCTCATGTCCAAATGTTTATGCAAAATATTATGTACCCGTTCAGTCGAGATGCCCACAGCACTAGCAATCTCACGCAGCTTAACTCTTCTGTCATCCATCACCATATCATGGATTTGATCAATGATTTCTGGAGTCGTAACCTCCACAGGCCGTCCAGAACGTTCAGCGTCACTTGTGCCCATATGGCCAGTCCGAAAATTTTGAAACCACTTATAAACTGTTCTAATCGAAGGTGCAGAGTCACCATAATGTTTATCAAGCTTCTCTTTAGTCTCCTGAGGCGTTTTGCCTTTCATAAAGTAATGTTTAATCACCACACGAAATTCTTTTTCGTCCATTTCTTGAAAATCACTCGACTTCCTTGATTCACACGAATGCCAAACACAAAGAAATAGACCAATATGGCTGAAACTTGGTCTGCGTTCATTCAAGAGATGCTACTAACTAAAGATGACCTCGATACGCGCCGGTGGTGCCATCTCTCGGACTTTGCACGGATTTTTCCAAACCAGCCTCGTACCATATGTCTAAATTGAATTGTTTTGGAATTATTGATATTTGAAATTTAAAATAAAAAAAAGAAAAAAAACTATTAATATGGTAAATACTCTACGTTTATTTTTAAAGTAACAATTGCTCAAAATGTCTACCGTTAACAGCGAGACAATGACTCAATCTGTCATAAACAACCTGAACAGAGTTTTATAGGGAATCCGGGGTGATGTGTGCTACTTCATATTGAATTCTTTGTTGTAAATCTTTTACAGTTTCAGGTTGACTTCGGTAAATTTTGGTTTCCAAATGACTCCATAAAAAAAACTGAGTGGCGTAAGATCGGGACTCCTTGCAAGCCATTCTACAGCATCTCTTCTGCCTATCCATCGACTAGGAAAAATCGCATCCAAATGTCTACGAACATTGATTTCATAGGGAGGAGGTGCTCCGTCCTGTTGATACCACAGATTCCTGTATGGGGTATCCAAATTATTTTCATCGGGAAAAAGACCTGGACAAGTTGGATTAACTTGCTCTTGGAGTAACTGTAAATACCGTTGTCCTGTAAGATTTCCGTCGATAAAAAAGGGACCAATGATATGACGTCCACAAATTCCTGCCCACACGTTTATTTTTTGTGATCTTTGGGAATGACTGTCGATTATCCAGTGGGGATTCTCAGTAGACCAGTACTAGCAGCTATGCCTGTTCCGTTAAGACAAAATGTGGCCTCGTCAGAAAAAACAATATTATGAATTAGGTTAGGATTGATGCGTTCCATCATGACCTATCGTAGTCATTTTCAGATAATTCTTGCAATAGAATTGGTTTGTATAGATGCAATTTCTCTTCATTTAGTATATGACTTAAGATACCTCTACTTATGTTGTGGTCTAGGCAAACCTGACGAGTGGCTGTATGGGGATTTTCTGTAATTTCCAATAAAACATCTAACTTTTTATCATCGCTTGTTTTAACTTTTGGAGGTCCAGAATTAGAACGATCCTTAACATGACCTGTTTTAATGTTTTGCCAACTACGGGTGGGTAATAGGTTCTCGATTCGGATCACACACCTCCTGTTGTATTCTCCTACGTTTCCGTAACCAGCCATCATTTTCAAAGTGATTCTTTTGGTTTCTGTTAAATATACGAGGCATGTTTTTTAAGTAAGTACCGTTTTGGAATTAAAAAAAGACGTGCAAAGATATCGCTATAATTTTATTTTTACATGAAAGCCCGTACCTTAATCTACTTTTCTACATAATTTCCGTGAATATTGAGGCACTTGTCATAACGTGGCACCAGTTTTTGAATACCCTCCTCATAAAATTCTGCCGCCTGACTTGTTAACCACTGTATCACAAATGTTTTGACTTCGTTATCGTCTTGAAGACGCTGACCACCCAGGTGCTTCTTCAAGTGCAGGAACAAATGGTAGTCGCTGGGCGCCAGATCAGGGCTGTATGGAGGATGATCTAGAGTTTCCCATTTAAAAGATTTGATGAGATCTTTGGTCCGATTAGCCACATGTGGACGGGCATTGTCATGCAGCAAAACGATACCCTTACTCAACTTGCCACGTCTTTTGTTCTGGATTGCACGACGCAGATTGTTCAATGTCTCACAATAAGACGCTGCATTGATTGTCTCATTACGAGGCAGAAACTCCACTAGCAATACTCCTTTTCTGTCCCAAAAAACTGTGCACATGATTTTGCGGGCAGAAATTGTTTGCTTAAACTTCACTTTTTTGGGTGATGATGAATGTCGCCATTCCATGGATTGTTGTTTCGATTCTGGTGTGACGTAGGCCACCCATGTTTCGTCACCAGTAACAATTTGGTCTAAAAAATGTTCACCTTCATTGGGGTACCGCTCAAGGAAAGTCAATGCACTGCCTAAACGTTGGGTTTTGTGCAAATCCGTCAACATTTTTGGAACCCAACGTGAACACAATTTCCGGTAATTCAAGTTCTCGGTCACAATGCGATACAAAACACTACGAGAATATTGAGGAAAGCAGTCGCACAATGATGAAATTGTAAAGCGTCTGTTTTCTCTCACCTTTTCGTCCACTTTCTGCAACAAATCTTCATTAACGACCGAAGGACGCCCACTCCGTTCTTCATCATGCACATTTGTGCGGCCATCTTTAAATGCTCTCACCCATTTCCTTACCATTCCGTCACTCATAATGTTTTGTCCGTAAACTTCACAGATCTCACGATGAATATCGATCGGTTTTACGCCTTTAGCACTAAGAAATCGTATAACAGCCCGTACTTCACAATCGGCGGGACTCACGATTGTCGGAGGCATCTTAAACACTCAGTAAACAACGTATACAATGAAGAATCAGACTGTAATGGCGTCAGTGCGTAGACATGAGATGTAGGTTACCAGCGCGCATGCGCGGAACGCCGACCGTATCGCTGCGGCGGCGGAATCGCAAAACGGTACTTACTTAAAAAACATGCCTCGTACCATTATGATATTACGTTCAAATTGCAGTTTCACAAAATGTAGCAATAAGCGTTTTCGTCAATAAATCATTTTTTGACGCGTTAAGTCGTTATCTGACAGTAAATGTTTGACACAAGCCAGCTTAATTTTTTTTTTAAATTTGATCTTAATTTCAAATATCAATAATTCCAAAACAGTTCAATTTAGACACATGGTATGTTAGACAAATAATATCTAGAATGTTTTGTAGGACTCAAAAATGAAATAATATACAGGGTTTTCCATTTAAAAAAATTTAAGATGGCGTAATTTCTTCGAACTGAGAGTTTAAAACATTTTATTGTCAACGTCAGCATGTGCGCCGCATAGCACCCTATAACTTTTATTTAAACATTTTTTTGATACACTGATTAATAAATGCTGTGGAATCATTATTCCATACGTATGGGGCACCCTGTATATTTTTGAACTCGTGTTTTTACAAGCTTTTATCTAACATCCCACTCGATGACCTGGTAAAATTTTTTTCCTCATTTCTGATTTAACCCCTCAAAATTAATCCTTTAAGTCAAAATTTAACTTTCAAAACTACAAGATTCTGATGAGGCCATTAATTCCTATATTAGTGCCAAATTTCAATTTTGTGTGTCAAATAGTTTCGGAGAAAATCGGGTGTGTCAAACGGACAGATACCGAAGTGATCTTATAAATGTTCCGTACGGAACACTAAAAAATAATGCGGATCGAATCTTCATAGTAATCTTCTTCGCTTTCTAGACATTTTTAACATCAGAGACTGTTTTTAGTCAATTTTCACTGGTTTATTTATAATTATGAAGACGCCTTTCGCTGTCGATGCAGCTTCTTTGGATCTACATTTTACACTGTCAAGTTATTTTTTTATGGGTCTAGCACACATGCTGCAGGGAAGTCCCTAAAGCGCTTCAGGAGCGGCGTGTGTGCGAAAAAAGCGATTCATGTTATTCTTGAATCGCTGTAAATTGTACTCGGTGGAAAACACAGCGCTGGGCAAATTATTTCAAAGTACGAGTATATAAAAGACTGCTTGAAAAGCGTTGTACGCGGAGCAACAAGCTGAACTTCGTACGGATGTGAAGCACCAGCGCGACGTGTATTTCTAACATGCACCGCTTTGGGAGGAATTAAGCGGGGTACATCCTTCGAACACTTTCCATGAAAATACTTGTAGAACAGACTCAAGTCGCCAACCGTTCTTCGATGTTCCAGCGAATCAAGGCCGCCGGTCAGTTCCTGGTCTCCAATCAGACGAACAGCTCTTCTCTGAACAGAATCCAACAAATGCAATGTATGTTTGGGAGCGGAGCCCCAAATATGGGAGCAGTATTCCATAGTTGGTCGAATTTGAGCTTTGTAAAGAATTAACAGTTGCTGTGGAATGTAAAGCTTTCTGGTTCGAAACAATATTCCCAACTTTCGAGAGGCTCTCCTTGCTATGCCTGCAACATGTTCATGCCAGGACATATTTGCTCCCAAATTAACGCCCAACAAATTGAGCGACGATGCTAGGGAAACGGAGTGCCCTGACATAACTATGTCGGGTTCAGCAACGATAACTTTTTTAGAAAAAACTGCCGCCTGAGTTTTTGTAGCGTTAAATTCCACTTGGTTGCTGTCACCCCAAGATACAATTTCTTCCAGGTCTTTATTAAGTTGAACGACCTCCTGCTGTCCGCGGATATTCGCCTGAGTAGTCGATGTCCGAGCGTTCAAAGTGAATGAAGAGACAAGCGTACTGTCATATGCAAAGCTGTAAATTGGATTCCCGGTCTTTTCCAGCAGATCGTTAATGTAAATGAGAAAGAGAAAAGAGACTAGGAGACAGTATGGAGCCTTGGGGCACACCGGCGTTGATAGTGAAGGTGTTAGAAAGAAATCCGTCTACCGCCACTCGTAAAGAACGCTCTCTAAGGAAACATGAGAGCCACCAACAAAACTTTTCAGACATATCACAAGAGCGTAGCTTAGTCAACAGTCCATCGTGCCAAACACGGTCGAATGCCTTGGATATATCAAGAGCAACCGCTCGAGATTCTCCAACGTGTTCAATTGCGTTGTTCCAAACTTGTGTTACATAAGTCAGAAGATCTCCTTTGATCTATGTTTACGAAAGCGATATTGGTGATCGCTAATAATATTGAATCGTTCGAGATATTTTAATTTTATAGTATTGGAAAACCGCACACACAATATCAATATAATTTAAATAGATGTAATATTATAATTAAGAAATTATATAAAATTGTAAACATTAAATCTAACTTTACAATGTAAAATGTCGCATCATCACAATTATAAATAAACCAGTGAAAATTGACTAAAAAAAGTCTTTTATTATATATTTATCTCTGCAATTCGTGGCTCTTCTAGACCTGTTCAACAGAATTAAATTGAAAATCAGCAGGGTGGTGTTGTAACATGGGGTAAAAAGTCCCGAGACTTTCGGAGAGAGCACAAACAAAAAACCATATGATTCTCAGTTAGTATCAACTCTCAGAAGATTCATGTGAAGTATCCATTACATTTTATCTATTAGTTTGCGAGTGACAGCTATTTAAGTAACCCTACTTCCGATGTTTGTAAAAATACGGAACAAAAGAATTTCGGAGGGAGGAGTATTATGGCACATCTGCTCCGTCGAAGGTTCTATCTGTGTCGATGGTTTAGTAAACTTAAATGCCTTCGTACAAGTGCCGATGATGCACCACGTTCCGGGCGTTCAAATGAGGCAGTCATTCCAAAGCACACAAAAAATCCACGATATTGTAAGGAATGACTGCAAAGTGAAATTGAGAGGGATAACTGACATCACGAAGTTATCAACAGAGCGCGTGAGGTATTTTTTGCATAAATATTTGCATATAAAAAAAGTATTCCCGATGGGTGCGGCGCACATTGATGAAAAATAGCAATGCGTCGAAGATTCAGAACGCTGTTGGCACTGTTTCGGAGTAGTTCAAAGGAGTTTTTTACATCGATTTGTAACAATCAACGAAACATGGATCCATCACTACACGCTTGAGTCCAACAGGAACTGCTCGGAGTGATTGGAATCGCATGAAAGCCAACCGAAGCATCCAAAAATACAGACATCAGCTGGAAAGGATTTGGCAAGTATTTTTTGGGATACGCATGGACTAGTACTGATTGACTATCGGGAGACGGGGCCAACAATCATCGTAGATTATTACGGTGGTATATTAGATCATTTGAATGGTAAAATCAAGAAAAAAGGCCACATTAGCTAAGAAAAAAGTGTCGGGTCACAAAGATAATGCATCAGCTCACAATCCCATAAAATCGATGGTTAAAAATTGCACCAATTGCTTCATTATTCGTCATATTCACCAGATCTGGCCCCCAGCGATTATTACCTCTTTCCAGATTTGAAAAGGTAGCTCCAGGGAAATAGATTTGGCTCAAATGATGAAGTCGAATAGGAAACTGAGGCAAGAGATTGTGTTTATCACGACAACGCTCGGCCTCGTGCAGCTGCAACAACACAACAAAAATTGAAACGTTTTAAGTGGGACGTTTTTGACCATCTCCCTTACAGTCCCGACTTGGCGCCTAGTGATTTTCACCTTTTCCCAAAAATAAAGGCGTCTTTCGAGGGAATACACTTCCACAGTGACGAAGCTCTTAAAAAAGCAGTAACTTCATGGCTTCAGTGACTGGCGGTAGATGAGTATAATATCGGCATTGAAAAACTTGTTTCTTGTTATGATAAGTTCCTAAATAACAATGGCGATTATGTAGAAAAGTAGTATTAGGTTTAGTATTGTTGTAATTAAGATTTTCTTTTGATATCTCTTGTTTTTGTTGAGATATTAACAATCGTTCTTTACTTTCTGGACGACTCTCGTGCTGGATAGCGAAAGCACAACATCGTGGGGACTGGAAGGACTTGGAGGAGGCCTATGTCCAGCAGTGGACGAGAAAGGCTGGATGATGCTGAATAGATTACACTTCATAGTAACTAGATTTTCAAGGGCCTAAGATAAGACGTTATTCCACCCGCCCGTTGTATTCTCGATATAACCCCTACGACCTTATTTATCGAACATCCTGTATTTAACAAATCCACTTCTCAATAATATATTTCGATTATCTCGTCCATGGTTTCATTCATAACGCTTTAGTGTTTGTTTATAATATGATAATAATTAATATGGCTGCCTTTTAACGTTTGTTTATTTTCTTAAGTTTGTTTATCATCTCAAGCTTTTGAAGTATGACATAATATTTAAAAAAAATGAACGATGTCGTGATTGGTTTGAGAAGCGATAGACAATCTCTCTGTGAAAAATATTGCGGAGTTACGTAAAAAATTCTTGAAAAAAAACTTTAAAATGAAATTGTTAATTCCAAGTACGAGAA
Source organism: Pachyrhynchus sulphureomaculatus (assembly GCA_019049505.1). NCBI lineage: Eukaryota > Metazoa > Arthropoda > Insecta > Coleoptera > Curculionidae > Pachyrhynchus > Pachyrhynchus sulphureomaculatus. The sequence continues at coordinate 20,791,687 of CM032446.1, forward strand.
AATGGTTTAACAAGAAAATGAGTACACGCTATATTAATAGTACTTACAATCCTTTGGATAAACTGACAATTTCTACAGTTATATTCACTAAAAGAGTAAAAAAGTTAGCCACTGTCTAGTTCAGTGATTCCCAAAGTGGTTCAGGTGGACACCCAGGGGTCCACGGGAGACTCGACGGGGGTCTACGTTGGCGTGAAAAAAAAATGGGGGTTCACAAGTTGTAAGTGGGGGTCCACGAAAATTTATCTGGTTTCGATAGTAAAGAACAAAAATGTTGGCTTGGCTTTACCTATCAATGTACGCAGATAATACACTATTCAAAAAAAAAATTAATAGAGCAAAAAAAAAATTCCAAATTTTTTCGGTGATTTTTGACAGGCTGTATTTCGGTGAAAAATGGTCGTATTGAGCATTTTGAAGCTTTAAGATTCTAATTTTCAGATTTTTTGGCTAAAATTTTTTAGGAGCTACGGTTCTCATGCAATCCTAACAGATAGCTCGAAAAAATAATATTGCAAATATTTTGCTTTTTTTTTTTGGTCCACGTGTTTGAAAAAAATTTCTTCAGTTAGGCCGGCATATGGATCAGATAGCCTATTTATTTAGCATTAATTTCCTTGTTTTAAAACCTCCCTTAATTTTTTTGAGTAGTGTATGTTAAGAAGGTCAGCGACTGTTACTTGTAAAAACTTGCATATTCGATATTCAGTACAACGCGCGTCGAGGCTTGCAAAGCGCTGCCCGCCCGCCCGCAACGCAACCCGTTCAGACGTGTTAAGGGACGAAATACGACTTGTGCTGTGCCTGTAATCTTGCCTGAACTTGTTTGATTCTTCACCAATATAAATACGAATGCCAAGGACAAACGTTACTCATTTGTTTCCGGAATTTTGAAAAGAAAAGTGTAAATGAATCGATGTCAGTGTTTGCCAGTGCCGGCAAAAGTAACTACCTGCTTATTTGTTATTCATACTTTTATTTTATATTGTAATAATATTATATTTGTTATGTTTGCGTGTAGTAGGTACGTAATAAAAATTAAATACTGAACAGGGCCATTATTCGATACTTCTATAAAAGAACAGAAAGCCGAGAAAGATTGAACTTTTAGTACTTTTTATTATAAAATTATTTATTTACCCGACTGTGGTGATTCACTAAAGGAGAGATATATGATTGACCTGCATGTTTGTACATATTTCAGTGCCCTCGTAGTTGCTAATGCTAAATGACTAAAAATATTTTTATAAATTGTACATGTCTTTATGTACCACTCATAACGTACATCAAAGTAATAAATAAATCATTAAAATCGTGGAGTTTTGATATCAAAATATTCTTTAAAAGTATTTTCTCTCGAATTTACAGAAATGTATCAAAATATAATTAATCAAAAAATATTTTATATTACATTAAAATAGGTTCAGCCGTTTTGTGAAAACCTCTATATGGGTCTTAGCAGTTTATTGCTTTTAATAATTAAAATCAGTTTTGCCGCCGGCATTTTGGTTTTTTCATTGCAATAATTAATTAATCCTATTTTATTCTGTTAAAATAGTCATATCATGTTAAAGTCGCCTTGTGATTACTAAAACAAACATTTTTTTCTTTACAGGTAGGTAATAGATACGAATCATAGCTGAATCTAAGAAGAAATGTCGACAGTACAGTGTTGATTATCTGAAATTTGTTTTTCTTCCATCAAAGGCAGACAAACGATTGCCCATATGCCTTTTATGCAACAAAGTTTTGAGCAATGACTCTATGAAACCATCGAAGCTCGAAGATCATCTAAGAAGGTGTCATCCTGATAAAATAGGTAAAAAAATTTAAAATATTTTCAAACATTGAAGGAAAAATATGAAAAGAGACCCACCGTGCACAGTATTTTCGCTTCAACGTCTCAAAGTAACGATGATGGCTTGCGGGTATCTCACAATATCTCATTGCTTATAGCGAAATCTGGAAAACCGCACACCATCGGAGAACAGTTAATTTTACCCGCTGTTTAAGAGGTTTTAAAAAACTGTTCTGCACAAACCTCCAGTTGACGTACTCAAAAGAATTCCTTTGAGTAACAACACTGTACAAAGACGTATTGATGAAATGAGCTCTGATATTGAAAGTTTCTTGTGTAATTATCTGCAAACAACTCATTTTTCTATTCAACTGGACGAGTCAACTTTACCTGGTAATGAAGCATTATTATTGGCATATGTTCGATTTGTTATGGACGAAGAAATCCATGAAGAGCTGCTATTCGCGAAAACTTTGGAGACGGACGCTAAAAGCGAATCAATATTTAATGTCCTGAGTGATTTTTTTTAAGGAAAAATCGATTCCATTTACAAACATTATTTCGGTGGCAGCAGATGGAGCTCCTGCCATCTTCGGGCGATATCGTGGGTTTATAAGCACCTTAAAAGAATTATACCAGGAGTAACTGCAATTCACCAATCGCTTGAATTTGTGATTAAAGCAGTTAACAAAATAAGAAGCAATGCGTTGAATACCCGTTTATTTGCACAATTGTGCGACGAAAATGATGAAGACTTCCAACGATTGCTCTTACATACTGAAGTAGGCTGGTTGTCGAAAGGTGCATGTTTAACAAGATTTTACTCACTTTTTGAATCAGTTTTAGAGTTTCTGGAAAGTAAAGATCCAGATTTAAAAGAAAACCTGATCAAATTGAAAGCAGACATCGCGTATTTGACAGATTTGTTCAAAAAATTTAATTACATTAACTTGCAGTTACAAGGGGACAGCCTAAATTTAATAAAAACAAAGGGTGTAATTTCGGCTTTTCTTGGAAAATTGAAATTTATGAAGCAAAATATTTGTCGGCGCGAATCCTCTCAGTTTCCAAACTTGTCACAGGCAGAATGTCTTGATGAGGATATTCAGACATACGTTCAACATTTAAATGCCCTGCAAGTAGATCTGAAGATATTCTGACGATGGAAATACCACCATGGATCATAAATCCATTTGATGAAACGGAAGTGGCGAATGTGGTATTACAAGAGGAGCTACTCGAGCTTAGCACCAATGAGGAGCTGAAGGTGGAATTTAAAAAAGGCTATCAAACATTTTGGCTGCAGGCAGAAATACCCGAAAAATAACCTGGGCTGTGGAAAATTGCGAGAAAACTTTTGATAGCGTTTCCCTCGTCATACCTTGTCGAAAAAAGTTTTAGTGTCGTTACAAACCTATTAACAAAAAAAAAAAGAACAGATTGAACATCACAGAACGGGGAGATTTGCGGTTATTCCTTACAAAATTGAAGCCAAATATTGATAATTTGCTGTCAATCCATCAAGTACATCCCTCCATTAAAATTATGACTATTTTTTTTTTAATTGTTGATTTGCATTGTTAAAGTTACGGTACGTTATTAATGTTCAATTTTATTTCTATTAAGTCTGTAATCATATTATTTTAATAAATAGAACACAAGAAAATATATTATTTTTCTTTTTATTTTTACCACTCCGAATTTAGGGTTCGAACTCAGCCACGACGCAAATTTCCATCGTTAGATCTAATCTTCACATTTTTTTACGAGTTTTGGGAATATGGTAGAAATGTAGCAGCAGGGGGTCCACCGAAACCAGTAAAATTTTGAAAGTGGTCTACGAGAAAAAAAAGTTTGGGAACCTCTGGTCTAGTTGTTATGCTGCTGCATCTAAAACCTTTAGGAAAGGTAAAGAAAACCTTTTCTCCTCAAGATTTTGTATTCTATTAGGTATTTCTTTTCACATCGTTATATTTCGGCTAGGATCTTCCTTATGTATATTAGGAATACATACAGTGGCGAACAAAAGTATGCAAACATTTTCCTGATCAAAAATATAAAATACTATCCTTTAGGAATAAAAAAACTAGTCTTGTTTTGTTGACAATTTCTTTATAGAATTTTATTATTGACTATAAAGACTTTGTTTACCTTTTCTGGTAGATAAGGTTTTTAAGAAACGCGTTTTGTCCTTATCGAAAACATTGAAATAATTTTATCATTCTGCTTTAAGAGTACGTTATTGTTGATACGAAGTAATTTAGTAGCATTGTTTAAGAGTGCGGTTTTTGCCAAAATGCCAAAGTGCTAATATTACAGTTCAGATCTGAAACATAAAATTATTTCTCTGTATTAAAGTGGAAAGAAGCAAATTGAAGTAGCAAAATCTTTAAACATGTATAGGGGCACTGTCAGCAAAATTGTTAAGAAGTTCTCGGGAAGGGGCACTGTTGATCCGGTATTTAAAAGTGGTAGACCTCGAAAAACAAGTAAGAGAGTAGACAAAATTATAATTCGAAAAGCGAATAATGATCCCAAGAAAACCGCTGTTGATATTAATAAAGAACTAGGACAGGAATATCGGGGTGTATTGGTGTCAAACATTACTATTAGGCGTTGTCTGTTATCTGAAAATCTTCATGGTAGGCGTGCTGTTAAAATGCCACTCCTCACAAAGCGTTACAGAAGGGAGAGATTAAAATTTGCAAAGGAACATAAAGAATGGACTACTACAGTGGTCTGTAGTAATCTTTAGTGACGAAAGTAGGTTCAATCTCTTTGGAAGTGATTCTACTGGTTATATAAGACCAGTTGGTGTAAGCGGCGTTAGTAAATTTCACACCAAGACTACCTGCGCTCTTAATACAACAGGTAAATTCCACACTAACCTTATAAGGGTGCTTAAATCTTACAGGTAATTTCCACACCAAGCAAATATAATTATGATATATTCATCTAAATAAAATTGGAGGGATTTCTTTTAAATCAGTTTTTATTGAAAATTTTAAGATATTTGCAAAAATATATGTTTTTATTTCAGAGTAGAATAATACTGATAAAACATGAAGTTTTTGCTAAATACATAAAATACAATTGGACAAATTTCCTTACATATACTAGAAAATGCTACAAACCTATACATATCTATTTATATATATTTACAAAACAGGTTGAGGAAAATAGGAGACATATTTTAAAAAATGGAAATATTAATATTTCCTAATTGTCTTTGTTCATAAAGATTTTTGAATGAATGTTTTAATTTTTGATTATTATGATTATTACTTATTTTAGACTCGTCGACACTTTGTATTTTTATATATACGTTAATCTGAAATTCTCTCAGCCTATCGATAAAAGTATACAGAGACGGATGTGTGTAGAATAAAAAGAATTATTATTCTTCGGGTGCTAAATAGGACAAGCCGAAACAATACTTTAATCAACGACCAATTTCAGAATTTTTGTCGCAATATTCTTTAGCTAGACCTAGATTCTGTATCTTGCGAAACCAAGATTGGTGTAAATGAAATCTACATCCTAACACTTTAGCATTTGGCCAAACTTCAGATACTGCCTTATGAATAGTAATTTTCTCTGGATTGAAATATGTACAGTGTATATGTTGAATAAATCTTACATTTTAATAATGTGAACAGGTTTTTGTATGTTTCAGCTCTCTTATCACGCAATAAGCAAAATGATAATGGAATGTAATGACCGTTTGCAAAACCATGCACTGTAAATAACTGTGTAAAATATTTAGTGCAGTATGAAAAGGTGCCGTCCATATATATATATATATATATATATATATATATATATATATATATATATATATATATATATATATATATATATATATATATTGGATATTTTACACAACATATTGACATTTGTAGTGCAAGAAAAAAACAGTAATGCCACTTTCGAGTTCATTGATATATAGAAAATTCTCACCCTTGCTAGTTTTGATTTCAAATGTCTCTAAAACACTATACACCTCCTCAGCACTTCTTGGATTACATCCTGGCAAAAATTTTCGTCTATGGTTATAAATGTTTTTTCTAATATATTCGACATCTTTTTCTGTTACTGTTTCAGGCAGCGTGTTTTGTAGTTCTTGTCGGATAATTTTAGATGGTCTTTCACTCATATGCTCTCCGGCTTTTCTTTTGCAGGAATTACTAATTATTTGCCGATTCAGCTTCTTGGTGTCGGCTTCGTGTGTATGGAGTCCTTCACTTCTGGTAACTAAATTCTCGGGCCCAACGGTGAAGACTTTTGATTTGCAATCTTTTTTTGAACATCTCCAAATGTTTCTCCACATTTTAGCACCTTTTGTCGAAAGTAAGTGTAGTAATTCACACATAACATGTCCTTTCCTCGATTACTTTTTATTAACTTTGCTTCCATATTAGCAACACTTTAAAAAATATACGCACAAGCAAGTAATAATCACGAATTAATAATATGTACTAAACTGATATGTAGAAGGGTTTAATAATGATTTAATTGAACAGGCCGGTGCGTACCACCACCCATTTATCAACCCTCATCCTCTACCTGAAAGTATTCGGTGTGGAATTTACTTCTGCAATTACAATCCCTTAAATATGTCTAGGTTATAAACGGATTAGTGGTGTGGAAATTACCTGCGCCCGGTCTAAGATATGACCCAAAGTACCTTGTACCTACCGTCAAACATGGCAATGGGAAATATCATGGTATGGGGTTGTTTTCGATGGTCTGGTACGGGGCCATTGGCAAAGATAAATGGCAGAATGGATGCTCAAATGTATCTTGAGATATTGGAAAATAATTTGATTCCTTATGAAGAAGATTTGCCGCTGTCATGGATTTTTCAATAAGACAATGACCCAAAACACATATCTCGCTTGGCCAAGGATTCGGGTGATGCGCTGGCCTTCACAATCACCTGATTTAAACCCGATAGAAAATCTTTGGCACTATCTGGATAAAGAAATTAGAAAAAAAATATATAAAAACAGGGACGAACTTTGGATCGCATTGAAACAAGAATAGGAAAAAATACCACCCGATTTTTGTGCTAGGCTTATTGACTCTATGGGCAGAAGATGTCAAGCAGTGATTGACGCAAAAGGATATCCCACTAAATATTAAATATTTTCGACATCTTAGTCGTCTTAGTGGAATTTTTATTTTATAACAAAACTGTTTCCATACTTTTGTTTGTGCATAATTTTGTTACGTTAAAAACTAAGCACATTTCTAATAAACAATAACTGTTTTAGTCTTTAAAATGTTTATTAGCATGTACACGATTAATAAAGAAATATCGTAATTGTAAAGCATTTAAATGTTAAGACTAGAGATGTGAATTTAAATGTTTCCATACTTTTGTTCGCCAGTGTATATAATTTATTAATATAAAAATTAAAAAGTAATAACAAAATAAATAAGCCGAGTGGACCATAAAACACCACTTGAAAGAGTAAAGGCTTCACCATGTGAATCACCAAGATAAATGGCAAAAGTAGCATTCAAGTGGCATCCCTTTTCCCTTTTAACTTCGGAAGTTGTACGACTAAGCCCTTGGTAATCGAACTTGACATAAAATGATCAATCTGTCATGCATTACGAAAAAAAAAGGGATCTCTTTCCTTTTGTTTGTTATAATGTGACTGTTTATGACAACGTAATCAGACCAACGATGATACATTATCGTTGGTCTTAGACCGAAATGTATTGGTCTGGTATACTTATTTTCGAGAAATGAAAACTATACCTAAGAAAAAATTTTTTTGAGAATGCCCATAACCATAGGGCGAAACGTCAAATAAAAAAAACAATTTTTAAAAAAAAACAAAAACTCAAGTTTTAATTAAAGGAAACTTACGCCCAAAATAAAAAAAAAGATTCAAGAAATCTATTGTTGTATATATATATATATATATATATATATTATATATATATATATATATATATATATATATATATATATATATATATATATACCATATGTACAAGTATGAAATGCGGATTTCAGACAACAGATGGTACACCAATGCAGTTTCTGCTATAAAGATTTGACACTGCGATATTTTGTTGTGTCATCTACAAGTGTCAAACGCGCATGAGTGATAATTTGGACAAAAAAGCGTTGTGTTGTTGTGTTCAATATGTCGAAATATATACGGAACAAAGTGCATTCGCGGACAGCATTAATTTTTTGTTTTCATTTGAAGAAAAACTACTGTTGAATCATACCGATTACCGATTCTAGAAGCTTATGGTGAACACGCTCCATCGCAAGATACGTATGTGAACGATGGTTTCGGCGTTTCAAAAGTGGTGACTTCGATGTTGCAGACAAGGAACGTGGAAAACCGCCAAAAAAATACGAAGCTGTGGAATTGCAAGCATTGTTGGACGAAGATGATTCGCAAACACAAAAACAACTCGCCGAGCAATTGGGCGTTAGTCGACAAGCTGTTTCCAATCGGCTACCGGAGATGGGAAAGATTCAGAAGACCGATAGACGGGTACAACATGAGTTGAACGACAGGCAAATGGAAAAGCGCAAAGACACGTGTGACATTTTGCTCGCTCGGTACAAAAGGAAGTCGTTTTTGTATCGTATTTTTTTTTTTATGGGTCTAGCACAGTGCTGCAGGAAAGTCCCTAAAGCGTTACAGGAGCGGCACGTGTGCGGGGGATGAAAAGTGGATTTATTTTGAGAATCCCAAGCGCAAAAATCATGGCACACCATCCACATCGACCGCAAGACCGAATCGCTTTGGCAAAAAGACGATGCTCTGTATTTGGTGGGGACCGGAGGGGCGTGGTCTATTATGAGCTGTTAAAACCTGAGGAAGGAAAACGGTTAATACTAAACGTTACCAACAACAATTGACCGATTTGAACCGTTTCTCTGTTTGGAAAAAAAAAGGCCAGAATACCGAAAGAGGCAACACAAAAGCCGTTTTTCTTCATGAAAATGCTCCATCACATACGACAAAACCAGTTCGCGACACGTTGGAAGCACTCAACTGGGAAGTTCTACTCCATGCAGCTTACTCACCTCGATGAATGGTGCCGTAGCAAAAGGGGAAGATTTTTTACTGGCGTGGTATTCACAAATTTAACATGTTTTTTTAGAAAAAAAATCCTCATTTCATACTTGTACACCTGATATATTGTATTAGCGGCATATAAGCGGGCAACTACCAGCTTTTTACGATTGAGAGAATAATTTTTGTGTTCTTTTATAACTTTTTTTGTTAATTTCAGTTTTAGATGTATACTGACATTTTTTTAATTATCTCACCTAACTCACTAATATTTTTCTATTCTACATAGCAAAATAAATCTTCTATTACTAAACGTAGTTTTTTTGGACGAAGCCAAATACGATAACAAAAACTATCACTTGTCACATGTATAAAGCTAACTAGGATTTTTTTAAATGGCACCCTCACTCACACACAGTCCGTTTATAAATACACTAGCCGTGCTCGCGGCTCCGCTCGCGTGGACTTGATTCACTACTCTCGCCACTGCTCATTCCTTATGTTACCTAACGTAATAAAATATCTGCCCTTATTTCCCTTTATCTCCTATTATTTCTCCTTATCTCCCATTATCTCTACATAATTTCCATTATCTAAGCTTATCTCTACTCATCTCCCATTATTTCTCCTTATCTCCCATTATCTCACCTTATCTCCCATTATCTAGGTTTATCTCGACTTATCTCGCAATATTTCTCCTTATCTTCCATTTTTTTTTCCTTATCTCCCATTATTTCTCCTTATCTCCCATTATCTCACCATAACTCCCATTACCTAGACTTATCTCTGCTTATTTCCCATTATTTCTCCTTATCTCCCATTATTTATACTTATCCCCAATTATCTCACCTTATCTCCCATTATCTAGGCTTATCTCGACTTATCTCGCAATATTTTGCCTTATCTCCCATTATTTCTCCTTATCTCCCATTATCTCAGCATAACTCTCATTACTTAGACTTATCTCTGCTTATCTCTCATTATTTATCCTTATCTCCCATTATCTCTACATAATTTCCATTATCTAGGCTTATCTCTGCTCATCTCCCATTATTTCTCCTTATCTCCCATTATCTCACCATAACTTATATTACCTAGACTTATTTCTGCTTATCTCCCATTATTTATACTTATCTCCCATTATCTAGGCTTATATCGAATTATATAGAACATATCATATGTATAAATTTATAAAAACACGTAAATCGAATAAGTGGTTCTCAAGTGATAAGCGCACTAACGGACAGACAGACAGAGAGACGTTGCATTTTATATATATATTGTATTCTTTGCAACATGATATTGCTCCATATTTAATGGTTTAGGCAGTATATTGTAGAGAACACGCTAACGGTAGCCTTTCTTCCGACTTGATTCACTATTATCGTCACTGCTTATTCTTTATGTTACCTAACGCAATAAAATATATCCTATAACCTGGCCAGAGAACATATGTATGTTTTAAAAAAAAAGTACGTAACACACTAACGGACGGACAGACAGACAGACAGAGAGACGTTGCATTTTATATATATTATATATAGATAACCTGTCCAGAGAACATATGAATGTTTTAAAAAAAACACGTAAATCAGATAAGTGGTTCTCCAATGATAAGCGCACTAACGGACAGACAGACAGACAGAGAGACGCTGCATTTTTATATATATTATAGATATAGATTATTATTATTATTATATAACCTGGCCAAAGAACATATGTATGAATTTAAAAAAGACACATAAATTGGATAAGTGGTTCTCGCGTGATAAACGCACTAGTGGACAGACAGACAGACAGAGAGAGACATTGCATTTTATATATATTATAGATTATAGATTAAAGATATTCTCTGCTACATTAATATTGTTCCATATTTAATGGTTTAGGCTGTATATTGCAAGGGAATGCGCTAGCAACAAACGTTTTTTTTTTTTTTCCTTCTTTTTTTTTTTTTATTTTTTTTTTTTTCCGACTTCACTCACTATTATTGTCACTGCTCATTCCTTATGCTACCTATCGTAATAAAATATAGCCTATAACCTGGCCAGAGAACATAAGTATGTTTTTTAAAAAAAGTACGTAAATCGGATAAGTGGTTCTCCAGTGATAAGGTCACTAACGGACAGACAGACAGACAGAGATACATTGCATTTTATATATATTATAGATATAACACTTGATATTTATTTTCAGTTGTTACCGATATACGGGGCATTTATGTTATTAAACTAAATTTTAACTTTAAGCGGCTCGCCCGAATGCCATTTCCCTGTGTGGAGTATTAAGAAAATTCTACTAATAAATTTAGTTTTTTATGAAAAAGCCAAATATGATAATAAAAAAATTGTCACTTGTTAAATTTGACAGATTACAAAGCAAACTAGGATTTTTTAAAATAGGGACCTCTACATAGGAAGACACAGACATTTAGGGGTGCAAAGAAATTTTTCGACCAGTTAAAAGTTGTTACTGAAATGGCAAGGTCTAATGAAGAAGTTGGAGGTATCACGATCGACTACATACAAAATCTTCAACTGCCTCAGATTCCGGTTGCAAGAGGTGTTTTATCTTCGCCAGGTAACAGTGAACATTTTTTGTATCCACGATCTCAAAACTGGAACAGCCAACATTTTTCCTGTATCATGAGGGTAAAGGTACTAAGGGACCGAATGAGGTATGCTCGTTGCTGATGAGATATTTGATGGAAAACATGCTGTGGGTAAAAGATCTTCATGTTTTCTCTGATGGGTTTGATGCCCAAAAGAAAAAAACCATACTATAGTGAGATTTATCTCGGCTTTGGTTTCCCTGGAAAAATTTAAGACGTGTGATCATTACTTTCCCATCAGAGGACATTCGTTCCTACCTTGCGACAGGGATATTGCTGTACTTAAAACAAAAAATAAAAAGAACAGACCGGATATACCAGGCGTACAAGTATGAAATGCGGTCTTTTTTTTTTCTAAAAAAAACATGTTAAATTCGGACAAAGAATAATAAAAAGTGCTTTATTCAAAGTATGCTTCATCGCTTGGTATACATTTTCCCATCTTTCGGGCAATTTGTGAATACCAGGCCAGTAAAAATCTTCCCCTTTTGCTGCGAATCATTCATCAAGCCATTTTTTCACATCTTCGTACGAACCAAAGCGCTGCTCAGCAAGTGCGTGACCCATCGATGCAAACAAGTGGTAATCGGAAGGGGCCAAGTCTGGTGAGTAAACCGAATGGGGGTAGAACTTCCCAGCTGAGTGCTTCCGACGTGTTGCGAACTGGTTTTGCCATTTGTGATGGAGCACTGTCATGAAGAAAAATGACTTTGTGTTGCCTCTTTCGGTATTCTGGCCTTTTTTCAAGCAGCGAACGGTTCGAATCGGTCAATTGTTGTTGGTAACATTTAGTATTAACCGTTTCCCCAGGTTTTAACAACTCATAATAGACCACGCCCCTCTGGTCCCACCAAACACAGAGCATCATCTTTCTGTCAAAGGAATTCAGTCTTGCGGTCGATGTGGATGGTACGGCTGGGTCTACCCATGATTTTTTTCCGCTTGGGATTCTCAAAATAAATCCACTTTTCATCCCCTGTAACTATACGATGCAAAAACGACTTCCTTTGTACCGAGTGAGCAAAATGTCACACGTGTTTTTGCGCTTTTTCCATTTGCCTGTCGTTCAACTCATGTGGTACCCATCTACCGGTCTTCTGAATCTTTCCCACCTCTCGTAGCCGATTGGAAACAGCTTGTTGACTAACGCCCAAAATGCTCGGCGAGTTGTTTTTATGTTTGCGAATCATCTTCGTCCAACAATGCTTGCAATTCCACATCTTCGTATTTTTTTTTGACCGTTTTCCACGTTCCTTGTCTGCAACATTGAAGTCACCACTTTTGAAACGCCGAAACCATCGTATCTTGCGATGGAGAATGTTCACCATAAGGTTCTCAAAGTAATCGGTATGATTCAACAGCAGTTTTCTTCAAATAAAAACAAAAAATTAATGCTGTCCGCGAATGCTCTTTATTCGGTATAAATTTCGACATATTGAACACAACAACACAACACTATGCACACACTTTTCCAATTTATCACTCGTGCGCGTCTGACACTTGTTGATGACACAACAAAATGGCGCAGTGTCAAATCTTTATAGCACAAACTGCACTGGTGCACCATCTGTTTTCTGAAATCCGCATTTCATACTTGTACCCCTGGTATACAGTGGAAGAGTATGAGCTTTTGATCAAATCATCTTGTAAAAATAACCATTTTACTGTGGTGATGCTGAATGCTGAAGACGTGGTTGACTATAAAAGTTGGTGGTCTCAGTACTACCAAAAACAATGCTGCCTGTAGATTTCGGTGGTAGGAACACGCCAAGGGCTCAGAAGGTTCAACTGAAAATCAGCCAATTCATGCACTTTTCTCACTCTTATAAGCATACAAACTTGGTTAAAGCAAGAACTTTTATTAAAGCATGTGCTATAAGCACTTTCAGGCTGAACAGCAACAACAAAACTCTGCTGAAGCTGCCTCATTCACTGGCCTACCCCAGTGGAAAAATACCCATGAATTACAAAAAAAATTGCTGACGTACGAAAATTAGAAACTTATATACCAGACGAAAATAAAATTCAGTCTTTTACACTGATATATTCAACTGGCCTACAACCACCGCTACAATGAGTGCTGAGTATGGTGTTTTTAACCTTTTAACAATGTTTTAACTTTCCAATAAAATATCTAATATTTTAGTGTAAAATAAATACATTATTTCTATAATGACTTTGTTTTTTACGCTTACTGATTGATAAACCTTGGTGTCAGATACAAAATTAACCAATGTATTTAAGAAATTCTATTTTCACTTTGAAAATCGTTCAAAAAAATTAAAGGTCGGGAAAGTTTACCAACAAGCGTTTAATATGTTTTCAGTCCAGGGGGACATATTCCATTCAAAAAATAGGCAAGATAAAGATTTGGATAGCACTAAAAAGTTTTTTTCTAATTTGCCAAAAGTTAATGTCGATTGGCTAATGGGGTTTCTCAAATAACCGGTTCAATTTAACGTACAATAAAAATATATAATCACCATTCTTTTGTTTTATTCACTAAACAAAGTCTTTAAATTTTTTTAAATATAGATACTTTTTGCAGCGCCCAGGTGTATGTAACCCCTTAAAAAATCCTAACTAGATTTCTAATCTGTCAAGAATATGTGTAATTTGAGGCATATTTCATTTAGTTCCTGTGTTATTCTAATAAAAAGTGTTACCTTCTAGCAGGTTAAATTATTGTTTTCTTTTTCGGTAGCTAACCATTTTTTTCAAACATCCACCATAAAAAATAACCTTTCTTTTTGCTGACAAACATAGACATAACCTTCTTTCCGATGATTTAGTTAAAATTCAATGTAATTTCAATTTGACAAGCTGAACTTCAAATAGATGTGATGTATAGAGTGGCGTGTATTGACAAGTGACAAATTTTTTTGTTATCATATTTGGCTTCCTCCATAAAAAACTATGAATACTTAGAAGGAAAAAGGAAGAATTTTCTTGGCATGTAAAACGTAGGCTGAAAAGTTTTTGGTCTAGCTACTTAAAACACATTTTTTTTGCGAAATTCGACTTTATTCATTAATATAGTCTCCTTTAAGAGCGATACAACCAGTTCAAGGCTTTTCTAACATTTCTATACCTTTCTTGTAGAAGGATTTGTCTTTGCCTTGAAAATAGGCCTCAATTTCTCTCTTAACCTCTTCATTGGAGTCAAATATCTTTCCCGTGAGCATTTTTTTTGAGATCTTCGAACAAATAATAGTCGCTGGGGCCATATCTGCAGAATACGACGAATGAGAAAGCAATTCGAAGTTCAATTCATGCAATTTTGCTATCCTAACCATTGACTTGTGACACGGTGCATTATCTTGATGAAAGAGCACTTTTTTGGAGACGTTTCTTTCTTATATAATATTCGCTATTGATGGTTTTTCCCTTCTAAGCATAGTGGATAAAAATTATTCCATGCGCATCCCAAAATACAGACGCCAAAACCTTCCCAGCCGTCTGTTGTGTGTTTGGTCGCTTCGAGAGGATTTCACCGGCTGCTGTCCACTCAGCTGACTACCGATTTAATTTCGGTGTGTAGTGGTGGATCCATGTTTCATCCATTGTCACATATCGCATGAAAAAAAAAAATAAAAAAAAAATCCTTTTTATTGCACTTAAACAGGTCCAAATAGAGCTCAAAATCATCAATACGTTGTTGTTTTTGGTCGACTCTGAGCAAACGCTGCACCCATTTCGAACAGAACTTTCTCATGCAGAAATGTTCATGCAAAACATGACCAACACGTTCTTTTGATATCTTTAGGGTGTCAGCTATCTCACGCAATTTCACTTTACGGTAATCCAAAACAACTTTGTTGATTTTTTTTATGTTTTCCGGTATAACCACATCATTTGAGCGTCCAGAGCGTTCAGCATCATTTACGAGGCTGGTTCGAAAAGTCCGTGCAAAAAAGTCCGAGAGATGGCACCACCGGCGCGTATCGAGGTCATGTTTAGTTAGTAGCATCTCTTGAGTGAACGCACACCAAGTTTCAGCCATATTGGTCTATTTCTTTGTGTTTGGCATTCGTGTGAATCAAGGAAGTCGAGTGATTTTCAAGAAATGGACGAAAAAGAATTTCGTTTGTGGTGATTAAACATTACTTTATGAAAGGCAAAACGCCTCAGGAGACTAAAGAGAAGCTTGATAAACATTATGGTGACTCTGCACCTTCGATTAGAACAGTTTATATGTGGTTTCAAAATTTTCGGACTGGCCATATGGGCACAAGTGACGCTGAACGTTCTGGACGGCCTGTAGAGGTTACGACTCCAGAAATCATTGATCAAATCCATGATATGGTGATGGATGACAGAAGAGTTAAGGTGCGTGAGATTGCTAGTGCTGTGGGCATCTCGACTGAACGGGTACATAATATTTTGCATAAACATTTGGACATGAGAAAGCTATCCGCAAGATGGGTGCCGCGATTGCTCACGCTTGACCAAAAAACGGAATCGTGTGAAGTGTTGCAAGGATGGTTTGCAGCTGTTCCAGAAGAATCCGGAGGACTTTAAGCGTCGTTTCGTCACTGTGGATGAAACATGGATACATTACTATACTCCTGAGACCAAACAACAATCTAAACAATGGGTTACCAAGGGGGAATCTGCACCAAAAAAGGCGAAGACCGTTCCTTCGGCCGGAAAGTTTATGGCGACTGTCTTTTGGGATTCGTAAGGGATAATCCTTATCGACTATCTGGAAAAGGGTAAAAACTATTACAGGTGAATATTATTTATCGTTATTGGACCGTTTGAAAACCGAGCTGCAAGAAAAACGCCCGCGATTGGCCCACAAGAAAGTCCTTTTCCATCACGACAACGCACCAGCACACACCTCAGCAGTTTGTGGTCGCAAAATTAATGGAAATAGGATTCCAACTCGTTTCACATCCCCCCTATTCTCCAGACTTGGCTCCCTCGGACTACTATTTGTTCCTCAATTTGAAGAAATGGCTGGCGGGACAAAGATTTTATTCAAACGAGGAGGTGATTGCAGACACTAATGGATATTTTGCAGACTTGGACAAATCCTATTATTCGGAAGGGATCAACAAACTAGAACATCGTTGGACGAAGTGTATAAGCCTAAAAGGAGACTATGTCGAAAAATAAAAAAGGCTTACCCCAAACACATAAGTAGTTTTTAGTTTTGCACGGACTTTTCAAACCAGCCTCGTATATTTGTACTACCGCGTTTAAAATCAGCATACCACTAAATGATGAGTGATTTTCCGGGAATAGACTCTCCGTAACACTTATCAAGCCATGTTTTGCTTGAACGGTGTTTTTCCCATCAAAAAACAGTGTTTAATCAACACACGAAATTCGATTTTTTGAAAATATCAAAAATAGCGTCACTAAAACCATTGTAACGTGAAAACTAATCTTTGAAATGTCATGAATTTTGACACGTATCGTTTGAAGGTTGGCACTTCCTAAAAACTATATGGATTTTTGGAGAAGGGCGACATCCATGTGTCAGACCAAAAACTTTTCAGCCTATGTGTTAGAATAGAAAATAGTAAATTAGATGACACACTGTACGAAATACACAGAATAGTTCAAGAAAAAAAAATTTCTGCCTGTAAATTTTTCACAAAAAATATTTTTTCCAATTTCGATACTTTAAACGGGTTATCCAATTTTGTAGAAAATTTATGAACGATAACATCTATCTTTTGTTTGTCTAAAAAGCGGAAAAGTTATTGCCTCCTTAATAAACTAATAAATTTTAACTAACACTTACCTAATAGCTTTGGCACCACAAACTGTTAACCTTGAATATCATCAGCACTAAAAGTTCTCGGCGCGCACTGGTCACTGCGAACAGTCCTCGCTCATTTTTAATAAGAGAAAAACTCATTTTCCTGTGATTCCCAAGGCTTAGAAAATGCATTAAAGTATTTTCAAAACCCTTTTCTGTGATTCCCCGTTAGTTTTTCCTCCATATAGTTGTCAGCGAATATAGTCTACAAATCGTGAGGATATATAAGTCAAAATCAAATTAAAATACTAAATCTTTCTCCGGGTTTTACTCAAGTATCAATATTTGATTATTTGTATAATGTTTTTTTTTTAATTTGTACATTGTAAGCTTTTCGGTAATTCCCAATTGTTTTCAAGCTTAAAACAATGCAAATTTTGCAATTTATAGATAACACATGTATATTTAGGAATTAGAAATTTTGGTGATTTCCATGATTGTGATGTGATGATTTTACCACAGTGCAGTTACAATACAGTAGCGAAACTCAGGGGTAACCGTATAAGAAAATGCGGTCTCAATAGGTAAAGTGGCAGACCACCATGTTAAAAAGGGGATCAGTGGGAGATTTTAAAAAGAAATTCAAAAATATTATTCAAATTTTTGATTTAATAAAATATCAAGTTAATGCAGCTTGAGTAATATAAAAAAAAAAGTAGATCGCTTTGTTAAAAAAGAAATGAATACAAGTGAAAAACTTGAGAGGAATGCATTTGTCCTTTTGGGCAGTCGCTAAGGCAGTTAGTCAAAATGTCACCAAATCCACCATACCACCACTCACACGGCCAGATAATTCCATTGCAACTACACCTGTTGAGAGAGCGAACTTGTTGGCTGAACTCTTTGCTTCACATTCTACTGTCGATTTCCAAACACCACCTACTATTCCCATATTGCAGTCAAAGATGCCCGATGTTCTCTTCAGACAGCGTATCATAAAGCGTATTTTAATGAAGCTAGACACCAAAAAGGCTTCTGGCGCTGACGGAATACCTGCCATAGTTCTCAAAAACTGTGCAAGGGAACTAACACCAGTTTTCTGTGTAGACTTTTTAACCTATCCTACAGCAAGGGAATATTTCCGTCCTGCTGGAAGTGTGCCACGGTTCAGTCGATACCTAAAAAAGGCAAGAAGACCTTGCCAAATAACTACCGACTAGTCACACTGCTTTCAATAATATCGAAAGTCATGGAAAAGGTTATCAACCAGCATCTTCTAAAATATCGTCAGATTTCTTTCACCTTCACTATCAACGCCGGTGTGCCTCATACTATCTCTTACTCTCTTTCTCATTTACATTAACGATCTGCTGGAAAAGACCGGGAATCCAATCTACAGCTTTGCAGATGACAGTAGGCTTGTCTCTGCATTCACTTTGAACGCTCGGACATTGGCTGCTCAGGCGAATATCCGCAGACCGCAGGAGGTCGTTCAACTTAACAAAGACCTGGAAGAAATTCTATCTCGGGGTGACAGTAACCAAGTGGAATTTAACGCTACAAAAACCCAGGTGGCAGTTTTTTCTAAAAAAGTTAACACTGTTCAACCCGACATAGTTATGTCGGGGCACTCTATTCCCCTAGCATCGTCGCTCAATTTGTTGGGCATTAGTTTGGAAGCAAATCTGTCAACATGTTGCAGGCATAGCAAGGAGAGCTTCTCAAAAGTTGGGAATATTATTTCGAGCCAGAAAGTTTTACACCCTCCAACAACTGTTAATTCTTTACAAAGCTCAAATTCGTTTGGGGCTCCGCTCCCAAATATACACTGCATTTGTTGGATTCTGTTCAGAGAAGAGCTGTTCGTCTGACTGGAGACCCGGAACTGAGCGGCGACCTTGATCCGCTGGAGCATCGAAGAACGATTGGCAACTTGAGTCTGTTCTACAAGTATTTTCATGGAAAGCTTAATTCCTCCCAAAGCGGTGCATGTTAGAAATACACGTCGCGCTGGTGCTTCACATCCGTATGAGGTTCAGCTTGTTACTCCGTGTACAACGCTTTACAAGCAGTCTCTTATATGGAGAACATCATCCCTTTGGAATTATTTGCTCACCGCTGTGTTTCCCACCGCAATTTACAGCGATTCAAGAACAACGTAAATCGCTTTTTCCGCACACATGCCGCTCTTGGAGTGCTTTAGGGACTTCCCTGCAGCACGTGTGCTAGACCCATAAAAAAAAATTCAGAAAAAATGTTGTAGGCAAAATATTAGCAATTTCTCCAGGGAATTCAATAGACATGTCAAATTTTTGGCCTAATGCTTTGTTGGGACTCTATAAGGCCCAAAAATGAAAATGAAACCCAAATTTTTAAATACATATTTGAATTCAGCAAGGAATTTTATGTCCGAATTCTAATTGAATGTTCCTGGGCCTGATTGGGCCCATTGTAACTACAATAAAATAAGGATCTTTACCTGTGTTATTAGCCTTTGATAGACGGAGTATTCTCTATCTGATCCTGTATTAACGTCTGGTCTTATAAATAATTTTTTTCATTACTTACCAACTAACACATTCACTCGCCCGCTCAGTCACTCATTCACTCGCACACTCATTCATTGACATACCCCCATACTCACTCGCTCGCTTGCTCACCCACTCACATTCCCCCATATTCACTTAATCAATTTATCTACAAAATTGACTTCTAAACCACTATTCCGCATGTTTCGATATCAAATTCCAATTTCAAACTTAAAAAATAACCAGTGCAAGTTGAACTTGCACAATTAGTGTTCCGTACGTTGATTGCTTTTAAAATAAAAAATTTTGTTACGGTGGTATATAAAATGATCAGTGACTTCACAAAACACACCCCAAATGAGTTCTCAACAAAGTTTGTTTCCAATCTTTACCGAAAATTAATTACCTTGAAATTTTTGTTTTTTTTTTATATACCAGATAAATTATTTAAAGGTAATGCACTCGTGATAATTTTCGTTCAATCTACACCCCCTGGAGAATATTCCAGAATTTTTTCAAAATTTTTTGATAAGTACTTTTCGAGATAAGGTGGGGGGACAGCGATTTTTCGCGATTTTTTAAAAATAATACAAAGAAAAGTGTGCGCAAGTATTACATTTATATATATATTTTTTACTCGTGTTTTCACGAGCTTTCATTTGACACCACACTCGATGAACTACTAAAAAAAATTGTTTTTTTTCACTACCTAAACCCCCTAAAAAACTAACCTCTTAAGTCAAAATTTGACTTTCGAAACTACACGGCTTTGATGAGGCCATCAATTCCTATATTATTACCAAATTTCAACTTTCTATGACAAATAATTCGGAGAAAATTGGGCATGACAGACGGACAGACAGACAGACAGACAGGACACCGAAGTGATCTTATAAGTGTTCCGTATGGAACACTAAAAAAACTACTGGAAATGATGATTTCATCCGAAAAAAAAAATGCTTATTTAGCTGTTGCATTTATTTACTTAAAAAAGCATTTTACCTTTGTGAGTGTTAAAAATGAGTTTTTTGTTGAAACTGAACATACAACTTTATTTTTTAAAGTCAAGTCAGGATTAAGAACTTCAAAAAACACGGGAAATAATAGTTTTGTTCAATATTAGTAAAAATTAAGAACAATTTTTGATTTAGCGGTTGTACATAGTTATTTTAAACAGCATTTTGCTATGTGTAGTTTAGTTAAAGGTGGTTGTACGCATGTTTTTTGTTAAACATGAACGCTAAAACCTAATATTTTTAAGTTTTTACAATAAATGTAGATTCAGAACATTTAAAGATGTTGTCTGAGTGTAGTTTTCTGGCAACTGAAAAAAACTCACGGTGGATGTCTTTTATAATTTTTTGGATTAAGCTTAAAAACACATGTCTCATTTAAAAGATTTTTTTTGTATACTTGTGTTAATGTAATTATATTTACTTGCAAATGTGCACAGGCTAAACTTACAATTTAAAAGACTTAACTATCTGCTACAATATAAAATTGCACTCTTTTAAAGAAGTTTCTTTTACGCATATACTTTGGATATCGACTAATCCGAAAACATCGAAACTTTCGGTATTTAAAAATAGAATAAGATAATTTTTTTTTTTTTTAGAATAAACAAATTTTGATTTTTTATCTTTTCCAGCCGTCAGAATTATTTAATAAGATTTCACTTTGGTAACTTATTTTTAAAATCTAATGATTTTTTAAATTATATTAATAACACAGGGAACAGCTGTTTTGGTGTCGAGGTTTTTTGAGCTGATTCTACATCAATTCGATGTCCTGAATTCAAATAACGTATTCATTTGTACCTAGGAGCTCAAATTTTTAAGATATACAATTTTAGAGAAATATAAGTTACATTATTGTAACTCAAATCCGTAAGTGTAGTAAACAAAAGTAGATACGAAATTTTTATTTTAGTTATACAAAATACAATATTATGTCGTACTTACAAACAAAAAAAACACATTGAAGAAATGAAATAGTCACTCAACACTTGGAAAGCTTCTTTTCCGCGACATTCTTGAATGTTTTTTTAAACAGTCCCTTTTTAAACTCCAGCAGTAATCTGCCATCATGTGCATGTCCCATCTTCCTTGGTAGCGGTCCTCCATAACTTTAATATCTTGGTGAAATCTTTCACCTTGTTCCTCACTCATGTCTCCTAAATTTTCTGGAAAACGGTCTAAGTGGCTGTGTAAATAGTGTATTTTAATACTCATATTACACCCTAAGGATTTGAAACTATTAAGCATCTTGTTAACCATTTCAACATAGTTTTGAGCTTTATGTTTGCCTAGAAAATTTTCTACAACTGCAACAAATGATGTCCAAGCTTCTCGTTCAACTTGATTCATTGAATTTATGAAGGCAGGATCCTTAATTAATTGTCTTATTTGTGGGCCGTCAAATATCCCTGCTTTGAGTTTTTCTGTGCTCAACTGATGCATTTTTACCCCTATATATGCAAAACAAGACCCATTCTTATCAAGAGCCTTTACAAATTGCTTCATTAAGCCCAACTTTATATATAACGGAGGAAGTATGATTTTTTCTCTTTCAACCAAAGCGTCGTTAATGACATTCTTTTCCCCAACGTCCATGTTTTCTCTCTGAGGCCAATCTTTTCTAACCCAGTGGTGTGTTTTTGTCCCTACTATCCCAGAGGCACAAGAAACACGGATATTTCGTGTAACCACTTTGCTGCCCAAGAGAAGAAAGTTTATCATTTTTAAGTCTACACAAATCATCCATTGATGTTCGTAATACTTTATCTTCTGCAAGACCAAAGCTATGGTATTATATTCTTCTTTCAGTTTCGTTGAGTGAGCTAGTGGTATTGAACCATATTTATTCCCATTATGTAGAAGGACACATTTTTAAACTTAGCTTTGAACTGTCAATAAATAGGCGCCAATCATCTGGAATATATTCAGAAAGTCCCATTTCTTTCATGAGTCCCCTAATTTCGTGACAAAATACAAGATTGTCTTCTTGAGAAAAGAATGGTAGCAGATCTTTTTCTCTTGTACGGTAAAAGGTAATTTTGGTTCCTTGTTCCAGTAAATTTTTGTCGTTCAACCTAGAAGCCAGTACTTCAGAAGCTTTTTTCGATAAATTGAGATCCCTGGTGAGATCATTTAATTCATTTTGATTGAAGCGTTGAGGAACTGATGACGTCCCCTCATAGTCACTGTTAGTTTCATTAGCATCAGAACTTTTATTAGCATCAGAAGAGCGATCAGAGGGAAAATATTCGTCATCAGAGATATGTGGTAGCTGATGAAATGTTGGAATCGGTATTTCATCTGAGTGCGGGGATAGGGCGTATTGCCGAGTCTAAATTGGGATAAGTCCACTTACTGCGGTTATTTCGATTGATTCCATTAGTATTTACTAAACAGAAATAACAATCATTGAAGTGGTTTTTTGGTTCTCTCCAAACCATTGGTACGCCGAATTTTAGACATTTTCTTTTCCCGGTAGTCCACTGCCGTAAATGCTCTGTACAAGTTTTACATACGAGATGCGGGGCCCACGTTTTGTCCTGATCACCAAGCTTAACTCCAAAGTATCCAAGATACGCTCGCTTTACAAAGTCAGTAATAGTTTTGTCTGTTTTGTTGAAACATGTATTCTCCGCATATATAGCAAAACACATCAGGTTGATTTACACAACTTCTTCTTGAACTGGAACCTGAACTCATTTTAATTCTGTTCAATAACACAAAAACACTCTTTTCTTAACATAAAATAACACGCCGAATTCGATCTACTCTCATTAGTAAGAACGCACAAACTGACGAGACTTACCCGAGTTAGGTGATTAAAAGGGTCAGTTCAGGTACCTGATAGGCAATGGTTCCACTATTTATAGATTTACCTGGAATTTACTCAATTACAGACTGACAATAAAACCATTGTACCTACATTAATGAATATATAATAATTTTAGAACTCTCATAAATGAATATACTGAATAAAAACCACATTGGTAGATAAGTTGATGTATCTAAAAAAGTAGAGCTGATAGAGAAAAACGGATTGCATGTATAGATTTAGCGTCCCAAATATAGTTAAAATCAGCTCTAAAATCCCAGGCACCAAAACAAAAATATTTTTTTGTTGCCCTGTGTAATTTGGTACTAGAAAAATTTGCGAATTTTCAAGATATTTAAGACAGTTGAGGCATATTTGCGATCACCATAATTCCTTTACAAATTGAAAATGTGTATAAAATTCTTTAGTTGTGTGATATAGTGTAAGTATGTGAAAGATCAATATCACGCTTATTTCTTCATTCACTTTGAACGCTCGAACGGTTACTCAGGCAGTTTTTTCTAAAAAAGTTTACGCTACTGAACCCGACCTGGCTTTGTAGGGACACTTCATTCTTGTAGCATTGTCGCTCGAGTCGCATGCACAGCAAAGAAAGCCTCTCAAAAGCTCGGAATACTCGAACTAGAAAGCTTTACAATCCACAACTGTTAAAACTGGACAAAGCTCAAATTCGACCAACGATGGAATCTTGCTCCTATGTTTGAGGCTCTGCTCCCAAACATACCATGTGTACAAGTATGAAATGCGGATTTCAGACAACAGATGGTGCACCAATGCAGTTTGTGCTATAAAGATTTGACACTGCGCCATTTTGTTGTGTCATCAACAAGTGCCAGACGCGTACGAGTGATAAATTGGAAAAGTGTATGCATAGTGTTGTATTGTTGTGTTCAATATGTCGAAATTTATACCGAACAAAGAGCATTCGCGGACAGCTTTTTTTGGTTTTTATTTGAAGAAAACTGCTGTTGAATCATACCGATTACTTTAAGAAGCTTATGGTGAACATGCTCCATCGCAAGATACCTGTGAATGATGGTTTCGGCGTTTGAAAAGTGGTGTGTGTGGAATTGCAAGCATTGTTGGACGAAGATGATTCGCAAACACAAAAAACAACTCGCCGAGCAATTGGGCTTTAGTCAACAAGCTGTTTCCAATCGGCTATGAGAGATTCAGAAGACCGGTAGATGGGTACCACATGAGTTGAACGACAGGCAAATGGAAAAAAAGCGCAAAAACACGTGTGACATTTTGCTCGCTCCGTACAAAAGGAAGTCTTTTTGCATCGTATAGTTACAGCAGATAAAATGTGGATTTATTTTGAGAATCCCAAGCGCAAAAAATCATGGGTAGACCCAGGCGCACCATCCACATCGACCGCAAGAACGAATCGCTTTGGCAGAAAGACGATGCTCTGTGTTTGGTGGGACCAGAGGGGTGTGGTCTATTATGGGCTGTTAAAAACCTGGGGAAACGATTAATACTAAACGTTACCAACAACAATTAACTGATTTGAACCGTTCGCTGCTTGAAAAAAAGGCCCAGAGTACCGAAAGAGGCAACACAAAGTCATTTTTCTTCATGACAATGCTCCATCACATACGGCAAAACCAGTTCACGACACGTTGGAAGCACTCAGCTGGGAAGTTCTACCCCAAGCGGCTTACTCACCAGACTTGGCCCCTTCCGATTACTACTTCTTTGCATCGATGGGTCACGCACTTGCTGAGCAGCGCTTTGGTTCGTACGAAGATGTGAAAAAATTGCTCGATGAATGGTTCGCAGCAAAAGGGGAAGATTTTTACTGGTGTGGTATTCACAAATTTCCCGAAAGATGGGAAAAATGTATAACAAGTGATGGAGCATACTTTGAATAAAGCACTTTTTATCATTCTTCCGAATTTAACATGTTTTTTTAGAAAAACAATCCGCATTTCATACTTGTACACCTGGTACATTGCATTTATTGGGTTCTAGGCTAATTCCAAACAATTGGCGAATACAATTAGAAATCGTATTAGAAATATAACTAGAGTTAATGGTTATGACGATGACTTAGTAAATAAGCTAATAAATAGACATAAGTTTAGGTTTACTATTCAGAATTCCACCTTTTTTACACGCGAAGAAAATAACACCAAGTATGTCTCCATACCATATAATCCGAAAATATAGCAAGGGACTTGATAAGGTATTTAATAAGGTAGGCCTCACCTTAGTCTAGAAGTCATCAGACAATCTGAGGGATATCTTAGGAAATCCCAAAGATAAGATTTCTAATTGTGAGAAAAGTGGAATTTATGAAATTAGTTGTAATGATTGTGACAAAAAGTATGCTGGGCAAACTAAAAGGTCAATTAAAACAAGATTTAAAGAACACTTAGCACACTTAAAATACAATAGAACAGAAAAGTCTAGCATTGCCGAACATGCCCTTGAAGCTGATCATACTGTAACATTAGATAATCTAAGATTGATAAAAAATGTATCTGATAGGAGATTGTTGAACGCATACGAAAGTATGGAATTCATAAAATGTAAAAGTAGTTTAAATAAAGACAGAGGGCCTATTCCTTATAGTCCTCTCTACTGGTTACTTGACCGGAACTGATGGCCTTGCCTATGTCATTAGTTCCGCTTGAGTAATTCAATGGTTAGGCTAAGTATAAAATAGGGTAGATTTGTAGTTTAGCTTTAGTCAATCATCGCTCTTGATGGTTAGCGAAACGCGCGTCGAGTGCAAAAATAAAGTGTTTGGTGTAGTGGTGATATATACTGAGTAGTTCCTGGATATAGATTCTATAGTGAATATCCTAACGGAGAATTTTTTTAGTGCACAAAAAACTATCTTGAGAATTTCACACAACTTAAAATGATTTAAAAGTTTTTAGTAAAAAGCCATCGTCTTTGAGAAAAGTTTGTTAATTGTTAAATGTGGTACAAGCATTCCGTGTATTAAATATCACTATGCAACACTAAAAAATTCATCAAATATACAAAAAAAAAAAGATTTTATGTCGACATCACATCTCATAACCTAAAAAGCTAGTAATTTCTTTTACTTACTCCTCGTACCACTTGTCTGAGGTTAGTCACAAAAATACTGCTTTTTCGTGTATAAATGTCTTCAAAATATTTAGATTAGTGCTCAATATAAATATAAAACGTTCTTATTAATCCGCCCAGTTGGTTTTGTTACGTTTGTAATAAATTTACCCTCAAAAGTTAAAAAACCGGTCAAGTGCAAGTTGAACTTGCACAATTAGTGTTCCGTACGTAGATTGTTTTTAAAATAAAAATTTTTGTTAGGGTGGTATAAAATGATCAGTGACTTCACAAAAAACACACCCCAAATGAGTTTTCAAACAAAGTTTGTTTCCAATCTCTACTGAAAACTGGTGACCTTGAAATTTTGTTTTTTTTTTAAATACCAATCAATCTATACCCCGTGGAGAATATTCCAGAATTTTTTCAAAATTTTTGATCAGTACTTTTTGAGATAAGGTAGGGGACAGCGATTTTTTTAAAAGTAATACGAAGAAAAGTGTGCGCAAGTATTACATTATATATATATTTTTTATTCGTGTTTTCACAAGCTTTCATTTGACACCACACTCGATGACCTAGTAAAAAAAATTTTTTTCACTTCCGATTTCACCCCTCAAAACGAACCCCTTAAGTCAAAATTTATATTACGGTGGTATAAAATGCTCAGTGACTTCACAAAACACACCCTAAATGAGTTTTCAACAAAGTTTGTTTCCAATCTTTACTGAAATCTGATGACCTTGAAACTTTTTTTTATGTACCATATAAATTATTAAAGGTAATGCACTCGTGATAATTTTCGTTCAATCTACACCCCGTGGAGAATATTCCAGAATTTTTTCGAAATTTTTTGATAAGTACTTTTTCGAGATAAGGCCCGGGACAGCGATTTTTCGCGAATTTTTAAAAATAGTACAAAGAAAAGTGCGCGCAAGTATAATATTATATATATATATATTATATATATATATATATATATACATATATTTATATATATATATATATATATATATATATATATATATATATTATATATATATATATATATATATATATATATATATATTTTACTCGTGTTTTCACAAGCTTTCATCTGACACCACACTCGATGACCTAGTAAAAAAAATTTTTTTTTCACTTCCGACTTCACCCCCCAAAACTAACCCCTTAAGTCAAAATTTAATTCTCAAAACTACATGGCTCTGATGAGGCCATCAAATTCCTATATTATTACCAAATTTCACCTTTCTATGTCAAATAGTTTCTGAGAAAATCGGGTGTGACAGACAGACAGACAGACAGACACCGAAGTGATCTTATACGAGGCTGGTTTGAAAAGTCCGTGCAAAGTCCGAAAGATGGCACCACCGGCGCGTATCGAGGTCATGTTTAGTTAGTAGCATCTCTTGAATGAACGCACACCAAGTTTCAGCCATATTGGTCTATTTCTTTGTGTTTGGCATTCGTGTGAATCAAGGAAGTCGAGTGATTTTCAAGAAATGGACGAAAAAGAATTTCGTGTGGTGATTAAACATTACTTTATGAAAGGCAAAACGCCTCAGGAGACTAAAGAGAAGCATGATAAACATTATGGTGATTCTGCACCTTCGATTAGAACAGTTTATAAGTGGTTTCAAAATTTTCGGACTGGCCATATGGGCACAAGTGACGCTGAACATTCTGGACGGCCTGTGGAGGTTACTACTCCAGAAATCATTGATCAAATCCATGATATGGTGATGGATGACAGAAGAGTTAAGGTACGTGAGATTGCTAGTGCTGTGGGCATCTCGACTGAATGGGTACATAATATTTTGCATAAACATTTGGACATGAGATAGCTATCCGCAAGATGGGTGCCGCGATTGCTCACGCTTGACCAAAAACGGAATCGTGTGAACTGTTGCAAGGATGGTTTGCAGCTGTTCCAGAAGAATCCGGAGGACTTTAAGCGTCGTTTCGTCACTGTGGATGAAACATGGATACATTACTATACTTCTGAGACCAAACAACAATCTAAACAATGGGTTACCAAGGGGGAATTTGCACCAAAAAAAGGCGAAGACCGTTCCTGTGGCCGGAAAGGTTATGTCGACTGTCTTTTGGGATTCGACTATCGACTATCTGGAAAAGGGTAAAACTATTACAGGTGAATATTATTCATCGTTATTGGGCCGTTTGAAAACCGAACTGCATGAAAAACGCTCGCGATTGGCCCACAAGAAAGTCCTTTTCCATCACGACAACGCACCAGCACACACCTCAGCAGTTTGTGGTCGCAAAATTAATGGAAATAGGATTCCAACTCGTTTCACATCCCCCCTATTCTCCAGACTTGGCTCCCTCGGACTACTATTTGTTCCCCAATTTGAAGAAATGGCTGGCGGGACAAAGATTTTTATTCAAACGAGGAGGTGATTGCAGACACTAATGGATATTTTGCAGACTTGGACAAATCCTATTATTTGGAAGGGATCAACAAACTAGAACATCATTGGGCGAAGTGTATAAGCCTAAAAGGAGACTATGTCGAAAAATAAAAAAGGTTTACCCCAAACACATAAGTAGTTTTTATTTTTGCACGGACTTTTCAAACCAGCCTCGTAGTAGCGATAGCGAAATTGAACTAGATGTTAATTAATAACTAAAATTGTAACACATTTATGCGAGGTCACTGTACACTGTTTTTAATATATTTGTGTAATTATTATATTGTGTATTATTCAGTATATAGAACATTAGAATTCAACTGTCTTATCACCATGAAATTTTAAACCCTTTATAACAATTATACAATCAGGTATAGTGCGGCCCTACACGATGCCTTATCATTAAACAGCCATAAATTAATCACTTTCGAATCCTATTGAATTTTGAATGGGTATAGGTAGCTAAGTCACTTTCTTAGATCGTGAAAAATACTATACAATAGTACTATTGAAGAAATGGCTTTTGGCGTACCAATGCAGTGGCATAAACACGAAAACCACATAGACGATTATTACTTCTGTTTGACAAGTGTGAAGAGTTTTTTCTAAAAAACCAAAAATTTCCGTGAAATATATTAATGTATTATCAGTGTCAATGGCGCTACCTCATTTTCATCGAGTTCTTTAGAAGAAACAAGCGAACCCATTCCTTCTAGCGAAGAGCTATGTCAGTTTCCAACTATTGCATCAGAGCCACATTTGATTAGTCAGTCAGGATTAAACGACCATGTTAGAGATTTAGATTTGACCAAAGAAAAATAGGAAATATTAGGATCGAGATTAGAACAGTGGAACCTTTTACGGACTGACGTTAAATTTACACCTTATTGAAATCGACACACCTCCTTAACTATATTTTATTCAAAAGAGGATAGTTTAGTTTTTTGTAAAGATATTGATGGTTTAATGTCGGCACTAGACCACCATCATTCACCAGAAGAGTGGAGACTATTTATTGACGGATCAAAACAAAGTCTAATGGTAGTTTTACTCCATAACAGCAACATATTTCCATATGTGCCTGTAGCGTACGGTGCTTGTTTAAAAAAGAAACTTATTTAAGAAAACATCAAATACATCACAAACATTCAAATGGCAAATATGTGCAGTTTTAAAAGTAGTGGCTTTGATTTTAGGATTGCAAACCGACTATACGAAATATTGTTGTTTCTTATATGAATAGGATAGCAGAGCGCCTTCAGAATGTTACGTAAAACCAAACTGGCCTTTAAGAAGTGGTTGCGTTTTCTTCCTCAGAAAAATATTAAAAATAAACCATTAGTATCATCACCTGAGAAAATCATTTTACCACCGTTTTACGTCAAACTTGATTTAATCAAGAATTTTGTCAAAGCGTTACGTAAGAATGGACCTGGATTTCAATTTCTCAAAAATAAATTTCCAAGGCTCAGTGATGATAAAATAAAAGAAGGAATTTTTGCAGGGCCTGATATAAGAAAATTTATTAATGAACCCTCTTTTCTGTCTAATCTAAGTTCCATAGAAAAAAAGGTATGGTTGGCTTTTATTGATATCCCAAAAAATTTTCTCGGCAACCAGAAATCACCAGATGCGCTTCACCTTATTTAGTAAAAAATTCGTTGGAATTAGTCAAAAAACTAAACAC
The DNA here is from genome assembly GCA_019049505.1 of Pachyrhynchus sulphureomaculatus. Classification (NCBI taxonomy): domain Eukaryota; kingdom Metazoa; phylum Arthropoda; class Insecta; order Coleoptera; family Curculionidae; genus Pachyrhynchus; species Pachyrhynchus sulphureomaculatus. The sequence goes on from CM032446.1 coordinate 20,822,405, forward strand.
GGACAATTTGCCCATGAACTGTAAGTTTATCTCATTTAATGTAAGAAGCTTTTTCACATCAATTCCCATAACAAAGGTAAAACTGATACTAAAATCCCTTATAAATAATAATGATTTGTCTAATCTGTCTATCTGTCCAGAACAAAATTACTTTAAATTTAACAATAAAACATATAAACAAAATAGTGGCCTAATAATAGGAAGCCCTCTGAGCCCCCTTCTAGCATTCATAGCTAACTTTGAAAAAACTTTTTCCTTAATGAAAAGTATAGAAATGTAACCAGACATATCCAAAAATTTCAGATGTAGAGAACAAAATAGAGTTTCATATTTTCCGTAAACCAACTACAACAGACACCATTATAAATGCTAAATCAAATCAATCCTGGCAGATCAAAATCTCAACCTTCCACAGTCTCATACACAGATTAACTAACATTCCACTAAGTACAGACAATTATTTAAAAGAACTGGTATACTGACCGATATCTAGTTAATAACGAAGAAAGATCTAACAACTATGGAAAATTGGGTATATATGAAATTAATTGTGATGACTATGACGCTGTCTATGTGAGACAAACGGGACGTAACCTACAACAAAGATTAAAAGAATACAGGCACTCTATTTTAAATAAATAAAAATTAACAGACTTTGCTGAACATTGCATAGACAATAATCTCCTTTTTAATAACGAGAGGGTGAAGTTGCTACACAGTGCCCAAAAAGGAAAACATGGATTATTTAGAAATTCTTAGCATAAAAAAGCCATTAAAAAAATCATAAAAATAATGAACAACCCAAATAGAATTTGAAAATACCCGCATATTAGACGCCGCGCCGTGTTAAGATAGATTACCTGTAATTAATCCAATTGTATTACCTCTTAATTTAAATTTAGTACCAAATCCAAATGTTTAGAACTTAAGTTTAGTCTTATTGTAAACCTCTTCGAAAATGGTCGCGAGACCGAAACACGTGTCAGAGTGATCTGTATAAATTCAGTGTAAAAGAAAATATAAAATTAATGCTGGATGCTTATCATAAACTAGGATGTAATATGTCATTAAAAATCCATTTTCTACACTCCCATTTGAGTTTATTTCCGGAAAACATGGGCTCAGTTAACGATGAACATGGAGAATGCTTTCACCAAGAAATAGCTTCAGAGTTTGAGAAGCGTTATCAAGGTAAATCGGAACTAGCCATGCTTGTAGGCTTCTGTTGGTGTCTTCAGAGGGAAACCGCGAGGACTGACTACAAGAGAAAAGTCAATCGATGAAAAAAATATAAATTTTTTAATGAAAAATAAAATTTTTTCTCACTAATTTAGCGTACTTTTGAATAAACCAATAAATGCTTTTTTTCTGTGAAACTTGTCGTGATGTGACTATTTTGTTAATAAAATTTAACTTGAGTTGGCGGTATGGAATCAGCATATTTATACCGTAAACCAAGTGAAAAAAAGAACATTTTTTTTTTGTTGCATAGTGTATTTAGATGCTGCTAGTTCTTGAATTAGTTGGAGTTCTGCCTTAAGAGGAGGAGTTCTGCCTTGGCGCTCGGAAAAAATAAGCATAAAATATTTAATTTTTTTTACGCCACTATTGTATAAATAATATAATTTTTATTTTTCATAAATACATTATAATTTTACAAATTAAAAAAAAAAAAAAAAAAAAAATATATTAAAAAAATTAAAAATGGCGGAGATATGAACCATCTTGTAGGAACCTCTTTTGAAAATCCTTGCCACCGATGGAATTTTTTTCTTCAGTCAAGAATCTTCCAAAAATTAAACAAATCATTTTTTAGTGTCAAGAAAAGTCATAGGTAAATGGCCACATATGGAAAAAATTTTAAATTTTTTTTGTAGAAACGACAGCCGCACAGTAGTCCGAAAACCCGAAAAACTGGCTATAATATAAGAAACAAAAACTTCTATTTAGGGATTTTTTTGAGTACTTCTGCCAACTCGTTTGCTATGATTTACGACCACTTAGGTGCATCTTCCGCTTGCACCTGTCCCATAACTTTTCATTTCATTTCGAAGCGTCGAGTACCACACAGCATCTTTCGTGAAGCACGTCAGACTGCTTTAAATTTAAACTATTACAGAAAGTACAAAAGTGAACGAATTTTATTTATATATATATATATATATATATATATATATATATATATATATATATATATATATATATATATATATATATCAAGGATTTTCTACAGCTGACGCTGTCTTCCTTCTCTCAGCCTTTGATTCCATCCGTTTGTATCTTCCCAATCTCCATCTGTTAGACCCCTGTCCTCCATAGCCTCGTCCACATCGTCTCTCCATGATCGTCTGGGTCTTTCTCTTTTTCTTTTCTCCCTATAGGGCTCCACGCCGTTATTTTTCTTATCCACTTATTATCTTCGCTCCGTCTTTATGTGTCCATACCATTTTAATTGTTTTTCTTCAGTGGTGTTTACTGCGTTCTCTTTGATGTTCATTCTGCTTCTTATTTCTTCATTTGTTATTTTCTCCATACGTGTCACTCTACAACATCTTCTCCAATACTCCATCTCTACCACGTTAATTTTAGATTTATTTCTTTTGTTGATCGTCCATGTTTCTGACCCGTATGTCATTATGCTTTGTATTATTGATTTGTATATGCGTGTTTTGTTTCTTTTTGTAATGTGTTTGTCCCACAGGATCGAATTTAATTGTCTTATGCATGTCTGCGTTTTGTCCTAATCTAGCTTTAATCTCTTCTTCTGATGTTGCGTTTTTTGAAATGATGGTTCCTAAATATTTAAATCTATCGGTTCCTTTGGTTAATGTTTCGTTATCGACTTCTAGATTCTCCACGTTTCCTTCCTTTGTTGTTAGATAATTCCGTTTTATCAAAGTTTATTGCTAATCCTGCTTTAGTGTATTCTTCTTTCAGTTTTCTTACTATATAACTGAGGTCTTCCTCATCTTGCGCTATGATTACTTGGTCGTTCTGCGGAACTTAGAGTTATAAGTAATCTTCTAGTATTGGGACTCCCATTCCACTACATTTTTGCTTCCATTTTTTTAATGTTTGTTCGAGGTATATTTTGAATAGTGTTGGTGATGTAGAGCATCCTTATAATAGGCCTTTTGATGTTTGGAGTCATCCTTATATAGGCTTTTGACCATTCCTCTGGTATTTTTTCTCCATTTTATCGCTCTGTGTGGAACATGTTTCTTAGCATTCGATGTAATTTATTAGACCCGTACTTAATCATTTCATTTACCACACCTCCAGGCCCTGCAGATTTATTATTTTTGAGTGTTTTTTATTGCCGTCTTTACTTCTTCATAGCTTAGTTCTATCTCTCTCTTTTTTTTCCTTATTCTGTTCTTCTTCAGGGTTCTCTTCTTGAGTTCTTGTCTGTCTTCTGTTAGCAGCTTTCTTATAATATTCCTCCTACTCGCTTTCTGAGATATACTCTATATACGTCTTCTCTCTATTGTTGGTCCTTAATGCTTTAATTATTCTCCATGACTCTGTGCTTCTAGTTCCTCCTCCTAGTTCTACTCGTTCGCACGATTTTTTTCCCACCTCTAGTTCTTTTCTTTGTTTATCATCCTCCTCGTTTTCTACATTTTTCTCTTTATATTTCTGTAGATCTTCTTCTGATTTTGTATTCAGCCATTTTTCGTATAGTCTTTTTTTCTCCTTTATAGATTCTTTGGTTTTTTCACAGATTCTAATTTTATGTTTCTTATTCTCGTTGTCTCCTTTACCTAATGCTTCTAGGGCCGCCTGTTTGATGTATTATTTTATGTTGTCATACATCTGTTGGAGGTTGTCGTAGTTAAATTCATTTAATTTTTGATCAAATCGTCGTCTATATAGGTCTCTTATCGTTTCGTCTTGCAGTAAGTGTATTTTATATTTTATTTCTTTGTCTGCTTTTTCTGTTATCTCATTAGTATTTCTGTTTTCTTTATCTATTGTACCTGTTTGTTTTATTGTCTTGTACCACGGTACTTTTATATTTGCTACTAACAGTCTATGGTCTGTTCCACATTCTGCCCCTCTCTTTACTCTTACGTCTTTTATTTTGATAGTGGTATCGTTTTTAGTGTTTCGTACGGAATACTTATAAGATCACTTCGGTCTGTCTGTCTGTCTGTCACACACCCCCGATTTTTCCGAAACTATTTGACATAGAAAGGTGAAATTTGGTAATAATATAGGAATTGATGGCCTCATCAGAGCCATCTAGTTTTAAGAGTTAAATTTTGACTTAAGGGGTTAGTTTTGGGGGTGAAGTCGGAAGTGAAAAAAAAAAAATTTTACTAGGTCATCAAGTATGGTGTCAAATGAAAGCTTGTGAAAACACGAGTAAAAAATATATATATAATGTTTTACTTGCGCGCACTTTTCTTTGTATTATTTTTAAAAAATTCGCGAAAAATCGCTGTTCCTCGCCTTATCTCGAAAAGTACTTATCAAAAAAATTTCGAAAAAATTCTGGAATATTCTCCACGGGGTGTAAATTGAACGAAAATTATCATGAGTGCATTTCCTGTAATAATTTATCTGGTATATAAAAAAACAAAAATTTCAAGGTTATCAGATTTCAGTAAAGATTGGAAACAAACTTTGTTGAAAACTCATTTGGGGTGTATTTTGTGAAGTCACTGATCGTTTTATACCTCTGTAACAAAATTTTTATTTTAAAAGCAATCAACGTGCGGAACACTAATTGCGCAAGTTCAACTTGCACTTGAACCGGTTTTTAATTATAATGTAGTCTATTATTGATTTTAAGTTTCGTGTTTCTTGCATCCAAGTATATTTGTGAATATCTTTGTGTTTGTAGAATCCGTTTGTTATTTTGAGGCCGTTTAGTTCACACAGCTCTATTAGTCTCTCTCCGTTGTCTTTAGTGATGTATTCTCCGAATGGTCCTACGGTACTGTCCATTGTTTTCCTTCCTATTATCCCATTCAGATCTCCCATTACTTTTTGTGTTTCTATTTCTAGTGTTTCCATGAAATTATCTTTTTTCTTATAGTGCTGTCTTCTGTTGGGCCGTATACTCCTAATATTACCGTGTCTTTTCCTAGCATTGTTATATTTAGTTTTATGATTCTTTCATTGATGGGCTCCCAAGATGTTATTTTCCTTTTCCACTTCTTTTTTACTAATATTCCAACTCCGGCCTTTGCTCTTTCTTCCTTCTTTACTCCACTCCAACAATGCATCACTTCATCTATTTCTTCTATTCCACTTCCCTTTTTCTTCGTCTCGCTTATTACTTAAATGTTTATGTTCATCTTCTTAAACACTTGTATGACTTCGATGTCCTTTGTCCTCCATCCTCCCGAATTTTAATTGTTTAAAATGAATTCTGTCCCTGAAGGTGAGTACAATTTCACTAGGTTTCTGGAATTTCCTATTTACTAAATGTTAAGTGAGTTCTGTTCAATTATCGACTTTTTAAGAAAATATTCCCAAAAATGTTTAAAGAACAAGCAATAAGTTAAAAACTCCATCGAACTCTAACGTAGAATGAGTTGGAGATTGTTTATTAGACTTTTTTACAAAAAATAACGAAAAATTTAGTGATAGATGTCGCAAGTTTGGTATCTGTGTTAGTTTTTGTGCAAAGATGTGCGAGGACGTCCATCTTACTTTCATCATAAAATTCGGGAAAATGTTGCAAACTTAAAAATATTGTTAAAAAAATTCGAGATAATGTTACAACATTCAACCAATTGTTAGAAAATTCGGGGAAATTGTTGCAAAATGTGAAAAATAGTTAACAAGTTCGGGTAAATGTTGCAAAAAGGGAAAAATACTTTAGAAATTCTGTAAATTGTTACAAAATGATAAAGTTGGTTAAACAATTCGGGAAAATGTTGCAACATGTAGCAAATTGTTTACAACTTCGAGAAATTGGTGCTAAAATTGAAAAATATTTGAAAATTTTAATAAACTGTTACTAAATTGGAAAAATAAATTTAGAAACCTGGAAATTGTTGCACAACGTATCAAATTGTGTAAAAATTATGGAAGTTATTGCAAAGTGGTAAAAAATGTTTAAAAATGCAGGGAGAAAGTTTCAAAATGGGTACTTTAAAAATCTAGTACATTGTTACAAATTTTCCAATTTTATTTAATTATTTACAATTACTCAAATTTAATGGAAAATATTCAACTAAAATGTATGCATTTTTTGTTTTTACAGAAAATGCGTGACAAAATGGATTTTTTTTACAAGAAAAGACCTTTTCCTACTTGTCAAAAACCAATTACATGATAACATAAATGTAATTATTGTCATTACTGAAGCGGAAGTGACAAAAAAAAACTTCACATACATATATTTTGCCAGAAAATTTGAAGAAACCGATTGTTAAATTGATGACAAAATTCCGAAATAGATGGCAAAAAGTCTTCGTTTGATGACTGGTTCAACTTTTCAAGTATGAAACGGAAAACACGGAACCAATCGAAATGAACACCATAGAGCTTCCTTTATTGGGTTAGGACGATTCACCATTTTGGAGCCCCTATATTTGCTTTTAAAATTTGAACTTCATATTCGTAATCGGCGATCCCAAAAACCCATATACACAGAGTTTCACAAAACTAACGTTTTTTTCCAAAAATAGTCCGCCATTTTGGAGTCGCCATTTTGGAGTCGCCATTTTGTTTTTTGAAATTGGAACTTCATATTCGTAATCGGTGATCCCAAAAACCCATGTATACAGAGTTTAATAAAAATAACTCACGTTATTCCAAAAATAGTCCGCCATTTTGGATCCGCCATTTTGTATTTTGAAATTTGAACTTCATATTCGTGATCAGCGGTTTCGTAAACTCCGATATACCGAGTTTTAATCGAATAATACCTTTTCGAGACCTTTTCTTCTGTGAGCTGTTCGAAAATAAACTCGGATTTTTCACAAAACTTTTGAGATTTAAAAATTAATAAAAAATGAACGGTGCATCCTATCGAAAAAACCATATGTCAACTTCAAGGTAATATTATAAAGAATATACGGTATAAATCTTATCAAAATCGGTTAAGTAGATCTCGTGATATTTTGCCCACCAGTTTGAAAAAAAATAGTTTCGAGAAAAACGCGAAAGAAAAAAGTACCGCGTCTTAAAAGTCTATAATTTTTTTTATATTACCTTCAATCTGCGGTTCCATTTTGTAGAGCTTGAATTGTTCTTAAAAGTACGAGGGTGGATTGAAAAGTTCGTGGCCTCTCAAAAAATAATTAAAATATTTTTATTATAGTACCCTTAATAAGTTCATACTTTCTTTGGTTGTCACAGAGTAAAATTTTGTTGCTGTAGAATTTATGGTTTTTAGGTTAGAACGAGTTTAGTGAGATCAAGCGCAGCGTTTTTGGAAAAATGGAAAAAATTGAACAAAGTGCGGTCACCAAGTACCTGTTTAAAAAAAGATTAACACCAAAGGAGATCCACGACGATATGAAAGCAACACTAGGGGAATCTACTCCGTCATATACCACTGTGAAAAAATGGGTTGCAGGATTTAAAACGTGGACGAGAGAACATCGAAGATGCCTCTCTCTACGGCTGAAGAAAACATCGGCAAAGTGTGTGATCTCATACTGAAAGACCGTAGTTTAACTATCAGGGACTATATTACTGCACTGACTTAGCCGTTACTTGATGGAGATCCATAATAACTAACTAGGAATAAGAATTTAAAGAAATGTGTAAGATCACCACTTATGTTTATTATTGCTGACAATTGTTTCGACACACTGTGTCTTCTTCTGGAGCACGATGTAAATTAACTAACAAAGTATGTTACAGAATATATAATTTACCTAATTACAAGTACTAAATTCATTAACAATATTTCCTTTAATATTTAGAACAAGTTCAATAAAGGAATCCCTCCCCCATCTAATTGATCGTTGAGTAATAGACCTGAGGATTTTTTCTGGTTAATTTCTACCTGTTCTAAACAATTCAGTAATTTTCCTTTCTTCCCGTTATGCAAAATTTTGAAATCTTCATTGAATGTATGATTTTCCTCTGTTAAATGTTTAGCGTAATGAGATTTGTAATTTTTCATTCTAAAGCTTTGTTTATGTTCCTTTATTCTTTTATAAAAAGATCTGCCTGTTTGTCCTATATACGTTTTATTGCAAGTGCCACAGCATAATTCGTACACCCCCGATTTATTTTCTTTTTTTTGTTTTACTTTTATTATTTTTGATATGTCAAGCTAATGTGTTATTTGTACGGAATGCAATATTTACATGATTTTTATGGAAACAATTTTTTGAATTTTATTAGTCAATTTTCCGGTATAAGTGAACGTATGAAATTTTTCTTTGTTTAGTTGTTTGTACGGGTACACCAGTCCTATTGCTTTTTTAAATTGTTTTTTTTTTTTTCATTAAAATATTGTCTACGAAATCGCTCCTGTACCCATTGTTTATACTAATTTGTTTTATAATATTTAATTCTTCCTGAAAATTATCTTCCGTTAATGGTGTCTTTATTGATCTGTAGATGAAACTATTATAAGCCGAGATTTTATGTGTGAACGGGTGGTTAGAATTAGCGTGTATAGTTATATCTGAGTATGTTGGTTTATGGAAGATTTCAAAATCGTTTTTTATTCATTTGTGTTTGATATTTTTAAATCTAGGAAATTAATCGATTTATTTTGTTTCTATTTCTTTTGTAAAAGTAATATTATTATGAAGTTGGTTAATATAATCTAGAAATAGTTTTAATTGTCGATCTGTGCCCGTAAAGCATGTCAATATGTCATCTACATACCGGTACCAATAAAAGAAATTTTTAAAATGATGAGAATTACTGATTTGTTCTTCTAAATGGTCCATGAATATTTCAGATAAAATTGGACTAACACTTTATTTTTGCACTCGACGCACGTTTCGCTAACCGCAGGAGCGATGATTGACAGTCAATCATCGCTCCTGATGAAGCTAGCATGGTTAGCGAAACGCGTGTCTAGTGCAAAAATAAAGTGTTTGGTGTAGTGGTGATATATACTGAGTAGTACAATTGTCAACAATAATAAACATAAGTGGTGATCTTAAATATTTGTTTAAATTTTTGTTCCCGTACACTATAGGCATCTCGTATGAACAAACACAAAATATCGTTGCCAACGAACTCGAAATTTTTTAAGGTTTCCGCTAGGTGGATCCCCAGATTGCTTTCAGTTGAACAAAAACGAATTCTACTTACAATTTCTCGCGACTGTTTGGAGAGGTTTGAGGGTGATCCACAAGATTTTCTTAACAGGTTTGTGACAATGGACGAAACCTGAGTTCACCACTATACTCCAGCGTCAAAGCAACAATCCAAGCAGTGGAAGAAATCTGGTGAATTCTGTAGGATGGAAAAGTGATGGCATCAGTTTTTTGGGATGCTAAAGGTATTATTATGGTGGACTACCTTCAGAAAGGCGAAACAACAAACTCAACTTACTATTGCACCCTTTTGCGTCGTTTACGTTAAGAAATTAAAGAGAAACGCCCAGGATTACTAAGAAAGAAAGTTTTGTTCCATCAGCACATACGCTCGCGTTCACACGTCTGTTGAGTCTATGGCTCAAATTCGTGATTGTGGTTTCGAATTGCTGCCCCACCAGGTTTATTCTCCTGATTTAGCACCTTCGGATTTTTTCCAAACCCAAAAAAACACCTCGGCGGTCAGAAATTTTAATCAAATGAAGAAGTCGAAGTTGCAGTTAACCAGTAACCAGACCTTGAGGAATCTTTTTTTGAAACAGGTTTGGAAGCTTTGGAAAGCAGGTGGAAGAAGTGCATAAAGCTAGGTAGAGATTGCATCGAAAAATAAAAATATTTTTGTACGTATTTTATTTTGTTTTCTTGACTAGGCCGCGAATTTTTCGATCCATCCTCGTTTAAACAATAAATCTAGCAAAAAAAAAATCAATATGGCGTAACCCCTTAAATTGTGCTCGTCTTTTATTTCACTAACAAGTTCTTATCATTATTAATACCTTTTTAGATAATCACGATACTTACCTACTGTATCAAACACATTAGTTATTCAGATGCAGGACATATTTTCAAGCATCTGCCATATTATGTAAAATATTATTAAAACTATGTTTTAGTCATAGAAAATATAGTTTAGCACAACACTAATTAACGAAACCCTATTTATATATATTTGAAATGTTTCTATTATCTTTGCTTTTTATCTAGCAAACTGCATGCACGCTATTATTAGATTCACGATTATCCTTTTCAATTTTTTAAAAATTTAACTACCGTAGTATAGTGTACACTACGTCTCTACGTTTAAGTATCCACTGAAATTATTTTCATCACTTTATCTAATAGAAAAGTTCTTTCTGCATCTTTCTAATCTAATCAAAATTATTGTAACCAATAAAAAAAGTATCGGTCTACGCCTTTTCCTCATTGGTTGCGGTACAATTGTTCTGGTACGCCTATAAAAAATTTTAAAGTCTCGATAGGGTTTCGAATTCGCCTTTTTATTATCTGATTAATTTCTTGGTTGTTATGGATAGATCTCAGACTCCAAGCAATTTTATTTTTATTTTTTTTTTATGGACACCACGCACGTGCTACTGGGATATCACTAAGGTGCTACGGGATCGAAGCGTGGAGGGAAAAATGATTCACGTTGGTCTTGAATCGCTATCAATTGTACTCAGTGGGAAGCACAGTCCTGGGCAAATTATTCCAACGAGATGAGAGGCTCCATATAAAAGACTGCTGTATTACTAGCATGTACCGCTTAGGGCACACACAATTTCCAGGAAAATACTTGTAGAACAGACTCGAGTCATCAACTGTTCTTCGATGTTCCAAGGAATCAAGGTTGCTGGTCACTTCTGGATCTGCAATCAGGCGAGCAGCTTTCTTCTGAATAGAAAATATAGTGTATGTTTGGGAGCAGCGCCCCAAATATGGGAGCAGTATGCCATCGTTCGTCGAATTTGAACTTTGAACAGAATTAACAGTTGTTGTAGAGTGTAAAGGTTTTTAGTTCGAAAAAATAGTTCCAGCTTTTAAGAAGCTCTCTTTGTGCTTGTAACATGTTCATACCAAGATATATTTGCTCTCAAATTAACGCCCAGTAACTTAAGACTGAGATTAAAACTCGAATAGAGATATCAAGGTCAAGCTCCAATAGAACGAGAAAACTCTTTTGCAATCGAGATCTAAGCCTGGTACTGCGGTTACGAATGTTGCGTTGTTATGTCTTCTCACCGCTTCTTTATGGAGTGGAAGCATGGACTTTGAGGCGGAACAATACTAAGAGTATTGAAGTTTTTGAGATGTGGTGTTATCAGCGCATTCTGAAAGTGTTATGGATTGATAGGGTAACCAATAACGAGATTCTCCAAAGACTAAACAAAGCCCCAGAACTAAAGAACACTATTAAAAAAAGGAAGCTGGAATATTTGGGTCATGTGTTGAGGGGAGAAGGTATTCACTATTGCGGAATATTATGCAGGGAAAAATTAAAGGGAAGAGAAATGTTGGACGAAGAAGAATATCGTGGTTGCGTCACTTGTGCGACTGGTTTGGCTGCAGCTCAATTGAACTGTTTAGAAGAGCAGCAAATAAAGTGAGAGTAGCTGTGATGATTTCTAATCTCCGATATTAGTGACACTCGAAGAAGAAGAAGAACTTGAGTGACGACGTTAGAGGAATGGTAAACTCCCATTTTTTTTATTTAGGGGTAACTACCCCCCATTTTGGAATGGTTATGGTTTGGTAATAAGTTTTGGAAACATAAAGCTCACACGGTTTGCAGCATTTTTCTTATTTTTCTGGATTTTTCCTTAGAGTTAGGAGTCAATTTTTTCGATTTAATGACACTGAAACGCATTTTAACCCTCTGGTAGAGATTTGTTATTGTTTAGCAATAAGCTTTGGAGACTTAAAGGTCGCGCGGTAACTTCTCAGTGTTTTTCTTAGTTTTCTGGATTTTTTTACATAGTGAGAAGTCATTTTTTACATTATTACGGTACTGAAGCGCATTTTAACCCCCTTTTAGAGGGTGGTTTTTAATTTAGTATACGGTATTGGGTTGAAAATATGTAAATATTCGAAATTCTTGACCTATTTTCATAAATTACACATCGTAAATATTTTTTTATTTTCTTATTTATTTTCACTCTTTTCACCACCAAAATAAAGGGTAGTTACCCCTAAATAAAAAATTGAAAAATATGTCCTTCTAGATTTTTAATTTTTCTTTAATTTAGGACCTTTTACGTTAAATTTGCTTTTCGTCTCCAAGTTATGAAGGTTGCAAAAACGGGCTAAAATTCACACTTTTTTTCGGTTACTATTTTGGTTATGGAGGTATAAACAAAAACACACCCCAAATGAGTTTCCAACAAAGTTTTTTTTCTGATCTTTACTGAAAACTGATGACCTTGAAATTTTTTATATACAAGATAAATTATTAAAGGTAATGCACTCAGTACTTTTCGAGATAGGGGGGCAGCGATTTTTCGCAATTTATTAAAAATAATGCAAAGAAAAGTGTGCGCAAAGTATTACATTATATATATAATATATATATATATATATATATATATATATATATATATATATATATATATATATATATATATTTAATGTTTTTATTCATTTGACACCCTACTCGATGACCTGGTAAAAAATTTTTTTTTCACTTCCGATTTCACCCTCCAAAACTAACCCCTTAAGTCAAAATATAACTTTCAAAACTACACGGCTCTGATGAGGCCATCAATTCCTATATTAGTGCCAAATTTCAACTTTCTATGTCAAATAGTTTCGGCCAAAATCGGGTGTGACAGATGGGCGGACACTAAAAACAGTTTTGTGAACAAATGGAAATTTCACTTGAAGGGTTTCGTTAGATAATTTTTTACGATTTTAATAGAGGCCTAACTCAATAACGATGCCTCGAATCGCTTCGTTCAACTTTTGGTAATGAATTACAATCAGGAAAAGACTGTTTAAAATTAATTTGCAGAATTTCATCATGGTCGTGCTTCCGTCAGCGATGAATTTTGTGAAGGTTGACCAAAATCGGTTGTTTTACCAAAAAATATCGAAGCTAAGCAACAATCAACTGTTTGGGTGTTCCAAGATCAAAGCATTTCCAAGAAAATAACCGCTTGTTTCTTTGGTTTTACTGGACATGTTGCAACTATTACTTTAGGGGATCGAAGAAGAGTTAATGCTGAATGGTATACAACAATTTGTTTCCCAGAAGTCATTGATGAAATCAGGAAAAACAACCAAAACCGTCGCATCATTCTTCATGATGACAGTGCCAGCTCTCACACAGCACGTCAAACAATTAATTATGTGACGGAGAAAAACATCGAATTAATGTATCATTGCCTGTATTCACCTGATTTATCACCTAACGACTTCTTTTTGTTCCCGAATGTTAACAAAAAAATGCGTGGACAGCGATTTTCATCACCTCAAGAAGCTGTTGAATCCTTTCAAAACCATGTTTTTGTGATGCCCACTTCAGAGTGGTTTCGAGAATTGGTTCGACCGCATGTAAAACTGTATCAGTCTTAAAAGTTGGCCAACAACAAAAAATATGTGTATAGCCTGTCCCAAAATATAAGATCCTGCTTTTTTACCGTTTCAAGTGGGCAATATAAAAATTCTAATCTTTTATTTATGATAGGTTGTAAAGATTTTATTCATTAATGCAAATAAATAAAATTATAAGTGTTTTTGGAGATGTTTATTTATAGATGCATGTAAAAACAAATGGATAAGAAGTACAAATATATAGTTTGAATGAATGGAGTTTACAAGAGGGGACATACTTTATAAACAAAAATATATTTTAACTTAAGCCTAATTCGGTTTCACTATCACTGTCATCAGCTGAGGTAATTATCAGTTGTTTTATATTATTTACATAAATATATGAATTTTCAGCTTTAACAACGTGCTGAATGGAATTCTTCCAGCTTTCACAAGGTATATCATTTATAACTTTTTTTACTAATTCAACCACTGACACGCTTAAAATAGGAGAAACATTTTGTGCCCTTATTTTTGAAAGTTGGGGGCATTATGATCACTTTTATAGTGGAATGCCCAAAGAAGATATAGTAAAACAAGGCGTATCCATACTAATACACAGAAAACTGAGGAAATACATAACCACCTGGGAACCGATTAGTGAAAGAATCATAAAGATGAATCTCAAAATACTAGGTAATAACACAACCTTACTGGTGGTATACGCTGTCAACGGCGACGATCTGGCTAATAACAAGGATTCATTTTTTGAATAACTAAATGAGGAAATACGCAAAATTGGAACATCAAGAGAGATATTACTTTTGGGTGATCTAAATGGAAGAATAGGAAGGAAAGAACACGATAAAGTAGTAGGAAAATATGGTGAAGAAGTTACTAACGACAACGGAAGAAGAATTATAGAGATATGTGAACAAAGCAACCTTACAATATTAAACGGACACTACCAGCATAGGGATATTCATAAATATACGTGGAGACAAACAACAAGAGATTTAAAAAGTATTATCGACTATGATAATACGACAGAGATCTAGATTAAACTTCCTAGATGTAAGAGTCCAAAGAGGGGCTTCATGTGGCAGCGACCACTACCTTGTGAAAGGAAAGATAACTTCACGAACAATACGGGTAAGCAAACTGGAAGATACAAGTACACAGCACACAACAAGTGAAACAACAATAAGATATAATACAGACAGCTTACAAAATGAAAGTATCAGAAATCTATACAAGAGTAGACTAGACCAAAAGATACAACGGACGGGATTTGTTAATACAGAAGAAGAATATAAGTATATAAAGGAATGCCTACACGCAGCCACACTGGAAGCATTAGGGGTACCAAGAGAAAAGGGAAAAACAGCAAAAACCATATTGGTGGGATGAAGAAATTAAATACGAAAATTGAAGAAAAACGGAAAAGCTATCACAAATACTTAAGTTCAAAGAGCACAAACGACAAAGTAAAATACAAAGAATCCAAGCTAGAGTACGCAAAATGATTAGTGACAAAAAGAACAACCAATGGGAAAAAAGACATGCTCAAGACTCAACACTTACATAGGAGGAAGAAAAAGCACAGAAAGCTGGAGACTTCTTAAAAATATGAGAACAGAACGGAAAAGAGAGTTCAAAAGTACCCAACATGGAAACCCAAATATAGTTATACGAGGATCCCCAATAAGGATAACATCAGAAGTTAAACAAGTATCTAAAAACGCTAAAAAATGGTAGAGCTCCAGGACCAGGAAACATCCCAGGAGAGATAGTAAAATACGGAACTGAAAAGCTATTTAGCGCTTTGAGGAACTTATTCCAAAGATGCATTAACACATCAGAAGTACCTGAGGAATGGAAAATATCATACATATCAACAATTCATAAGAAAGGAGACAAAAAATAATTGCGATAACTATAGGGGAATAACGGTTACAGGATCTATTAGCAGAATATACTGGAAAAATACTTAAAAATAGAATAGAAACGGAATACGCGGACGTAGAAGCTGAAGAACAGGCAGGCTTTAGAGCAGGAAGATCCACAATAGACCATATCTTCTCACTGACATAAATCCTAGAAAAGAAAATCGCATTTGATCAGGAAGTCCATGTCTTGTTTGTTGATTTAAAAAAGGCCTTCGACAGCGTGCCCCTAATGAGATTGTGGGAAACACTACAACAGAGTAATGTAAGCACTCAAATAATTAAAGCAGTAAAATCCTTATACCAAGACGCAAGAAGTAGTGTGAAAACCAAATATGGTATAACAACAGGGTTCCAGGTCACAAAGGGTCTCAAACAGGGCTGCTGTATATCCCCAACGCTATTTAAAATCTATTTGGAGAGTGCACTGAAGAACTGGAAAAGGAAATGCAGCAGTATGGGATTACCACTGGATGACGATACTACATTGTACACGCTGTCATTCGCAGACGACCAGGTAGTAGTCGCTCAGGACATCGATGATATGGAATACATGACACGAAAACTTATGGAGGAATATGAAAAATGGGGCCTAGAAGTCAATATTAAAAAGACCGAGTACATGTGCGTCGGAGGACAACAGCAGGACTTGACACTAGCCACAGGACACACCATCAAACACTGTACCAGTTATAAGTATTTGAGAACGAGAATATCTAGGGACGGAACACTGGAAGAAGCAATATTCGAGAAGAATATCCAAGGAAGAAAAGCGATTGCAATGCTTAATAGTATACTATGGGACAAAAACATAACCATTGAATATAAGAAGAGAATTTACAACTTAATAGTGAAAAGTATAATAACTTACAGCTCCCAGGTGTGGCCATTGAAGGAAAGAACAGAAAAAATACTAAAAGCGACAGAAATGGATTTCTGGAGACGAGCAACCAGAAAATCCAGAAAAGACCGCATACCAAATGACACGATAAGACGAGCTTTAGAAATAAAGCACGATATAGTGGATGAAATCAGAACCCAACAGTTGGTATCGTACGGACATGTACAGAGAATGTCACAAGACCGACTACCTAAAAAGATTTTAAATTGGAACCCTCATGGAAAAAGAAAGCGAGGAAGACCACGCCAAAGCTGGAGAGCAGGAATCAACAAGGAAGTACTAGTGAGAGATCTGGAGGAGGAGGGATGGAGAAACCGGGAGGAGTGGAAATTAGGCGTCGGAAGACGGAAGACGTTATAAAACCGATTGATATATATATATATATATATATATATATATATATATATATATATATATATATATATATATATATATATATATTTTTGATTTAACTTGATGCCAAATACGTTCAATTGGATTAAACACACAATAATACGGAGGAAGCCATAAAACAGTGTGTCCCATTTTCTCAGCCATACTATCACAGACATATTTCTTTTTTAATTTATAGTCTTTCAAAACTTCCAAAAGATCACTTTTTTTATAACTAAAGTCAAAATAAATGTCATTTTCTAACATGTATTCCTGTATTTCCAATTTAGTGTTGGTTGCATTAGGAACCTTATTTAGTAGGCGACTATGATAACTTGCATTGCCCAACACTGTGTTCGGGAACATTTGGCAAAAGGGAATTTTGAAACCAATTTCCAAAAAGTTCTGAGGTCGTGTCTTCGTGATAGTCCAAACTAGAATCTTTTATGTTTTTTGCAGATAATAGTAGGCAATTTGAACCCCAGCCCTTTTCAGATCCAGCATGCAAAATGGTTATTCGTTTACCTTTATTTGAAGGTGCGTTAGTCTGACATTTTGTATCGAATCATGTTTCGTCAAGGTAAATTACTGGCCAATTCTCTGATCGATACTTTTTAATTTCTTGTAAATAAGTATGTCGCAAGATTTAAGAACAACGTGAATCGCTTTTTCCGCACTCGTGCCGCTCCTGGAGCGCTTTAGGGACTTCCCTGCAGCACGTGTGCTAGACCAATAAAAAAAAAAAAAAAAAAAAAAAATTCGTAATCTTTGTGACTCCATCACTACTTGCCTTTTGTTGATTCTTCGGAATGTGAATCCCATTCTTGAATTCTGTGAAGGGTTGATCGGCCACAATGTATATTGGTCCCGTCCTGCACCAGTCTTAATTTTATTTTGTCTAGTGTCGGCACCAACTGCTCTTCATACATAGAATATATTTTTCTCCTGATGACGTCTTTTTCACAATCCTCTACATGATGCATTTTAAAATCTTTCATCATCAAGAGAAAAAAATATATTCTATGTATGAAGAGCAGTTGGTGCCGACACTAGATAAAATAAAATTAAGACTGGTGCAGGACGGGACCAATATACATTGTGGCAGACCAACCCTTCACAGAATTCTCTTAAGAATGGGATTCACGTTTCGAAAAATCAATAAAAGGCAAGTAGTGATGGAGTCACAAAGATTACGAATCTTGCGACATATTTATTTACAAGAAATTAAAAAGTATCGATCAGAGAATTGGCCAATAATTTACCTTGACGAAACATGTCAGACTAACGCACCTTCAAATAAAGGTAAACGAATAACCATTTTGCATGCTGGATCTGAAAAGGGCTGTGTTTCAAATTGCCTACTATTATCTGCAAAAAACATAAAAGATTCTAGTTTGGACTATCACGAAGACACGACGGCAGAACTTTTTGAAAATTGGTTTCAAAATTCCCTTTTGCCAAATGTTCCCGAACAGGGTGTTATAATTATGGACAATGCAAGCTACCATAGTCGCCTACCAAATCAGGTTCCTAATGCAGCCAACACCAAATCGGAAATACAGGAATATGTTAGAAAATGACATTTATTTTGACTTTATTTATAAAAAAAATGATCTTTTGGAAGTTTTAAAAGACTACAAATTGAAAAAGAAATATGTTTGTGATAGTATGGCTGAGAAAATGAGACACACTGTTTTGCGGCTTCCTTCGTTTTATTGTGTGTTTAATAAGTATAATAAATAAACTTTAGGTCACCCAAAGAGCAATGGAGAGGACAATGTTAAATATTAGACTTCAAGATTGTATTCTTAACATCGGGATACGAAGAAGATCAAAAGTAACAGATGTAATACAACGAATATGTATATTAAGGTGGAATTGGGCGGGGCATATCGCAAGGAGGAATGATAACAGATGGACACGCCGTATAGTTAAATGGAGACCTAGAGAACACAATAGAAGCAGAGGTAGACCACAGACAAGGTAGACGGACGGCATAAAAAAATTAGCGGGCCACGATTGGATGCAAAAAGCAAACAACAAAGCTCATTGGAGACAACTTGAGGAGGTTTACATTCGACTAGGGATGGAATAAGCTAATGATGATGATGACGAAGCAGATAAGGATAAATGATAAAACAGAAATCATAAGTTTGTTCAAATTTCAGAGCTTTATATTGGCTAGAAAATCTCTCTGTTAAGATAACAGTCATGTGAGCGTGTAAAAGTTATTTTTAATGAAAAAAAGTGATAATGTAATCGAAATAATACGAGGATGTCTGTTTTAAGTTATCTACATAGCTGTAAAAGAAAAAAATTAATATTTTTCTAAATAACTTCCGATTCTAGTAATTTAATACTGTGATCAAAAAATAGTAAGACTTTTAAATTTAAATCGCCCGGGCATTTTCAAATCGGATTATTTTTTTTTTCGTTACTTTGGTAGGACCTTAACTGACATCTGTGTCAAATTTTAAGTCCATAGCGTCAGTAGTTAATAAGATTCGCTTGCATTCATTCAACAACAAAAGTGCTTTTTTCGATTTTTAACATGAGTAAAAAAATTCAGCATTAAATTTTGTTTTAAAAATGGCTTTTTTCGGCTTCCCAAGCGTTTGAAATGACAAAAAATTTGGGCCGATAACTCTTGGTTTTTTCATCACGATAATGAGTCTTCTCATACAGCATGGTTCTTCGCGACTTTTTCATCAAAAATTCAACTCATATCATTCCACAATCGCCCTATTCGCCTGATTTAGCTCCGTCGGACTTCTGGCTATTCCCTAAACTCAAAAAACCGCTTCGAGGACATCGTTTTGAGTCGATTGAGGAGATTAAAACCGAATCGAAGAAGGCTTCAAAGGCCATTTCAGAAATCGAATTCAGTAGCTGTTTCGATAACTGGAAAAAACGTTGGCATGCATTGTATCCAAGGGGGATTACTTTTGGAATTTGGAAAAATAAATAACCCGTTTGCGTTTTATTTTAAAAGTCTTACTATTTTTTGATCACAGTAGTACTTTCAGCGTTTCTCGAGTTTTTTTTTTGTTTGTTTACGCGTCAAAAACCGGCGTTATAGCAGCTTTCACCTTATCATTCGACGAAAATTTTCGACCCCTGAGGTCTTCCTTAAGATATTTCAACAAAAGGAACTCGCAGGTCGCCAAATCGGGACTGTAGGATGGATGTCGTGGTACAGAAGCTTACATTCTTTTTTCGAAGAAATGCCCTTCCCTTCAAGCAAGCCTTGGTTCGACTGAAAATGTAAAAGAGCTGTTGCTTCTAAACATGTTACCTACCGACAGATGCAAAGAAATTATCGACGATACCAAGGAGGCACACAATCAAAGAATTAAAAACAAACTTCTTACCTGCCCCAATAATTCTAGGTCCTTTTGGTCAGTCGCTCAGGCCATTAGTCAAAATTTCATTAAATCCACTATACCACCACTCACACGACCAGATAATAATATTGTAAGACCTGTTAAGAGAGCCAACTTGTCGGCTGATCTCTTTGCTTCACATTCTACTGTCGATTTCCGAGGAAAAACACCACCCACTATTCCCAAAGTGCAGTCAAGGATGCCAGATAACGTCTTCAGACAGCGTATCATAAAATATATTTAAATGAATTATTACCAGTTTTCTGTTTTCCTGCTGGAAATGCACTACAATTCAGCTAATATTCAAAAAAACAGGAGAAAACACATCTTTCTCCAGAAGAAGACACAGTGTGTCGTAACAATTGTCAGTTCTAATACAATAAACATCAGTGGTGATCTTAAATAGTTGTTTAAATTTTCGTTCCTAGAAAAAAAACTTTGCCAACCAACCACCAACCAGTCCCATTGCTTTCAATAATATCGAAAGTTATGGAAAAGGCCAGGGGTGCTCAAACGGTCGATCGCGAGTGCTTTTTGAGTCGATCTCGAGAAAAAAATTCCTATATAGAACTATTCACAGATTTTGTTCTAGGTAACTAAAACAAAATGTAATGAATAAACTACTAAAATTTATTCGATCCACAATTAGGCCAGAATAACCCCCTCATCACTTTCTTTTATCGTAATAACCCCCTGCTAGCGGCAAAAGGCGGATTTATCAAAGGAACGCGCGGTACTTGTCAAAGAAAAGCCGCGTTTTTGATTCCCGCCGATTTTTCTAGAAACTTCGGGCGGCGTGTTTGACGGGAACATTCGAGACTTCGTTCGCGCCGATATAAATGTTGCGCCTGCAGGAATAGGAGTCAGTCTGAGTTGCAACTTGAAGGCGATACATCGATACAAAGTTTATTAATAAATAGTCCAAAATGAGTGCGGCGAAGAAAAGTAAAACTTATCATTTTAATAACGATTGGGAGGAAGAATTTTTCTTTTGTTGGTAAAGGATAAGTGCATTTGCCGTGCGTCAGTTGCAATACCTAAGCGTGGGAACTTAGAGAGGCATCATAAAACGGTTCATAAAAACTATGAAAAGGATTTTCCGTCACAGAGTGAATTAAGAAAACGAAAAGTACGTGATTTGATAACTTGTTTGAAAAAAGAACAAACCATGTTCACAAGACCAGCCAAACAATCAAAAGCTGCAACGATCGCGTCATTTAAAATATCTCGTAAAATGGCGAAACACAAGAAACCATTTGATGATGGATTGGTTGTGAAGGAAGCATTTATTGAAGCGGGTGAGACTTTATTTGGAGATTTTAAAAATAAAACAGAGATTATGTCTGCTATTAGAGAACTTCAGTTATCTCGTCCGACTGTCACAAGGCGTGTTGAAGTCATGAGTCAGGACATGGCAGATGAACTAAAACATGATATCATGGAATGTACATATTTTTCTTTACAGTTCGACGAATCCACCGATATGACAGACATTGCCCAGCTGTGTATTTTTATTCGAATGGTATTCAATGGCATGTCGGCTAAGGAAGAGTTTTTGACAATGATTCCTCTGAAAGGAAAGACCCGTGGCGAAGATATATATGACGTTTTTTTCAATTTTGTAACAAACTACAAGCTACCAATATATAAACTAGTGTACATTACAACCGATGGAGCACCAGCAATGACTGGAAAGAAAAACGGTTTTGTGGCATTGTGTCGAGCTAATGATGATTTCCCTTCATTTTTCTCCTTCCATGGCATTATACATCAACAAGTTTTGTGTTCAAAAGTTCTAAACATGGAGGAGATTATGGGCATTGCAATAAAAATTGTGAATTCTATCCGTGCACGTAGCTTGCAACGACGGCTCTTTAAATTACAGTTGGAAGATAGTGAGTCAGCTGAACACACTGATTTAGTTCTTCACACGGACGTCAGGTGGTTGAGTCGCGGAAAATTCCTAGAAAGGTTTCAAGAATTATTGCCCGAAATAACAGCTTTTCTGGACGAAAGAGGTGATGACACTCAGATGCTGAAAAACGGAAAATGGCTGACTGATTTGGTATTTTTGACAGACATCACAATGCATTTAAACACCATTAATTTGGAGCTTCAAGGTAAAGGAAAAACTATTATTGAGATGATTAGCGCAATAAACGCATTCAAAAGTAAATTGCAACTTATGATAGATCAACTGAAAAGAAAGGATCTGAAAAATTTTCCGTCTTTGAAAGCAAGGATTCCTCAGTTGAATTATGATATTTATGAGGCAGAATTATCAAATATTTTGGGCCAATTCGAAATACGTTTTTATGATTTCAGTAAATTGGCAAATATCGCATCATTTATGAGTTATCCTTTTTCGTGTAAAAACATTGAGGAATTACCTACTGAAATAGCAAGTCAGTTTAACATGGACTCATGTTCTGTTGAAAATGAGTTAGTGCACATTATATCAGACATACATCTCAAAGCCACAGCATCTGATACAAAATTCTGGTGTTTTATATCTGAAGATAAATATCCGGATCTAAGGCAAATCGCCCTTCAACTGATGGCAAGGTTTGGGTCAACTTACTTGTGCGAGTCTGCATTTTCTGAAATGAAGAGAATTAAGTCAAAATATCGCAATCGACTAACTGACGAACATATGTCATCATGCTTGCAATTACCACTCGGTAATTACGTACCATCTTATGAAAAGTATGCTGAGGACATGCAGTGCCACGCTTCAACATCCAAAGTCACTCTTTAATTAAGTTTCGACACTAGAACTCGTTTGTTTTGTAAGAACCAATAAACTCGCAATTTTGAATAATTATGATTTTTTTCATTGACATTTTAGAGCAGACCTACACTTACCTTGACTAAAAAAATGCATATTGTGCGGAAAACTAATATCTATGCCACGATACACCCTACCTAGACGACAATCCTCCATCACACTTACTTGCAGCCTCTCAGAGTCGATCGATCGTAGTCTAACAATATTGAGGTAGATCGCCAGCAGTTCAAGTTTGAGCACCCCTGGAATAGGCCATCAGTCTTCTAAAATATTTGATATATTGCCATAGTGTAGTCAAGGAAGGAAGGTATTTTAATGAAACTAGACACCAGAAAGGAAAACGCCTTAATATAGATGAGCAAAGTCTGACAAATCTGCGTTTTTCAGATGATATAGTCCTGATATCTGACAGTCTTGGAGAGCTTGCAGTAATGCTTCAAGAACTTCGAGAAGTATATACAGACGTGATGTTGGAAATGAATGCTTCTAAAACAAAATATATGACGAACTTGGTTCAAAGAGAACAGATTAGTGTTGGCAATAAAGAGGTAGAACTAGTGGACAAATACACCTATCTTGGTCATGAAATTCGCATCACAAGGAACAAGCAAACGTGCGAATTGAAGAGAAGAATAACGCTCGCTTGGGCAACCTATGGAAGACTTAAAGATGTGTTTAGGAGTGATCTTCCGATTTGCCTAAAAAGGAAGGTCTTTGGTCAGTATGTGCTTCTGGTGATGACTTGTGGGACGAAAACTGTAACATTAACTATCGCAACCGTTGAAAAGCTTAGAATAACACAGCGCAAGATGGAAACATCACACTGCGGGATTGAATTAGAAACGAAATGTAATTGCGTACATCGCGAAACTGGGCGAGACATATAGCTCGAATGGGAGATGGACTAAGAGGCTGCTTGAGTGGAGACCTAGGAGCGACAGGCGTAATAAGGGTAGACCTCCCACACGCTGGACAGACGATATTAAGAGACTGTGTGGTAACTGGATGCGGAGAGCCTAGGAGAGGAGAGAGTAGACTGAGATGGGGGAGGCCTATGTTTAGTAGTGGACGCAAAGGGCTGATTGATGATGATGAGACACTAAAAAAGCTTATGTCGCTGACGGAATACCTGCCATAGTACTCAAAAAATGCGCGAGAGAACTAACACCAATTTTCTGTAGACTTTTCAACATATCCTTCAGAAAGAGAATGTTGCCTTCCTGTTGGAAATGCGTTACAGTTTAGCCGATAGTCAAAAAAGGCAAGAAGACCTAGCCAAACGACTACCAGTAGCGGGTGCCGTCACTCGATTTGCTCGGCGTTGATTTGTTGAAAATATGTCTTGGCATGAACATGTGACATGCATAGCAAAGAGAGCTTTTTAAAAATTGGGAATATTATTTTCAAACTAGAAACCTTACCATTCCACAACAATTATTAACTCTGTACAAGGCTTATTTCATCCGTTGTTACATCGGAATATCTTCAGATCCCACATTTCTTGCTATCATTCTATCTCCTTCTTCTTTTCCGGGCGGGGGCGATATTTTCGTGTCATATAGTGTTTGTTAGTATTTCCCTGTAGCTTCCTTTATCTCTTTGGAAATCTATTTATGACCGCCTAAAACACTGAAATACGCCTATGTGCGATGCATGCTGGGAATGCACGTGTCATTTAGCTTGTAACTTCTTATACAACTCTCTTCAAGTAGTCTTTTATATAGAGAACCTCATCCCTTTCGAATAATATGCCCAGGACTGTGGTTCCAATCGAGTACAATTTATAGTGATTCAAGATCAACGTGAATCATTTTTTCCGCGCACGCGTCGTTCCGATAAAGCTTTAGAGATTTTCCGTGCCTGCACATAAAAAAATAACCGATCAAGTGCAAGTTGAACTTGCGCAATTAGTGTTCCGTACGTTGATTGTTTTTAAAATAAAAAATTTTGTTACAGATGTATAAAATGATCAGTGACTTCACAAAACACACCCCAAATGAGTTTTCAACAAAGTTTGTTTCCAATCTTTACTGAAAACTGGTGACCTCGAAATTTTGTTTTTTTTTCTATACCAGATAAATTATTAAAGGTAATGATAATTTTCGTTCAATCTATACCCCGTGGAGAATATTTCAGGATTTTTTCAAATTTTTTGGTCAGTACTTTTCGAGATAAGATAGGGGACAGCGATTTTTCACGATTTTTTAAAAGTAATACGAAGGAAAGTGTGCGCAAGTATTACATTATATATATATTTTTTACTCGTGTTTTCACAAGCTTTCATTTGACACCACACTCGATGATCTAGTAAAAAAATTTTTTTTTTTCACTTCCGATTTCACCCCTCAAAACGAACCCCTTAAGTCAAAATTTATATTACGGTGGTATAAAAATGATCAGTGACTTCACAAAACACACCCCAAATGAGTTTTCAACAAAGTTTGTTTCCAATCTTTACTGAAAACTGGTGACCTTGAAATTTTGTTTTTTTTTTCTATACCAGATAAATTATTAAAGGTAATGATAATTTTCGTTCAATCTATACCCCGTGGAAAATATTTCAGGATTTTTTCAAAATTTTTTGGTCAGTATTTTTCGAGATAAGATAGGGGACAGCGATTTTTCACGATTTTTTAAAAGTAATACGAAGAAAAAGTGTGCGCAAGTATTACATTATATAAATATTTTTTTACTCGTGTTTTCACAAGCTTTCATTTGACACCACACTCGATGACCTAGTAAAAAAATTTTTTTTCACTTCCGATTTCACCCCTCAAAACGAATCCCTTAAGTCAAAATTTATGTTACGGTAATATAAAATGATCAGTGACTTCACAAAACACACCCCAAATAAGTTTTCAACAAAGTTTATTTCCAATCCTTACTGAAAACTGGTGACCTTGAAATTTTGGTTTTTTTCTATACCAGATAAATTATTAAAGGTAATGATAATTTTCGTTCAATCTATACCCCGTGGAGAATATTCCAGGATTTTTTCAAAATTTTTTGATCAGTACTTTTCGAGATAAGGTAGGGGACAGCGATTTTTCACGATTTTTTAAAAGTAATACGAAGAAAAGTGTGCGCAAGTATTACATATATTTTTTACTAGTGTTTTCACAAGCTTTCATTTGACACCACACTCGATGATCTAGTAAAAAATTTTTTTTTTTCACTTCCGATTTCACCCCTCAAAACGAATCCCTTAAGTGAAAATTTATGTTACGGTGATATAAAATGATCAGTGACTTCACCAAATACACCCCAAATAAGTTTCAACAAAGTTTATTTCCAATCTTTACTGAAAATTGATGACCTTGAAATTTCTGTTTTTTTTATATATCAGATAAATTATTACAGGTAATGCACTCGTGATAATTTTCGTTCAATCTACACCCCGTGGAGAATATTCCAGAATTTTTTCAAAATTTTTTGATAAGTATTTTCCGAGATAAGGCGGGTGGACAGCGATTTTTTCGCGATTTTTTTAAAAATAATACAAAGAAAAGTGCGCGCAAGTATTACATTATATATATATTTTTTACTCGTGTTTTCACAAGCTTTCATTTGACACCTCACTCGATTACCTAGTAAAAAAATTTTTTTTTCACTTCCGATTTCACCCCCAAAACTAACCCCTTAAGTCAAAATTTAACTTTCAAAACTACATGGCTCTGATGAGGCCATCAATTCCTATATTATTACCAAATTTCAACTTTCTATGACAAATAGTTTCGGAGAAAAATCGGGTGTGACAGACGGACAGACGGACAGACAGACGGACAGACACCGAAGTGATCTTATAAGTGTTCCGTACGGAACACTAATAACCGGTCAAGTACAAGTTGAACTTGCGCAATTAGTGTTCCGTATGTTGATTGCTTTTAAAATAAAAAATTTTGTTACGGAGGTATAAAATGATCAGTGACTTCACAAAACACACCCCCAAATGAGTTTTCAACAAAGTTTGTTTCCAATCTTTAATGAAAACTTATGACCTTGAAATTTCTGTTTTTTTTTTATATACCAGATAAATTATTACAGGTATTGCACTCGTGATAATTTTCGTTCAATCTACACCCCGTGAAGAATATTCCAGAATTTTTTCAAAATTTTTTGATGAGTACTTTTCGAGATAAGGCGGGGGGGGACAGCGATTTTTCGCGATTTTTTAAAAAATAATACAAAGAAAAGTGCGCGAAAGTATTACATTATATATATATATATATATATATATATATATATATATATATATATATATATATATATATATATATATATATATATATACAGTCGACACTGTTTATAGTGAAACTCTACATAGTGAAAAACTCTTTATAGTGCAATTTTTTCAAGACCTAGAATATTTTAATGAAATTTCATGTAAAAAGCCCTGCATATAGTGAATCTGTAAAATAGTAACACTCTATATAATAAAATTTTTACCGGAATTTTGTGTATAAATTTTTATGCATTTATTGAGATCTTGGCCATTTCGGGTTTCCCATTTTTATCTAACATTAGCACGAATTCCATTTTTTGACGCATTCTTTTGAAAAGGTTCTTAACACGTTTATAACGCCTAATGGTTGGCAATAAATCAGGTAGATTTCTGTGAGTAACCCGGGAATAACCCATTTTATAGAAACCCTGGGAAAAACCCATTTTATAGTCGAGGCCTAGTAATTGGCAAATTCAGGTTCAGTTTCTTTTTGTTTAAGAATCAAGTAAGATGTCCAAGCGAGTGTGTTTAAGTTTAGCTGAGAAAATTAAAGTTTTGGAGGAAGTTGATAAAGGCTGCAAAAAAATCGATGTTGCTGTAAAATTTGGTGTTTCTCCAAGTTGCGTCTCGCTGATAATAAAAAGTAGCGACAGTATCATCAATAAACCTAGTGTTCCAAGCAGTCGAAAATGAGTACGGGTAAGTACTTACGAGGATGTAAATAAAGCAGTTTTACGATGGTTTCAAGTGGCCCGTGCGCATCAAAACGTACCAATATCGGGAAATTTAATAAAGCAAAAGGCTCTACAATTTGCTAAAGAATTTAACTGCGTTAATTTTCAAGCTAGTGAAGGGTGGTTGAGTGCCTGGAAGACTCGCAATTCAATTGTTTTCAAGACGGTGTCTGGCGAGAGTGCAAGCGTTAGTCAGGAGGACTGTGACATTTAGACTGAGACTGTTTTAAAAAGTGCATTGAAAAAGTACGAGCCAAAAAACGTTTTCAATTGTGATGAAACCGGTTTGTTTTTTAAATGTTTGCCAAATAAAACTTTTGCTTTTAAAAGTGATAAATGTTTTGGTGTTAAAACAAGTAAAGAAAGGGTGACATTTATCGTTAGAGCAAATATGGATGGCTGAACTGAAATTACTGCTCATAGGTAAAAGCAAAAAATCCCCGTTGTTTAAAAGGAGTTAAATCTCTGGAATTAGATTACGCCAATAATAAAAAGGCATGGATGATTTCTGAAATTTTCGAAAGATGGATCAAAGAACTGGACACGAAAATGAAAAGCCAAAAGCGAAAGATTGTGATGTTTATAGACAATTGTCCTGCACGTCCAGTTACTGTAAGTAAAAAATTAAGGAATATTGAATTGATCTTTTTTCCACCAAACATGACCTCCAAATTGCAACGTATGGACCAGGGTATTATAAAAAACATAAAACATCATTACCGAAACAGAATTGTTCACAAAATTGTTAATGCGATTGATAACAACCTTCCAGTCCAAAAATTGATTACCCTTAAAGAGTGTATAACCGAAGTCGCTAAAGTATGGAGTGAAAATGTTTCTCAGAAAACTATCAAAAACTGCTTTTCTAAAGCAGGTTTTACTGAAAAAATTGACGAATGGGAAGAAGAAGACGAAATGGATCTCGCTACCTTAAAAAGGTAATGGGGTATTCTACAAAAAACTGCTACCGTCGACGCAGATTTTTTACTTGAAAATTTCTTAGAAATCGACAATGATGTTGACACGACAGATCTCCCAACTGACCAAGACGTAATTGACGATATAAAAAGTATAGAAGATCATGAAGAAGAAACTGAAACCGGGGAATGTCCTGCTAATTTTAGTGAAAATGAAATAAGAAATGCATTTGACATTGTGCGAACTACTCTCAGGGGCCAGGAAAGTGTACCTGATCAAATCTTTATGCATTTTAATAAATGCGAGAATTTTGTTGAGCAACAATTATTTTTCAAAAGTAATGTTCAAAAGAAAATAACGGATTATTTTTTCCTAGTACGGTTGTACGTAGTATGTACATATGTATTAACAGATTTTGTATTATTCTTTTTATTTCGTATGTAGTACATACATACATAAAATCCGTACGTTATATCTTTACACGTGCGTCATAGTTTTCAGGCAATATCCCAAACGACTATTATATTTTTTGTCTCTTTTTACCAATACCTACGATTTATTGGTGAAAAGAGACAAATAATATAATAGTCGTCTGTTATATGGCCTGAAAACTATAACGCACGGGTAAAGATATAACGTACGGACTTTATGTATGTATTTAGCCCTGTATATGCTATGTACTATTTAAACTTCAAATGATTAATAAAATCTTTTCTAATAATTCAATTTTGCAATTTTTTTTGTTGCTTGTACCTTTCACTTCCGATTTCACCCTCCAAAACTAACCCCTTAAGTCAAAATTTAATTTTCAAAACTACACGGCTCTGATAAGGCCATCAATATTGGTACTAAATTTCAACTTTCTATGTGTGACCGACAGACAGACAGACAGACAGACGGACAGACAGATAGACACCGAAGTGATCTTATAAGTGTTCCGTACGGAACACTAATAACAGCATCTAGATTTCTGGCAAAGAATTCCAAGGGCTAAACCAAAAAGTGTATTTTTAAAGACTTGTAACATACCACAGTACAGTAACATAAACCACTACTGTAGTGATGCGTCCCTTATCATACCAACAACATGATTGCCAGCGCGCTCGCGGGTTTTGTTTACATCTGGATTTCAAGGAAAATCTTTTTATAACGTGCTCCGAAATTCATTATTAATAATTTTCCAATAAGTAAATGACTTGCTTGACGTTATAATTGAAAATAATTATAAAAAAAACCGTTCAAGTGCACTTGCGCAATTAGTGTTCCGTACCTTGATTGCTTTTAAAATAAAAAATTTTGTTACGGAGGTATAAAATGATCAGTGACTTCACAAAACACACCCTAAATGAGTTTTCAACAAAGTTTGTTGCCAATCTTTACTGAAAATTGATGACCTTGAAATTTTTGTTTTTTATATACCAGATAAATTATTGAAGGTAATGCACTCGTGATAATTTTCGCTCAATCTACACGCCGTGGAGAATATTCCAGAGTTTTTTCAAAATTTTTTGATAAGTTCTTTTCGAGATAAGGCGGGTGGACAACGATTATTCGTAAAATGTGTAAATTTATATTAAAATCTGCCTGAACCTATCTATATCCATCTATATGGGATATAACTTGTTTGAAAACGGAAGATAAAACACAAGCCATGTATAATTATGCAAATAATTTATTTTAGTTAATAAACTGTCCCTCTGAGATACTGTTAAGGGTCCGGATCACCGTTGCTTGAGCATTCTCAATGGTGGCGAGTTGAAAAAAGAGAAGGAAGTCACAGGATGCTAAATTAGATCAACAATGCTGGTAATTGAACAGACAAACTTGGTTTTTACTCAAAAAATGTCTCATAATCCGCGTTTACTTCAAAAATGTGTCATTACGTTCCATCACTAGTAACGATCAATCTTGTTTTTGAAATGGCCTGGGTTTTTTTGTCGTCCTCAAGTGTCTCACTAGTCGTGAGTTCGGCCATTTTGAAATGATTAGAACCACTCGTACACTTGAGTACCAGACATTTATTTATCGTCGTGCTCATTCTGACGTGTTTCGGTAATATTTATACCAAGTTCAATACAAACATCACTTTTTAGTGTGAAATTCACTTTGTCACGCTTACCTTTATAAATTTTTCTTATCACGCTGTTTCCTTTCGAAGGTTGGCGATCCAAGTGACCAACATCGTTCTAGAAACAGTCATGTCACTGTGTCAATAATGAGGTAAAAATGCAGCTTTGTGATCTGTTTGATTCTTTTGACTTACAAGTAACTACCACAGATCCAACAAGAGTGTATACAAACTGCAATGGGCACACAAGCGTATCAGTGATTGACTATGTAGTTACAAATATTGACAAAACTTTATATCAGTGCTCTATTTTCAACCCCCCATATCAGCGATCACTATTCGCATAAATTTGTTGTCAGTCTCCCAGAAAAAGGGAAACCTAAAAAGCAATCTGCAGGTATTAAAATGTATCGTGTTTTTTCTGAACAGAATATAACTAGCTTTGCCGATATGATTAGGCTGCAAAATTGGGAAAATATATTGAGCATATCTAGCGACTGTGATAGCTTGTGGAATCTTTTTATTGATACTATCGTCTACTGTCTAAATTGTTGTTGTCCATACAAAAAGAAGTATTTAACATCGCCACTGTCTCCAAAAGGATGGTATAACAAAGACCTAGCTAGCCTGAAAGAGAAATTAGACCATCTATATTGGTTGCACCGCAGGAATAATGACAGTAAGGCTTTAACTGAATACCGTAATCTTAAAAAGAAGTATAGAACTAGAATAAATTTGACAAAAAAACTCTATTATAAAAACAAAATAACTAATTCTGATAACAAATCAAAAACTATTTGGTCTATAGTTAATAATGCTTTAAATAAAAACAACACACAAAGTTCTATTTCGCTTCTTGTAGATTCTGAGCTTACTTCTGAACCAATCGTGGTTGCAAACACATTTGTAAATTATTTTTAGCACTATCTCTGAAAACAAACTACGAAATAAATATGGATCAGCTAACGTGAAAGATTGTACCGTTTCGCCAATAACATCAAATACTATGGTTATGGAATCTGTTACTGAGATTGAGGTTCTCCAAATTATTTCTAAAATAAAGAATAAACAAACAGCTGGATCTGATGATATAACTACTAAAGTGGTAAAAAATATTAAGTATTCAATCGCTAAACCGCTTTCGTTCTTAATAAACTTTAGTCTTAATAAGGGTATCTTTCCTAAAGTTTTCAAAACCGCTAATGTTATCCCGGTCTATAAGAGGGGTGACCGTAATGATGTAGGGAATTATAGGCAAATATCTATACTTAGTACTTTCTCAAAAATATTTGAGAGAATTGTGTACCAACGAGTAATCAATTTTGTTACCAAATACAACTTACTACACTCCGCACAACATGGTTTTTTTGCCTAATAGATCAATTGAGTCTGCCTCTTTCCACTATTTAAATCAGGTTTTCCGCAATGTTGATGACGGTAAATATGTTATAACGCTTTTTTTTGACCTTTCTATAGCCTTTGATACGGTACACAAAGCATCGCTGATGAAAAAATTATACAATATTGGCATTCGAGGCAGCCTGCTGGAGTGGATAGGGTCATATATGACCGACAGGGGGATGGTGGTGAAATATGATGGCAGTGTTTCTGAAAAGAAAGCGGTCGATCTTGGCGTTCCACAGGGATCTGTCTTGGGACCCTTGTTATTTATACTATATGTAAATGACCTGCCATTAAATATTAGAACAGGGCAAGTGATTATGTATGCAGACGATACCACCATTGTGACAGCTTCGGACACTGTAGATGGTCTTTATGATGATATTTCATGTGTGTGCAGGGATATGGAAGCATGGTGCAGAAGGAATGGCCTTGTACTGAATGTTGAGAAAACTATCTATAT
The DNA here is from genome assembly GCA_019049505.1 of Pachyrhynchus sulphureomaculatus. Taxonomy (NCBI): domain Eukaryota; kingdom Metazoa; phylum Arthropoda; class Insecta; order Coleoptera; family Curculionidae; genus Pachyrhynchus; species Pachyrhynchus sulphureomaculatus. The sequence continues at coordinate 20,855,157 of CM032446.1, forward strand.
GAATATATTTAATAAAAAACCATTAGCGTCGATGTTTGCCAACTCCCTTGGTGTAAACCTTGAGGAGAAAGCCAAGTTCCTCGGTACGTTCGTGGATCATAGGATTTCTTTTAGGCACCATATAGATCACATATGTGCTAAATTAAACTCAGCTTACTTTGCAATTTTAAGCTTAAAAAGTACCCTTGATAGTGACGGTCTCTTGGCTGTATATTATTCATTAGCTTTTAGTCACATGTCTAACAATGTTGTATCCTGGGGTGCTGCTGGTGTGAAAAGTAAACGTATATTTGTGAACCAAAAGAAAATAATCCGTTTTTGATTTTTAATCTAAATTTTCGTGAAAGCTGCAGAGATACGTTTATAAAACAACGAATCCTAACTTTTCCATGTCTTTACATATTAAGGTGCTTAACTCTTGTAAACAATAATAGACACCTTTTCGAGATGCTGGGAGCAACAAATACATATAACACCAGGAGTAATAGTGTATTAAAGGTCCCCATTCATAGATCAACGTTCTTCAAAGGCTCTCCCCTCTATAGTTGCATCAGCCTTCATAATGGAATGCCTGCAGAACTGCGAAATATGCGTGGTCCAAGATTTATATCTCGGCTAAAGTCCTTCTTACTGGAAAATGCCTTCTACTCGATAGGGGATTTCTACGGGGCCTGATGATCTCTAAGAGAGTGCTGGTTGTGAGATTTCTTTCTAGGTATTGCTGTCGTGAACCTGAACCTACCTACATTATCTTGTCTTAAACCAAGGTATACCTAAATACCACTTTTAATTACTTTTGTATTTTTACTGCTCTTAAATATTAAATTTAACATTATTTTGTCCGACTTTGTACAATTTCTTTGTCTGTCCGTATATTTATGGTGTGTATGATTTATGATAATCCTACACTATTTTTATTTTTATTATATTTATAATTATAATTATTATACTATATTTGACGAACCAATGTACATTTTGTTGTATTTAATGGTAATATATATATATTATTATTATTATTATCAACACACAGACATCTTATGCAAATCAACGAGATTGAAGAGAAGCAACCTTTTCTGATCTTGAGTTCGTTTCCCATCTTTGATATATTACACGGAGATCGAAATTTTTCACTGTACTTAGAATTGTGTATGTATGTGCCCAGCTTTTTTATTTGGTCAAGATCCATGCTCAGATTCTATCCTCAATTTTTTGGCTTTTGAGACACTCCAGATTCTCTTCTTATTTTCACAATGGTCCAATGTTACAGGACTGTTGTCAAAATTTGTATTTTTCTCGAATTATTAGATTGCTAAGATAAAGCAGTGTTAATGTCACGTATTTACAAAGTTTCGGAGTCATTATCGTCAACAACACAGTTTTTGTGATTTGTTATTTTATCGAAAGCATCGCTTAATGTTTGCTTGTCCTTGCGCGAGAGTTATGAAATACATTTTTCCTTCACTAATGGTTCTCCAGATTCACAAAGAATACTGTTGATCTTCTCTATTTTCTCTGTCTCATCGAAATCATCATATTGGGACATTGGATCACTTGTTTCGTCTTGTTCGGGATCACTTACAGAATCAGTTTGTTCGACGTTTTAATTCTGCGTTTTATGTTCAGGAAGACGGATTGTAAAATCCAAATCATCTTTTTTCGTAAACTGATCGTCGATAAGCATTGCACACAGCCAATCAAACATTCAAATACTGCATCATATTTTTCCGTTACAAGGAAAAGATTCTTACTAACGCACTTATGCTCATGTTTATTTAAGGGATTTCAGCACGACCCATCACGAAAATCAAAAAAAAAAAATAATAATCGAAAACAATTTGTGACTGAGAAAATGGCACTTTTTAGGGAAAATTTTTGTCGTTGCTTGTATAAATGCTTATTCGTCTTGCATAAATGCTCATCCGTCACGTGTGCAAGCACAAGCCTGCGCGGTGCGCGGCGCTAAACAATATTACACTGGTCAACACAAGTCTTGTTTTCTTTATTTTTTTCTCTGTTATTGGGTATTTCTATGGCCCTGACTATGAAAAAAAATACTGGGAGATTGCTAACAGCTTTACCTTTTGAAATATACAGTTTTATTATTTTGCCAAAAAAATACAAAAAAATAATACATTATGTTAACAAAATTTCTATTGAACACTCGCAAATGATCTTTTATAAGATTTCCTTGAATGAACGACTTTAGGTAGATCTCGTTGCAAACTCCAGCAGTAGTCTGCCATCATATGTGAGTCCCACCGCCCCTGATAACGCTCTTCCATTGTCCGAAAATCCTGATGAAATCTTTCACCCTGCTCCTCACTAAAATCACCCAGATTTTGTGGAAATCGGTCTAAATGCGAGTGCAGGAAGTGGATTTTTATGCTCATGTTGCACCCTAGCTCTTGCAAGTTCGATAGCATGCAGTCAACAAGCTCGATATGATCGTCAGATTTCTTTTTGCCTAGGAAGCTACTCATAACCAAAACAAATGAATTCCAAGCTTTGATTTGACAAAATTAGGATCTTTCACGAGTTGCCTAATCTGTGGCCCATCAAAAATACCAGCTTTCAATTTTTCTGAATTTAATCCTGGAAACTTACGTGAAAGAAAATTAAAACATTCGCCACTTTTGTCAACCGCCTTCACAAACTGTTTCATTATGCCGAGTTTAATATGAAGTGGTGGAAGTATGATGCGGTCTCGGCTAACTAAAGGCACGTTTATAACATTTTTTGTACCAACTTTTAGCTCTTCCCGCACTGGCCAAACTTTTTGTGACCAATGGTGTTGTTTGTCACAACTATCCCAGAGACACATGAAACAAGGGAACTTTGTGTACCCCCCTTGTTGACCTAAAAGAAAGTTAACCATTTTCAGATCAACACAAATGACCCATTTGTGGTCTTGATACTTAATTTTTTTTCCATAACCTTAGAAACATTTACGTATTCTTCGTTTAAAGTCGTCGAATGTGCAATAGGTATAGATCCGTACTTGTTACCGTTATGAAGTAAAACACACTTTAAACTTCTTTTGCTGCTGTCTATGAAAAGACGCCAATCACTAGGTTGGTACTGTTTTAATCCCATCTGCTGCAAAATACCACCAACATCGTTACAAAAAACTAAATCCTTCTCTTGAGAAAAATACGGTAACAGATTTTTTTCTCGGGTACGATAAAATGTAATGTTGGTTTCCGGAGTAAGCAAATTTTTAAACGAGATGCTAAAATTTCAGAAGCTTCTTTTGGTAAGTTCAGATCTCTTACTAAGTCATTTAGTTCTTTCTGATTAAATGGTTGAGGTTCTGAAAGGCTACATTTGTAGTCTGAATCAGAGTCTTCACTTGATGTATTTCGTTCGGGTTCACAGAGATTTGGATCATCAGAAGATTTAGATGTGCTGGGTTGTACCTCTTGTGATTTTAATTGAGGTCGTTGAGCAGAAGATAAGTTAGGATATGACCACTTACTTCGATTTCCAGGGTTAATTCCGTTTATTTTCACAACGCAGAAGTAGCAATCGTCATGATGATTTCGAGGTTCTCGCCAAATCATGGGTGTTACGAACATTATTGCATCTCTTTTTCCACTGGACCATAACCGTAGACATACCACACATTTCTAGCATACAATATGATACGCAGTTTTCACAAAGTCCGATATAGGTTTTCGAGATTTTGCAAATATATATTCACCACAAATATAGCAAAAACAATCGGGATTAAGCACACAACATCTTCTTGACGAAGCCATATCTAAAATAACAACAAAATATATTTTAGTGTCCAATAAAAAACGAAAATCTAAGTAAAAATAGTAAATGAGGGTAGTTTGCTATAACTCAAAAACAAAAGCTGTTAGAGAAAAATTGTTGCCATATTTAAAAAATACGCGTCAATTTGAGATAGAAGCAAAAAAAAAATCACAGGAAACAAGCAATTTTCTTTTTTTTTGTTGACCAATGTTATTTATCATAAATGCAAAGAGCTATCACAAAAATGTTGAAACGGTTCCTTAATCCTAAGCGTTTAGAGCTCCTAATACTTGAAAAAATTTTCAATTTCTGTATGTAGAACAGGGCAAAATCGGCATTTGTTTATAAAATAACCGGTCAAGTGCAAGTTGAACTTGCGCAATTAGTGTTCCGTACGTTGATTGTTTTTCAAATAAAAAAATTTGTTACAGAGGTATAAAATGATCAGTGACTTCACAAAACACATCCCAAATGAGTTTTCAACAAAGTTTGTTTCCAATCTTTATTGAAATCTGATGACCTTGAAATTTTTTTTTTTTTTTTATATACCAGATAAATTATTGAAGGTAATGCACTCGTGATAATTTTCGTTCAATCTACACGCCGTGGAGAATATTCCAGAATTTTTTCAAAATTTTTTGATAAGTACTTTTCGAGATAAGGCGGGTGGACAGCGATTTTTCGCGATTTTTAAAAAATAATACAAAGAAAAGTGCGCGGAAGTATTACGTTATATATATATATATATATATATATATATATATATATATATATATATATATATATATATATATATATATATATATATATATATATATATATATATATTACTCGTGTTTTCACAAGCTTTCGTTTGATACCACACTCGATTACCTAGTAAAAAAAATTGTTTTTTCACTTCCGATTTCACCCCCCAAAACTAACCCCTTAAGTCAAAATTTAACTTTCAAAACTACATGGCTCTGATGAGGCCATCAATTCCTATATTATTACCAAATTTCAACTTTCTATGACAAATAGTTTCGGAGAAAATCGGGTGTGACAGACAGACGGACGGACAGACAAACACCGAAGTCATCTTATAAGTGTTCCGTACGGAACACTAAAAAATGACAAAAAAATTAGCAACAATGAATAACAGCACGTTTTTGAGAATGTTATTGGTCACTGCATTTAGTTTTTACCTTCGTCCCCAATGTTTACGAGAAAATGATTTTTTTATCAAATGTTGCATTGAATTTTCAATCTCACATTGTAAATAAACAAATTAATTTTTCTTAAAAAATTTTATGATGTGACTTTCTACTACTTAGTATATTATGTTTCAATAGTCAGTTTTAATTTTTCTTGCAACATCGAAAATCGTGGGTTTACACGAGAAATTTGATGTGTGTTGTTTCAACATTGTTTTTTGAAGGGAAAAAATACAGTCACAACCCAAGAATGACTTGAGAAGTGTTATGGCACATCATGGTGTCAGCATTATGCACATCAGTACGACTGTCTAGTTTGCACCAGGGCAACAAGGTCCCAGGGGATTTCCAGGTAACTAATTAAAGATACAATATACAAGCACAGGTCAGTGTAGTTATTTATTAAAATATTTAAGTACGTTGGGCTTGGCCACATACATAAGTATGAGTTATTGCCAAAATACAATCATGTGGCAGCCCTACCGCATTATCTAAAAGATACTGTGGCATCTTCTCATCTTAGAGAAACTTACCTGTGCTAAACGACTGTCAATGTCAATGAATAAATTTTAAAAAAATTGACGATGATCAATCATTAAAGAGGGCATGTTCTGACTTCTGGTTATTGGGCCACTAAAATTTTATATTAATCGCATGATGGGCCAACTGTAACAACAATTAACTTCAGTTACTACTAATTCCAATATAATAAATGATTTTTCTGACACTTTAACATATTTTCTTCATTTCTTTCATTTAATTCCTCGTTAAATATGTTAAATCCAAATCAAAAAATCAATCAAAATTCTAATTTATAGTTTGTTTTAGCGTTACACTCGATACAAGGGGGTTTCTCGGTGTGACGGCTAAAATTTGAAGCTTATTTCAGGATTTTTTTTTTCGTAACAAAATAAAATGCAATCTTCTCAATTTTTTTATATGTTATTATTGTCATCTTAAACTATACAATTTTTTTTTAGTTTATTTAATAACATTTTGTTTATGCTGTTTGCGGTTAAAGTGATCTCCTCAAAAAAAATGTGGATGGTGGGAAGTACATCTCCATTTGTAATGATCTGTAACACAATATCCAAATTAATTATTATTCAATAAACATATCTCTATCAGGTTAGTTCGTAGGGTTAGACATTTATGTAAACAAAAAACAAAATGGCAGACTTGTAAAAAAAATGTTCAAAAATCGTGTTTATTTTCGTTGAAAATCAACAAATAAATTAAGAAATTATTAATAAAAATAATTGATTGTGTAAAAATTTTAGTCCGATGGGATAGATAGAATTTTGTTTCTGCTTCCCACGAACCGAAAAAAAGTGGCTTCGAGAAACACGAGTTTAAAGTTTTTGTAAATGACTTATTTTTATAGAAAATTTATACTTACACTAATCAGCTATGCCTGCTGCATACGGTATACCTTCCATTTCTTCAAAGGTTTCATTTTCAGCGCAGTTATAAAAAACAATAGGGCCGGTCTGATCATTGCCGTTGCCGTGGGGCAAGTGGCAGGCTGCTACGACACGCTCTCTTCTGTATGCTATACCTTCGTAAATATTTAGAACTTCGGTCTGAAATTTTTACAGTATTTTCTCAATATATCTTACTTAATAAATTCCAGACCAATATCAGACAGGATGTATTGCATTAGAGTAAAGGGCAACAACAGGAATATAAGCATTATAATTGTTCATGCGCCAACAGAGGAGAAAAAGGAAGAAGAAAAAGATATCTTTTATGAACTCATAGCAGAGGAATATGGAAGGATGCCGAAGTATGATATAAAAATACTCATGGGGGGCTGCAATGCAAAAATAGGCAAGGAAAGCACGTATAAGGTAATAGCGGGGCAAAACAATAGACACGAAGAAACTAATGAGAACGGCGTAAGTCTGGTAAGTTTTGCCATTGAACATGGACTAATAATAAAAAGTACACAATTGCAGAAAAAAGAAATTTATAAGGGCACATGGACTTCCCCTGACGAAAGAACGATTAACCAGATTGATCATGCACTCATCGAACAAAAACACCAAAGGCTCAGCACGAACGTCAGAAGCATGAGAGGGGCGGGCTGTGGATCAGACCATTTCCTAGTGAGAGTAGAGTGTGTGGGAAGTTTAGATACAAGGAAACGGGAAATGGTAAGGAATATAAGCACGCGAAAGTATAATGTAGACCAGCTAAAAACCGAAGAGATCAAAAGAAAATGTATAGAAAAAATTAATGCGGAATTGCAGAGTGTTGCACATGATACACGAATTGACTCCAGATGGAAAGAAATAAAATTAGTAATAGAGAGAGTCAGCATAGAAACCATTGGGGACCAGACCGAAAAGACAGAAAGGAAAGAATGGTTCAATAAAGAATGCAAAGACCTGGCAGAAGAAAAAAGAATGGCAAGACAAAAAATGCTAACCAACGCCAGTGAAGATAACAACCAAAATTATTGGGACAAACGGAGAGCCTTTCAAAAGAGATGCAGAACTTTAAAAAGATAATATATTGAAAGAATAATCCAAGGTATTGAAGAAAAATTCCAAAACAAGGAGATCCAATCGTTTTACCAAGAACTAAAACAAAAGAAAAACGGATATCAAGCCAGGACTATTTATATGAGAACAGAAGAAAGCACACTGCTAAGCAAGAAAGACCAAATAATGATGGAGTGGAAGAATTTCTTTGAACAGTTGCTAAATGAAAGTAGTGACGAAGAGAAAATAGCGGACCGGGCGATGGCACAAGAAGAAATATACATAGAACAACCAACAGAACAAGAAATAATAGACAGTATCCAAGAATTAAAGAATAACAAAAGCCAGGGGTCAAATGAGATACGTGCTGAAATGCTAAAAGCACGTGGCGAACAACTGCACAAAAATATATATGAACTGGTGGAAACAATATAGGAAACGGAACAAATCCCAGTAGAGTGGGCAGCGGTACGAATATGTCCAATTCTCAAAAAAGGCAACGAAATGTTATGCGAAAATTATAGGGGCATTGCGCTTTTAGATACATGCTATAAGGTTTTCAGCAAAATCCTGAGGAAAAGAATGGAGGGACATACAGAAAGGATAGTGGGAGAATATCAAGCCGGTTTCTGCAGGAATAGGTCAACAACAGATCAAATTTTTACTTTAAAAGAGATTCAGACTAGCTTTTACGAGTACAGCCTGACGTTGTATGTCCTATTTATAGATTTTAGGCAGACCTATGATAGAATAAAGAAAAGAAAAATGTATCAAGCAATGTTTCAGTTGGGCGTCCCAGAAAAACTGATAAGACTGACGGAAATGACACTGAAAGAAAAGAAGAATGAAGTGACGTGGCGTGAATAACGATCGGAGAGTTTTCAGGTCAAAAATGGTTTAAGGCAGGGCGGCTCCTTGTCCACGACACTGTTTAATTTAGTTATGGAGGCAATAATAAGAAATAATGGAATGGAAAGAGGAGAAACAATTTTCAGAAATAACCATCAATGTCTTGCTTATGCGGACGACCTAACGCTACTGGCGAAAACAAAAAAATGAAATTAGAGGGTGAAGCAAGAAAATATAGATTAATAATAAATGAGAAGAAGACAAAGTACATGATTATGGGGATGAACGGAGGGAAGATGAAGAAAACCTGACGATAACCTCTGGGAGTGGTAAAAATTACGAATTCGAAAAAGTAGAATTTACATACCTGGAGGTAGTACTAGAGAAGAATGGATATGAGGGTAGGGAGATACAAGCGAGAAAGCGAAAATTTGGGAGCTTGAGAATGTTAATGAAAAACAAACACCTATCTAGGAAGACCAAAATGCGAATATATCAAACTATAATAAGACCAACGGTGACGTATGCTTGTGATACCTGGGTGCTTAACAAAAAAAAAAGAAGAGCAACTGGAAACATGGGAACGAAAAATGCTGAGAATTATCCTGGGAGGAATAAGGACGGAAGGAGGATGGAGGAGAAGAACGAACCTGGAGGTTTATGCACTCTATAAAGAACCTAGAATAACAATATATGTGAAGGCACAACGCCTAAGATGGCTGGGACATATACAGCGGATGTCGAGAGAGAGAATGCCGACGATGGTACTACATAGAAAGCCTATCGGAAGAAGATGGAGGGAAGACCGAGAACGAGGTGGATGGAGATGGTGTGTCGGCAAGTGGAAGGGGGAGGCAATGAAGAGAGCCTGGTGGAGAGTGGTTATGAGCAATTTTGAACATTATTGTGAATATGAAATGTAAATGAGGCCCGAGGCCTACAAGGTCTGTAGCGCTGTTTAATAAACAAATAAATATCTTACTTTAGAAATATGTAGGAAAAAATCAATTTTTTGAAGTCGTCACAAAGAGAAACTTCCTCAAGATAAGTATCTATTGTAAAGACATATGTTCCCTTAAGCTATACTTAACTATCTTGTAAATAGATCTAACGTAGTATAATAAAAGATATTTAACAAATATTTACGTGTGGGAAAATTTATCATCACTGTTACTGACATTGATCTTTTCATCAATAATATTATTGCTACCATTTCACGTTGATGGTTTAGTGAACTTAAATGCGGTTGTACAAGCAGCAATGTGGCAGTCATTCCAAAAAATACAAAAAAAATCCACCATATTGTTCTGAATGACCGGGAAGTGAAAGTGAGAGAGACAGCTGACATCGTGATGATAGCAAAAGAACTCGTGAGGCATATTTTGCATGAGTATTTACATATAAAAAAGTTATGTGCCCGTTGGGTTTCGCGCACTCTCACGACTGATGTGAAACTGCAACGTGTCGAAATTTCAGAACGCTGTTTGGCACTGTTTCGGCTTAATCGAAAGGAATTTTTGCATCGATTCGTAACAATAGACGAAACATGGATCCACCATCACACGGTAGTCCGCGTGCGCCGAAACCGCATGAAAACCGACCGAAGCGTCCCAAAACACAAACATTTACTGGGAAGGTTTTGACAAGTATTTTTTAGGATGCGCACGGGACAATACTGATCGACTATCTTGAGAATGTGCGAATAATCACCGGAAACTATTACGTTGGTCTACTGGACCGTTTGAATGGTGAAATCAAGAAAAAAAGCCACATTTAGCGAAGAAAAAAAGTATTGTTTCAACAAGATAATGCACCAGCTCACAAATCGATAAAATCGATGGTGAAATTGAACCAATTGGCGTATGAATTGTTACCTCAGCCGTATTCATCAGATCTGGCCCCGTTCCAAATTTGAAAAGGTGGCTCCAAGGAAAGGAATTTGGCTCTAATGAAGAAGTCGAATAGGAAAGTAAGGCTATACTTCAGAGAGCTCGATAAATCATACTATATGAAAGATATCAAAATGTTGGAAGATCGCTTGGAATAAGTGTATTGCTCTTGAAGGAAACTATATTGAAGAATAAAATCGATTTTTGACTGTAACATTGTTTTTTCTTCTAAAGTCTAGGGCAGGGGTCGGCAACCTATGGCACGCGTGCCATATCTGGCACGTCCAGCAATTTTGAATGGCACGCGTACCTATTTAAAGTTTACACATTAATTCTGTAATCTGTAACATGTTTCGAAATTAAGTAAATAATCGAAGACAGTATTACTTTAACGATACAAACAAAAACGATATATTATATAGGTCACTAGGTATTATTACCAAAAACTACAAAATATATATTTTGTAACTTATAATTTTACTGAATGCATTGGTTTGGCTTTAATTTCGGCATATATTAAAGACGGCAAGCCTCAAAATATAAGCCTAGGCAAAAACACAAATAAACGTCCTCAATTCAGATCAAAAGAGCCGCTATAAGGCGGTTTTTGTTTGATTTGACTTCAATCGTCCCGACACGCGTCGCGACTCTTTTTATATTGCCGAACTTTAGTTTTTGTTAGATTTAACTTCTAGGCGGCCGTTTGATTGCAATGGGCGCGTTGTAGATAATAATTTTTGTTCTAAGAGATTTAATAAACGTAATTATTGGAATTTTCTGGAAACATTATTTTTCTATATATAGCAAGCGGCTACACATTTGGATCATTTAGTATAGAAGTAACATCCGTTCCAGTCAATAGTCGTCGAAAAGTTTAAAAATTAAAATTACGTTGCGTTATGGCCGCGAAGAAACAGAAGGTAGACGTTCGATCATTTCAAACTTCATGGACAACAGATTAAGGTTTTGTACAGCAAAACGATCGGGCCATTTGTGTCCTATGTCGGGAAAGCGTAGTTTTCCGGACATCTAGTGTTCAACGACATTTCCAGATAAAACATGAATCGTCATTTAAAGATAACGCTGATAAAGGGGAGGCAATACAAAGAGCAAGTAAACAATACGAGAAACAGTAAACATTCTTTAGCAAAGTGCAAGGGAAAAATCAGGTAACTGAATTCAGTTTCAAAATTGCACAATCGTTGGCACAAAAGGGTAGGCCGTTCACTGACGGAGAATTTATGAAGCAAACGTTTTTGAGTACTGGCGAGATTTTATTCGACGACTTGCCCAATAAGGATACAATATTGGCCAGGATTAAGGATATAGCGGCATCAGCGCGGACCATCGAGAGACGAAATACCGAAATGACACAAAATGTCCAAAAACAGCAGAGAGACGCTATCAAACGGAGTTTTGTATTTAGTGTAGCATTGGATGAATGTGTCGATATTAATGACATTGCCCGTCTGGCAATCGTTGCGCGATACTTCGATGATGGCAGTGTGTATGAAGAGCTGATTTGTCTGCTCTCATTGCAGGGAACTACAAGAGGAGAGGATATATTTTCAGAATTTGTTAAACATTTTGAAAAGCGCAGCATTGATTTAAATAAAATTTTTTGCGTAACGACAGATGGCGCTCCTGCTATGATTGGGAGACATAAAGGATTTGTTTCCCTTCTTATTGAACACATGGGTCGATCAGTTTTGAATTTTCATTGCATAATTCACCAAGAGAGTTTGTGCGCTAAAATCTCCGCTGAAAGTTTAAAATCCGTGATGGATAGGGTGGTTAAAATAGTTAACTATATTGTCGGTCGTTCTTCACTGATCCATAGACAATTTAAGGCCTTTCTGCAGGAATTAGAAAGTGCATATTCAGATATACCATGGCACAATAATGTGCGCTGGCTTAGCCGTGGTAAAATGCTCTCTAGATTTGTGCAATGTCTGGGCGAAATATAAATCGTTCTTGTTGGAAAAAAATCAAGTGGATGCTTATCCTGAACTAGAAGATAAGAACTGGATCTGTATGTTAATGTTTCTTACTGATATTACAACCATCTCAGTGAACTCAACTTAAAATTACAAGGTTCAGGCAAAACAGTTCTGGATTTATACGAATCCTGGAAATCATTCAAATTAAAAATAGATTTATTTATCAGCGATATTACTATAAACACATATAAATATTTTCCAAATTTGAAAACTTATATATCCAGTGTCAACGATGGTGCACTAATAGACGAAATTCTTAAATATATGACTAATTTAAAAAAGGAGTTTATCGAGAGGGGTCAGGATTTTGATAAACATGGTCCTATGTTCGGTTTTTTAATCAAACCAGATTTAATGGATTTTTCCAGCAGCTGCTTTGACATATCTCTTTTCTCATGGATGGACATTAATGATTTTGATCTTCAATACATTGAATTTAAAAGCTTCGAGTTATGGAATACGAAATTTGTAGAATTAAGAAGGGTATTAGAAGGTGACTGCCAGAATCATTCAAACGAGATACTCAGTTGTTGGATGAGTTTACCAGAGAAATTTATTTGTCTTAAGGAAGTAGCGTTTACCATGCTTACAGCTTTCGGATCATCCTATATCTGTGAACAACTTTTTTCCCATATGAGAGTGATTTTAAACCCGTACCGAAGCAGGCTGACAACAGACAACTCGGAAGCATGTGTGACACTGAAAATAACCAGACATGAACCGGATATAAGAAAATTCTCTAAAGAACTTCAAGCACAGGGTTCACACTAGGTCCTAGGACTAGTATAATAAAATTATTTGTTAAATGTTAAAATTTTTTTGTAATTAAACCTTCTAAAAGCAATATTTTAAGTTAATTTAAGTTAATTTTAGTTGTAGTAAGTACCTATGTCGGCACGCAAAATGTATGGATGAAAACTGGCACCCCTTAGTTAAAAGGTTGCCGACCCCTGGTCTAGGGACTTTTCACTCCAAGTAGTAAAGAAGTCAGTTGCAAACATGTCTCATGCTGTTGCTAAGCTCAATTTATTTTTTATGAATATTATCTCGCCTTAATGACATTTAAAATATCGAGTTGTTGAAATTGATTATTTTCTATTGCGAAAAAGTCAAATGCAGTGTTTGTTTATTTTATAACTTGTATTTGCGCGGGACCTACTGGATAAATAGATTTAAAAATTTTTAAGACCAAACACACATGTAAAATTTCCTTGGAAATGATTATACCGAGCTTCATTATTTATTTTATTTTGTTAGCACAATAAAATATAAGTACCATTTTGAGTAGTTCGGGGAAACCCATACGCAATGCAATAGGGAAATAAAGTGGTCAAAAATTGTACATATTAATATTCGCAGTAAAAGGTACAATAGTCTCCAGCCGCGCTCATTATCCCGTTCGTCAGTAGGATGTACATAAAAGCAGAATCAAACATCTGTAACGTTGAAACTTCGTAAGACGCCAGCTGACAAAGGAGGTTAGCTCCAGAGTCAGGTAATAGTACCAAGACTAATTCAGAACTTTAAATGCAACAAGAAATTACAGCTACAATTGTGATTGTCATGATCGTACATACTTGTTACTACATTTGTCTACATGCAGCTGACTAGCTCCAACAAGAGCCAAAGGCGTAATGGATTGGAATCTGGCTCGTGAGTAAGTCTGAGGACCTCCATTACTTAAGAAAAAAAACTATCTGTATGTTAAACGTATTTATCAAATCTCGTTCGCTCAGTTACGTATTTTAGTTATAGTAACCCACAGTGAGTCAGAACCGTGATAAGTCGCTATTTCTAATTTTTAGGGTAATTTATCTGGGATATTTCTACTGAGATTGATATTTTCCCATAATTAGTGTTCCGTTCGTTGATTGCTTTTAAAATAAAAATTTTTGTTACCATGTTAACCAATGACTTCACAAAACACACCACAAATGGGTCTCCAACAAAGTTTTTTTCCGATCTTTACTGAAAACTGATGACCTTGAAATTTTTGTTGTTTTTATATACCAGACTAGCCAGGCCTGTGGATCAACTCGCGTGGACTTGACTCACTATTATCGTCATTGCTTATCCCTTATGTTACCTAACGCAATAAAATATATCTTATAACCTGGCCAGAGAACATATGTATAAATTTAAAAAAAAAAACACGTAAATCAGATAAGTGGTTCTCGAGTGATAAGCGCACTAACGGGCAAACAGACAGACAGAGAGAGACTTTCCCTTTTTATATATTATAGATTATAGATTATTAGTATTATATAACCTGGCCAGAGGACATACAATATGTATATATGAATCAAAAAAAAAAAAAAACGTGAACCGGATAAGTGGTTTTCCAGTGATAAGCGCACTAACGAATAGACAGGCAGACAGACAAAGAGACATTGCATTTTATATAGATTATATTCTTTGCTGCATGATATTGTTCTGTATTTAACGGTTTAGGCAGTGTATTGCAAGAGAACGCTCTAGCGGCAAATTTTTTTCCGACTTGATTCACTATTATCATCACTTATTCCTTATGTTACCTAACCTAATTAAATATATCCTGTAACCTGGCCAGGGAATATATGTATAAATTAAAAAAAAAAACATGTAAATCGGATAAGTGGTTCTTTAGTGCTAAGCGCACTAACGGACAGACAGACAGACTTCACAACGTCGCGGCATAGAGTTAACCAAATCTTGACATCTAAAAACAGGAATACTTTTCCAAGAATCTCTGATTACAGCCCAGAGCTCGTCTTGATTCTTAGGTCTTTCACGTGATACGCTATCTTTAATATCGCCCCACATATTTTCAATCGGGTTCAGATCTGGGCTTTGAGCTGGCCAATTTAAGACATTAATTTTTTTCTTTTCTAAAAATTGTTTACATAATCGACTGCTATGTTTTGGGTCATTGCCATGCATAAAAACCCATTTAAGTTGCATTTCATATTCTGCATAGGGCAACATAACGTCCTGTAAAATTTCAACATAAATACTGGCGGTCATTATGTTTTTAATCCAAAATATAGGCCCTACTCCGAAATAGGAGAAACATGCCCATACGATTATTTTTGAACCTCTATGTTTAAATGTCTTAATAGTGTACTGAGGCTGATATGCGGTTCCTAAAGGGCGTCTAACGTATGTTCTGCGGCCTACATTTCCAAATAATACAATTTTGCTTTCGTCGGACCACAGTATATTACGCCATTTAAATAGAGGCCATTTAATATGTTCCTTCGCGAACTCTAATCACCTCTTTCTGTGTCTTTTATTTAACAAGGATACCTTACGCGGACTTCTTGCTGGTAACTTTGCTTCTTTACGTCGTCGTCGTATCGTCCTAGGAGCTATATCCACTCCCACCATCTCCTGAAGTTGTGTTGACGAAGCAAATAGGTTTGCTTTTGAAGCTCGAACAATAAGTGTGTCCTGTCTGGATGTAGTTTTTGCGTTTACGACTGCGAGTTTCAGATGTAGGTTGCCATCTTAAAGCGTTTGCTACCATTTTAGCTGAGCATCCCAAAATATTTTGAATCTGCACGTAAAATTTTCCATCACGACGCAATTTTCTTATCAATTCAAGTTTTTCTTGAGAACAGTGCTTCTTCCTTCCCATAGTTGTATTTAAAACAGAAAAAGTGTTGATGGATCTGACACAAAACTATCCTAAATTTGACAATTTAACCGAACACAAGGAGCAAAAACCATTTAGGTTTGAAACACACCAGTGTTAAGCGAACACTGCTATTATTTTGACCAAGCAAAATTCATCTCCTTCTACAAAAAACGTAAATTCTTTTTTTATATTTATTTTTATATACATATTTTTAGTGTTCCGTACGGAACACTTATAAGATCACTTCGGTGTCTGTCTGTCTGTCTGTCGGTCTGTCACACCCGATTTTCTCCGAAACTATTTGACATAGAAAGGTGAAATTTGGTAATAATATAGGAATTGATGGCCTCATCAGAGCCATGTAGTTTTGAGAATTAAATTTTGACTTAAGGAGTTAGTTTTGGGGGGTGAAGTCGGAAGTGAAAAAAAAAATTTTTTTACTAGGTCATCGAGTGTGGTGTCAAATGAAAGCTTGTGAAAACACGAGTAAAATATATATATATATATATATATATATATATAATATTATACTTGCGCGCACTTTTCTTTGTATTATTTTTAAAAATTCGCGAAAAATCGCTGTCCCGGGCCTTCTCTCGAAAAGTACTTATCAAAAAATTTCGAAAAAAGTCTGGAATATTCTCCACGGGGTGTAGATTGAAGGAAAATTATCACGAGTGCATTACCCTTAATAATTTATATGGTATATAAAAAAAAAAAAAATTTCAAGGTCATCAGATTTCAGTAAAGATTGGAAGCAAACTTTGTTGAAAACTCATTTGGGGTGTGTTTTGTGAAGTCACTGATCATTTTATACCTCTGTAACAAAATTTTTTTATTTTAAAAGCAATCAACGTACGGAACACTAATTGAGCAAGTTCAACTTGCACTTGACCGGTTTTTGTTGAAACCTCAGCACAGTTGATAAGTTTTTAAGACAAAATACTTTTTGCTTTAATGGAATTTTGCAGTTACCTTTCAACAGTTTTAGTTATTTTTATTGAACCACTGCTATTATTTTGACCACAACTGTATATATATATATATATATATATATATATATATATATATATATATATATATATATATATATATATATATATATATATATATATAATATAGATTTTTTTGATAAATATTAAATTGTTAATTGAGAAAAAACAGCTTGAATTTTACGTTTTTATTTATTGAAAAATTAAATGGCAAAATCGTTTATTATTATTTGTCTGTTATAGATAAATATATGCTACTGCGGATTTTTTTTCTACACAATTCTTGCTACCTGATATTATTCTATATTTAACGGTTTTGTTAGGTATTGCAAGAGAGCGCGCTGGCGGCAAACTTTTTTTCGACTTGATACACTATTATTATCACTGCTTATTCCTTATATTACCTAACGTAATAAAATATATCCTATAACCTGGCCAGAGAACATATGTATCTTTTAAAAAAAAGCACGTAAATCGAATAAGTGGTTCTCGAGTGATAAGCGCACTAACGGAAGACAGATACACAGGCAGACAGACAGAGAGACGTTGCATCTTATATATTATAGATTAAAGATAACCTGACCAGAGATAATACGTATGAATTGAAAAAAATCACGTAAATCGGATAGGTGGTTCTCGAGTGATAAGCGCACTAACGGACAGACAGACAGACAGAGAGGCGTTGCATTTTATATATATTATATTCTTTGCTACATGATATTGTTCCATATTTAATGGTTCAGGTAGTGTATTGCAAAAGAACAAGCTAGCGGCAAACTTTTTTCCGACTTAATTCACTATTATCGTCACTGCTTATTCCTTATGTTACCTAAGGTAATAAAATATATCCTATAACCTGGCCAGAGAACATATGTATGTTTAAAAAAAAAACACGTAAATCGGATAAGTAGTTCTAGAGTGATAAGCAGACTAACGGACAGGCAGACAGAGAGACGTTGCATTTTATATACGAGTATATTATAGAAGATAAATTATTAAAGGTAAAACAATCGTCATAATTTTCCTTCAGTATACACCCTCTGTAGAATATTCCAGAGTTTTTTCAAAATTTTTTAATCAGTACTTTTCGAGATAATGGGGAGGGGCAGCGATTTTTCGCAATTTTTTAAAAATAATACAAAGAAATATACAAGACCTTGCAGCCTGGGGTCAGGAACAGTGGCGTACCATAGGGCTCTATTCTGGGACCATTACTTTTTATGATATATACCATGGATCTGGTTGAATCAGTTAATGACAATTGCTTAATCCATCAGTTTGCTGATGATACACAGGTGTATGCTAGTTACAATAGGGATAATGCTGAGCAAGTGTTCCATCGCTTGAATACCACACTCAAGAATATTCAGTCATATTCGGAGAGGCAGAATCTTAAGTTGAATCAATCTAAATCAGTGGCAATTAATTTTGGTAATGTGCTGTCGTGACTTGACTTGGGTGTCGTTGTGGATGGTGTTCCTGTCCAATTGAGGGAAACTGTAAAAAGTCTTGGGCTTGTGATTGACAAGAACCTGTGCTTTAGAGGTTTTGTCAAGCTTATAATGCAGAAGACATACACAGCTTTAAGGGGCTTATATCGGAATAGAACTATTTTGACTAGAGACGTAAGGAAGTCTTGAGTTATGTTAATTATGCGGTTGTGGTTTTTGGGCCATATCTCGATGTTCGTTCCAGTTCCAGAATACAAAAGATTCAGAACTCTTGTGTTAGGTTTATTTGTGGATTATTGAAGAGAGATCATGTTTCTCCTCAATTGGTGAGGCTGGGCTGGCTCGATATGTTTAGCAGGCGAAAATTGCACATGGCGATGTTTGTTCATAGAGTCTTGGTAATGGGTTGTCCTCTCTATCTTAGACAGAAATTGAGGCATCGGGTAGATGTGCACGGTTTAAATACTAGAAATATTCACCTTTTAGAAATACCAAAGCACAGAAAGGCGATCTTTGAAAGATGTTTCAGCTGTGCTGCAGTGAGTGTTTACAATTCGGTACCGCACGCTATTCAAAGCAGGTCAGTTAATGATTTCAAACTGATTTATAAGAAATTTCTCCTCGGGGATGCAGCTGGACTTTTATTTTTATTCTTATTTCTATTAGTCCTATCTTTTGGCGATGGATTGCCGTTGTCTTCTCCTTCACTTCTGTACATTACGTTATGTTTGCTGTTTTGCTGATTAATTGTTGTATGTTGTATGTTTTCTTCTTTTTTTTCTTCCAGTACTATGTTTTATTTTATATGATTATTATTATTATTTCTTTTCTCTATAATGATGTAATGTTATCGTATGTATTTTTATTTAGTATTTAGGCATTACTTGAATGTTGCATTATTGAATTTGTATTTTTATATTTGTTTTTTTGTTATATTTTTTGTATCTTGTATGCTTAGCTACTGGCTCGGTTGAGATGAGCAGTTCTTAACTGGACTTCGCCGAGTTAAAAATAAAGACCTTTTATTATTATTATTATTATTATAAAAGTGTGCGCAAGTTTTACATTATATATATTTTGAACTCGTGTTTTTACAAACTTTCACTTGACACCCCACTCGATGACCTGGTAAAATTTGTTTTTCACTTCCGATTTCACCCTCCAAAACTAACCCCTTAAGTCAAAATTGAACTTTCAGAACTACACGGCCCTAATGAGGCCATCAATTCCTATATTAGTGCCAAATTTTAACTTTCTATATCAAATAGTGTCGGAGAAAATCGGGTGTACCCGACAGACAGACGGACAGACACCGAAATGATCTTATAAGTGTTCCGTACGGAACACTAGAAATTAAATTTAAATTGTTCGTTGCAACGGACGTGCTTCAAGTGTCGAGCAGTTTATCTTTGACCTACTGAAATAGATAAACGGTTTCATTGGATTAAAAATAAAATGGATAAACATTTCTTCGAATAACTTGAGTAAGTAGGGCTTCTAGAGAACCCTTGTATACGGTTACATAATGGAAGATATATTTGATTTACTGATAATTATTTTTATCGGCTGAATTTTTTAAACATGGCGCCAAAAAAATAAACATAATGAACAAATTTAAATGTACATATTTTATCGTAAGTTTAGGTTGTTTTGATCGAACCATAACCCAAAGATTTTTTAATAATAATATTAATAATAATAAGGTCTCACTAAAGCCATCAACACGTTCGCTATACTTATACTCACATATACTCACATATTCATTTGGTATCATCAAATGGTCACAAACAGACATAGAAAACATTCACATCCTTATACGTTCTCAATTTACCAAATACAGGAAATTACACCCTAACGCATGCAAAGAAAGACTTACAATTGTGAGGAAGGCAGGAAAAAAAGGAATCATAGTCATCAGATCACTACATACAAAACAAATGCAAGCACTGAGGAAATTCTTTCACAGCAAGCAAACCAGCCTCCACACAGCCACAGTGAAAGCAGACAAAAATTACAAACCTCTCGACTTATCGCGGGCAGATCACCCAGCAGACACACACAGTCACACCTACTTACAACAGGAAAACGTGGCCAGAAAAAACACTCCACGGAAAACACAGATACCACATAGAACAAGACCACGTAAATAAAAAACAATCATACACCTGGTTACAGGATGGGCAGCTATTCCCTGGAACAGAAGGCTTCTTACTTGCCATCCAGGATAAAGTCGTATTAACCAGAAACTACCAAAAGCATGTCATCAAAGACCCAACTATTACAGAAGACAGATGCAGGAAATGCCACCAACGGAAAGAAACGATCAAACACATAACAAGCGGATGTAAAATATTAGTCGGAACGGAATACACAGCCAGGCATGACTCAGCAGCAAAAGTAGTTCACCAAGCACTAGCCACAACATACAAGCTCATAGAAAACACAGATCCCTACTACAAATACACACCAACATCCATACTCGAAAATAAAGATTACAAACTCTACTGGGACATTAGTATCCATACAGATAAAACAGTCTCTGCCAATAGACCCGATACTTTTCAGTTCAAAAAAGAAAAATTCACCTATCTAATTGACACTGCTGTCCCCAACGACACAAACATCCAAACGAAATACACAGAAAAAATTTCCAAATACACACACCTTGCAACGGAAATAGAAAGGCTATGGAAACAAGAAAAAGTCATCATTGTCTCCCTCATTATATCAGCCACAGCCTTACACCAATAACATTCACACCACACTTAGTACAATTAGGACTCAACACAAACATACACAAAAACATTCAGAAGTCAGTGATTTTGAAAACATGTAACATTGTCAGGTCATTCCTTAATAGACAATGGTAATAGCGTTTGTGCTGACTTGACTTGGGCCCGTCAGCCAAACATGGATTCACATTGACTAAATGTGAGAAAGAAGTACTTTTTTTGTGTAACAATAATAATAATACACAGACAGACGACAAACATAAACATGTGACAGAACAAGAAAATTCCACATTAACTACACAAGAAATTACAGAAAAAATCAAACACACACACAACTGGAAATGCCCTGGAATAGACAATATACAAAACTTCTGGTATAAACAGTTTACCACCACACACGAAACACTCACACACCAAATCAACGAAGCCATTCTACAATCACACACATTCACCACTTTCCTTACACAAGGAATAACATACATCAAACCCAAAAGCTCAGACACCACAAACTCGTCAAACTATCGACCTGTCTTCCATCATGACAGCCACAATTTCCAAGAAAATAGAACAACACCTAATAGACAACATTCTCACAAAAGAGCAGAAGGGGTGCAGGAAAAATAGTCGGGGATGCAAAGAGCAGCTGACCATAGATAACGTGTTCATGGGACAAACCAGAAAAGAACACAGACACCTTCACACCGGTTACATAGACTATAAAAAAAGCCTTGCACTCCATGCCCCACAGCTGGTTAATCAGAGCCCTAGAAATCTACAAAATCAACCAAAACCTCATGTGATTTCTCGCGTAAATTATGAAAACATGGAAAACCAAAATCCACCTAAAAATACAAGCCAAACGCATCCAAACAGAAGAGCTGTACATTAGACGGGGTATATTTCAGGGAAACTCGCTAAGCGCCCTATGGTTTTGCCGCTGTCTCAATCTACTCTCAAATTCACTAAACAGAACAGACCATAGCTTCAACATCAGACACCAAAAAGTGAACCAACATAAAATAAACCACCTCCTATATATGGAAGGCATAAAACTCTACGCTGCCACAGAAATACAGCTGAAAGAATTCCTCAAAATCACAGAAACATTCACCTTAGATATCTATATGGAATTTGGTATAAGTAAATGTAAAGTGCTCCACATCAACAAAGGCCAGTGGAAAGGCCACCATGAGACAGGAACCATCAACAACGAAACACTCGATACCATGCTCCACAAAGAAACATACAAATATCTAGGCTTCCATCAAAGCATCAAACTTAACCACACTCACATCAAAAAAGAACTAAGAACCGAATTCAAAAATACACTCACGAAAGTTTTACAAACAAAACTCAACTCCAAAAATCTCACTAATGCCATTAACACGTTCGCTATACCTATACTCACATATTCATTTGGTATCATCAAATGGTCCCACTGAGACATAGAAAACATTCACATCCTTATACGTTCTCAATTTACCAAATACAGGAAATTACACCCCAACACATGCAAAGAAAGACTTACCATCGAGAGAAAAGCAGAAGGAAAACGAATCATAGACATAAGATCTATACAAAAAAAGGACACAAAAATACAAGCACTTAAGAAATTCTTTTACGCCAAGCAAACCAGCCACCACCCAGTAACAGTGAAAGCCGACAAAAACTACACACCTCTCGACTTATCCCGGGCAGACCACCCAGCAGACACACACAGTCATACCCAATTAGAACAGGAAAAGATGAAAACGTGGACAGAAAAAACACTCCACGTAAAACACAGATACCACATGGACCACGTAAATAAAAAACAATCATACACCTGGTTACAGGATGGGCAGCTATTTCCTGAAACAGAAGGCTTTTTACTGCCATCCAGGATTAAGTCATATTAACCAGAAACCACGAAAAGCATATCATCAAAGACCCAACTATTACGAAAGACAGATGCAGGAAATGCCACCAGCAAAAAGAAACGATCGAACGAACAAGCGGATGTAAAATATTAGCTGGAACGGAATAAACAACCAGACATGACTCAGCGGCAAAAGTAGTTCACCAATCACTAGCCACAACATACAACTCATAGAAAATACAGATCCCTAGTACAAATATACGCCAACATCCATACTTGAAAATAAAGATTACAAGCTCTACTGGGACATTAGTATCCATACAGATAAAACAGTCCCCGCCAGTAGACCTGATATTACTTTTCAATACAAAAAAGGAAAGGTCACCTATCTGATTGACATAGCTGTCTCCGACACAAACATCCAAACAAAATACACAGAAAAAATCTCCACATACACAGACCTTGCAACCGAAATAAGCAGGCCTTACACCAATAACATTCATACCACACTTAGTACAGTGAGGACTCAAACATACACAAAAACATTCAGAAGTCAGTGATTTTGAAAACATGTAATAGTGTCAGGTTATTCCTTATTAGACAATGGTAATAGCGTTTGTGCTGACTTGGCTTGGTCTCGTCAGCAAAACATGGAACCAAATGTGGGAAAGAAGAACAAAAAAAAACAATAATAATAATGTCTACAACAGATTAATTAGCACGTTTAAATCGGTTCTTTATGATATCAGGGAGCAGCGTGGAGGAAAAAAAAGGATCTGAAGGTTGCAATGAGAACCTTCTGATTGATAGATCTATCACCCAGGACTCCGTGAAATACACAAGAAATTTGTGCATGGCATGGATTGACTATAGGAAAGCATTCGACACAACGTCTCACGAACTGAGCTTTCTCCTATTAAGAAGGCCACCGTTGATTAATTGCGTAGAACGTCTAATGCCGCTCTGGAAAACTAAACCTTAACATCAGGTACTCAAAAGGTAGAAACTGAGCCGGTGACTTTTAGAAGAGGAGTTTTTCACAGTGACTCATTACGCCTACTTTTATTTCTTATTTCGCTGCTTCCTTTCTCAGCTGTTCTACGCTAACCCTGTGGATATAACTGTGGTCCACCAGAAGATCACAGGCATAGGGTCACTTATCTATTTTATATGGATGATCTTAAGTTTAATGCTGCTTCAGAACGAGACTTAAATCAATCACATAGAGTTGAAAAATACACGGAGGATATTGGAGTAGTCAAGTGGACGAAAAAAGAACTGCGAGATTTGGATGTTAGTACACGAAAAATCATGCACATTAATAGAAATCTTCATCCTCGATCTTCTGTTCCTTTCACGTTATCAAAGTGGAAAAGCACTCATAAACTTAGAGGGGGACTAGCGTGTAAGGTAGTAAAGAGTTCCGATTCTCTCCCGGAATTAGTCTGTGTCCATGAACAGAGAGGAGTAGGAGCTTTTCTGTTTAGAGCTGCGGAAGATTCAGTGGAAAAACCTGTTCTGGCAGTAAATTTTAGCGACGTCATCGAACAACAAAATGATGAGATTAACGTCCTAGATTTAGAACCATCTAGACTAGTGGTTCTCAACCTTTTTTAATCGCGACTCCTTTTAGATTCTTTAAAAATGTTCGCGCCCCCCTTTCCCATCCGTAATATTAGATCGATAAAACAAAAAATAAAGGGCTTCAAAAAAATATGTTTTAGGACTTAGCAGTGATATTTTTTACAAAGTATTAATGATTAATGTGATGATTGATCTTGCATCTGCACAACAAGTGTTATAATTCTTGATTGAGTTATTGTCAAGGCCAATCTCATGTCATCTTTAACATCCAGTTTATTCCTGGCTTTTGTCTTGATCTACGGAAGAGTTGAAAATCCACTTTCGCAGAGGTAAATAGAAGCAAATGGCACTAATATTCGAAAAAAAAGCATGGAAACTTTATAATACGAATACACGCATCGAGAATATCGGTAAAATCCAAAGATACATGAAATGGGTTTCGTACTAATACAGCTTCTTGTTCAGAGAACTCCGGGAAATAACGTTGTGTTTCAGATTCAAGGGCTTGAAGGTAGTTATTAATTTCCTCTCTTAAGCCGGATTTCAACCAAACGGACAGTTGAAAAAAAACAGTTCTGTTTTCATAAACAAAACAAAACATGTTTTGTTTTTTTCAAACAGTTCCTGTAGACCAGGGGTGCTCAAACGGTCGATCTCCTCGAGAAAAAAATTCCGATATAGAACTATTCACAGATTTTGTTTTAGGTAACTAAAACAAAATGTAATGAATAAACTACTAAAATTTATTCGATCCACAATTAGGCCAGAATAACCCCCTCATCACTTTCTTTTATCGTAATAACCCCCTGCTAGCGGCAAAAGGCGGCTTTATCAAAGGAACGCGCGGTACTTGTTAAAGAAAAGCCGCGTTTTTGATTCCCGCCGATTTTTCTAGAAACTTCGGGCGGCGTGTTTGACGGGAATATATCATTTTAATAACGATTGGGAGGAAGAAATTTTCTTTTGTATGGTAAAGGATAAGTGCATTTGTCTCATTTGCCGTGCGTCAGTTGCAATACCTAAGCGTGGGAACTTAGAGAGGCATCATAAAACGGTTCATAAAAACTATGAAAAGGATTTTCCGTCACAGAGTGAATTAAGAAAACGAAAAGTACGTGATTTGATAACTTGTTTGAAAAAAGAACAAACCATGTTCACAAGACCAGCCAAACAATCAAAAGCTGCAACGATCGCGTCATTTAAAATATCTCATATATTGGCGAAACATAAGAAACCATTTGATGATGGATTGGTTGTGAAGGAAGCATTAATTGAAGCGGGTGAGACTTTATTTGGAGATTTTAAAAATAAAACAGAGATTATGTCTGCTATTAGAGAACTTCAGTTATCTCGTCCGACTGTCACAAGGCGTGTTGAAGTCATGAGTCAGGACATGGCAGATAAACTAAAACATGATATCATGGAATGTACATACTTTTCTTTACAGTTCGACGAATCCACCGATATGACAGACACTGTCCAGCTGTGTATTTTTATTCGAATAGTATTCAATGACATGTCGGCTAAGGAACAGTTTTTGACAATGATTCCTCTGAAAGGAAAGACCGGTGGCGAAAATATATATGACGTTTTCTTCAATTTTTTAACAAACTACAAGCTACCAATATATAAACTAGTGTGCATTACAACCAATGGAGCACCAGCAATGACTGGAAACAAAAACGGTTTTGTGGCATTGTGTCGAGCTAATGATGATTTCCCTTCATTTTTCTCCTTCCATTGCATTATACATCAACAAGTTTTGTGTTCAAAAGTTCTAAACATGGAGGGAGATTATGGGCATTGCAATAAAAATTGTGAATTCTATCAGTGCACGTAGCTTGCAACGACGGCTCTTTAAATTGCAGTTGGAAGCTAGTGAGTCAGCTGAACACACTGATTTAGTTCTTCACAGGGACGTCAGGTGGTTGAGTCGCGGAAAATTCCTAGAAAGGTTTCAAGAATTATTGCCCGAAATAACAGCTTTTCTGGACGAAAGAGGTGATGACATTCAGATGCTGAAAAACGGAAAATGGCTGACTGATTTGACATTTTTGACAGACATCACAACGCATTTTAAACACCATTAATTTGGAGCTTCAAGGTAAAGGAAAAAACTATTATTGAGATGATTAGCGCAATAAACGCATTCAAAAGTAAATTGCAAGTTATGATAGATCAACTGAAAAGAAAGGATCTGAAAAATTTTCCGTCTTTGAAGGCAAGGATTCCTCAGTTGAATTATGATATTTATGAGGCAGAATTATCAAATATTTTGGGCCAATTCGAAATACGTTTTTATGATTTCAGTAAATTGGCAAATGTCGCATCATTTATGAGTTAACCTTTTTCGTGTAAAAACATTGAGGAATTAGCTACTGAAATAGCAAGTCAGTTTAACATGGACCCATGTTCTGTTGAAAATGAGTTAGTGCAGATTATATCAGATATACATCTCAAAGCCACAGCATCTGATACAAAATTCTGGTGTTTTATATCTGAAGATAACTATCAGAATCTAAGGCAAATCGCCCTTTAACTGACGGCAATGTTTGGGTCAACTTACTTGTGCGAATCTGCATTTTCTGAAATGAAGATAATTAAGTCAAAATATCGCAATCGACTAACTGACGAACATACGTCATCATGCTTGCGATTAGCACTCGGTAATTACGTACCATCTTATGAAAAGTATGCTGAGGACATGCAGTGCCACGCTTCAATATCCAAAGTCACTCTTTAGTTAAGTTTAGACACTAGAACTCGTTTGTTTTGTAAGAACCAATAAACTCGCAATTTTGAATAATTATGAGTTTTTTCATTGACATTTTAGAGCAGACCTACACTTACCTTGACTAAAAAAATGCATATTGTACAGAAAACTAATATCTATGCCACAATACACCCTACCTAGACGACAATCCTGCATCACACTTACTTGCAGCCTCTCAGAGTCGATCGATCGTAGTCTAACAATATTGAGGTAGATTGCCAGCAGTTCAAGTTTGAGAACCCCTGCTGTAGACTGTTCCAAAAGTTTTTGTTGCTAGTGTTTATTTTCTTTTTTCCATTTTGTTTAGTTCTGCAAGAATGTCCTTCTCCGATGACGATTTTTTTTATAATTAGCTGTGGTTCGTTTTTAGTTAATGACCAAAACAGAGAAAAATCAAGGTATTGGGTCAGTTCTCTATTAAAAAGGAGAGTTAATTACGGCACGAAAATGTTGGGTTAAATGGAAAATTGAGATCTTCCTGCCATAATTTTACCAAAATGTCAAGTACCGATTTTGAATTGTTAATTAATTTGTTAGGACCTAAAATCCCCAAGAAAAATACGAATTACCGGGACGCAATTTCGGTGAAGGATCGCCTGGCAGTAACTCTGAGGTACTTAGCCACTGGCGATAGTTTTCAGTCATTAAAATATTTATTTAAAATTTCAAATTCTTTTGTATCACGAATCATAGCGGATGTAAGTGAGGCCCTGTATGACGCTCTTCAACATTATTTCAAGGTAAGCCTTCCTTTCCTCGGTTTATTCTTGTCATATAAAAAACTCATAGTATCATATCCAAACCATTTTGAAATAAACGCGTGTCCAGCCCCAAACTTTTTCATGCTTTTATACTTCCTTCGTTCCCTGTTGTACTGACTGAGCAAGTTTTTGATTTTTCGATCGATTTCATCATTGCTAGTTTCAAAATGATTACCACTTTCCTTGAGTGAATCTTGTTTTTTATTCTTATAATCTATACTTTTTGAGTCCCATAAGTTAGTATGTTGACGGTACATTTCAATTAGATTGCTGCACTGATTTTTAGTCCACTACTTTTTGGAATTCATGGCCTAAAAAACGAATTAGAACAGTTTTGGTAAACTTGTAGTCAACTCGTAGCAACATTGTAACTAAATGGATATATATATATATATATATATATATATATATATATATATATATATATATATATATATATATATATATATATATATATATATATATATACATATAATTGAATAAAAAGTTTAACAAAATAAATATAAAAAATGTTACTTACTTTAAGTGTTGACAAACTCTCCATAAATCGCATACACTTGATAAAAATTTGATAACTAGTTGAAAGAGTAGAGTACAAATGTCGCAGAGAACAAAACTAAAACATTCAGGTGTTCCAACCAAACCGACTAAAAAACACGAACAAATTTGTTTTCTTTTGATGTACCGACTCGAGATGGGAAAGTGTTTTGTTTACTAAAAACACTATTCCCCGACAATATGTTTTCGAAACTGTTCATTTTTTACAAAACATGGCTCTTTTTGTTGAAAAAAACAATTTTTATTTGTGGTTCGTGCTATACCCGTTTGGTGGCTTTAGATTAACTACAATTCCTGTCTCCAATTCTTCAGTATTGGTGCAAAAGTGTTCAAACATGGTAAAGTTTACAAGAAGTGGCCCACAAGGATCTGTCTTGGGTCCTCTGTTATTTAACTTATATGTAAATGACTTGCCATTAAACATCAATACTACGTATGCAGATGACACTACCATTGTGACAGTATCTGAAACTGTAGATGGTCTGTTTGATTCTGTTACAGGTTATATGGAGGTGTGGTGTAAAAGAAATGGACTAATATTAAATATTAAAAAAACAGTCTATATGAATATATTCAATAGAAAATCTCTAGCGGCTGGATTTGACGATTCCCTTGGGGTAAATTTTGTGGGGAGGGCTAAGATCTTGGGCACTTTTGTGGATGCTCAGCTTTCTTTTAGGGATCATGTAGACCATGTGTACTCAAAATTAAATTCAGCGTACTTTGCAATTTTGAGCTTAAAAAATATTCTCAACTGTGAGGGACTCTTGGCTGTGTATTATGCTTTGGCTTTTAGCCATCTGCTTAACAATATTGTATTCTGGGGTCTTGCTGGTGAAAAATGTAAGCGTGTTTTTGTGAGCCAGAAGAAAATAATTCGTCTAATTTTTAATATCGACTTTCAGTGAAAGCTGTAGAGATATATTCATAAATAACCGAATCCTAACCTTTCCATGTCTGTACATATTGCGTTGTTTAACTATTGTAAACAAAAATAGATACTTTTTGTGGTGCTGGGATCTACAAATACGTATAACATAAAAGGTAACAGTTTACTGGTTATACCCAGTCACAAACAACTTTCTTTCAAAACTCTCCCCTCTACAGTTGCATGAGCCTTTACAATGGATTGCCTGCAGGACTGCGAGCTATGCGTGGCATGAGATTTGTTTCTGGGGTCAAGTCTCTTTTACTGGGCAATGCCTTATACTCAGTAAGTGATTTCTACAAGAGCTGATGTTGGAGAAAGGGGGTCCTGATTGTAAAGTTTTGTGAAATTTTTATTTACATATCTGTTTATTCTTTTTGTTTTTAGATTGGTATTTGACAAGCTTGGAACACTTGCACTAGTCTGATTGAATGCTTGCTTGTGTTTGTTTAATTTCAGTTTGATTTTTGTACGTTACTTTGTATGTATTTACATATGTAGTTCTGTGCACGTATACACTGTACTGTTGTACATTTTTACTTGTTTTCATCTTATTTTATTTAATTTATTTGACAAGACGAACCTACGGACACTCTGTTGTATTTTGAGGGTAATGTATGTATTATTATTGTTACTCTTGTTCTTCTTTCTCACATTTGGTCAATGTGGTTCGATGTTTGGCTGACGGGCCCAAGCCAAGTCAGCATAAACGCTATTACCATGTGTGTGTTAAGGAATGACCTGACAATGTTACATGTCTTCAAAATCACTGACTTCTGAATGTTTTTGTGTATGTTTGTGTTGTGTCCTAATTCTAAGTTATTATTATTATACATAGAAGTTCTTCTTTCTCACATTTAGTTAATGTGGTTCCATGTTTGTCTGACGGGCCCAAGCCATATCAGCATAAACACTATTACTATTGTGTATTAAGGAACGACTTGACAATGTTACATATTTCAAAAATGTCTTTGTGCCGTATCTGCGTCGGTTGCGTTGGAATTGATGGCAGTGAGTCCAAGCGGCGAGTGATTCTCTTCTCAGTGATTTATTTGTCAGGTTTTGTGATTTTATTATAGCAACGCATGACGTGTTCGTTGATTCCTGTGGTGCAACTCATGCTTTGCTTGGATTTTCCCGCCTTACTCGCCGGCACAACACTTTTGGTAGGTCCATTTTCGATTGCCCGGTCTTCATCGTTTTGGTCGAACTGCCATTTCCCGCGACGTCCTCGACCATTAAGTCGCTCGCCCGATGCTACTAGTCTACTGTTTGAGATGTTTTCAGTGTTTTATTATTATTATTATTATTATTATTATTATTTACTTTACGGCGCTAGTTCTGCAGTTTTAACACGAACAGATAAATAAGCTACTCTCATCTTTAAAGTGTATCATAAACTCATGTTTCCTTTCATTGCTAAGAACTGTTTTATTTCGTTTTTTATTTCAAAGGCTCGGCCAACAACTAACTAAATTGTTAACATTTTAACACCTACACTTAAATTTTAAAATTCAATTTTGGTTTTTAGAATTGATAACCGGCAAACCCCCAAAAAAGCGAAGGCGACCCCCTTGTGGGTCGCGACACACTTGATGGGAACCAATGATCTAGACTGCACAGAGTGATTAAAACAGCAGAACAACATTTTATAAACAGCACACGGCACAATCCCAACATGGAGTGTTTTTATAGGAACATCGTTTCGTTGCAGCTGTCAAAAAATCGAACATTTAGTTTTCTACAGTCAGCAAGTCTTAAGTTAGAGACCGGGGGATCTTTACTAGTTTATCAGGATGGTATAATTAATACTCTATTGTATCGTAATCGATTTATCGCAGTAGCCGACATAAAGTACAGCGCCTGGAACAAAGAACCAGAATCACTGATGAATTTCCTTTGCTACCTAACTCGATGACCTGGTAATTTTTTTTCACTTCCGATTTCACTTCCCATAACTAACCCTTTAAGTCAAAATTTAACTTTCAAAACTACACGGCTCTGATGGGGTCTTCAATTCCTATATTGTCAAGTCAAATAGTTTCGGAGAAAATCGGGTGTGACAGACAAACGGATAGACCCCGAAGTGATCTTTACAGTGTTCCGTACGGAACACTAAAAAAAAGAGGACCAAGAATGAATCCTTGAGGCACGCCACATGTGACGCCCAGTGAGCTCGACATTGTATTGTTAATCTTAACAGGATGGATTCTTCCTGAGAGATTTCAGTTCGCCAGCCTTTATCTTGAAATCAAGACATAGACGAATCGTTCAGACTGTCAAAGGCCCAGTAGTAATTGAGGAAGATTAAAGTTGTAAGCTTACCCAACTTCGTTGCCCCCAATATATCGTCCGTAACTTTTAAAAGAGCTGCAATTTTTACGAAAACCAGACTGAAATCACGGACGTAAGTCATAGAGCTGTCGACACTCCCAAATCTGTCTCTGCAAAACTCGTTCCAAGACCTTCGACAGAGTGGGCAAAATGCTTATAAGGCGGAGGTCCGTTAGCTCAGCAGGGGCAGGAACTTTTGCTGTCGGAAGTATGATGAAGCTTTTCCATATTTTAGGAAATCGAGAAGTTTCGGTATATGAGGTCACTAGATGTACAATAATAGGAAGGATATATGGGCAACATAGGCACAGCATACTGGTTAAATGAGAAATCGTGGGCTTTGGTATTAGACCGTGTCAATTTGGAGTAACTTTTCGACGCGTCGCCTACGTACGAAGCATTTTCAGAGATCCGTTACTCTTTGAGAGTAGAATACTGAATGACATCCAACGTGCTCTTTTTTTTAGAGTGTTGCAAAATGCTATTCATCACCCTTAATTACAAACGCTAATTATCATTACCATTTAAGGGAAGTTACCATTTTACGACATTGTTAAGAAAAGGTAAAATGTTTATCGCAACCAGTATTTGGCGGGATTAAAAACATCAATTGAACCAAACAATTAATCCCGCTAAATTCTTGTTGCTGTAAACATCTTTTTTATGTTTTTTTCACAGTGTGCCTGAAATAGCTTTTATTGACTTCGGACACTACTCCAAATTTTCCGATATTATTGCAACTGTCTATAATAACACCTAAACTGAAAAGGTTTCGGTCTGACACACAGATGTCGCCAAAAATCCATATGATTTTTAGGAAGTACCAACGTTCAAACGATACGTGTCAAAATTTCATGGCATTTCGACGATTAGTTTACAAGTTACAGTGGTTTTAGTGACGCTGCTTTTAATATTTTCAAAATAATGGAAAAAAACGAATTTCATGTGTTGTTTTAAACACTGTTTTTAATGGGAAAAAATACCGTTCAAGCAAAGCAATGGCTTGATAAGTGTTACGGGGACTTTACCCCTGGAAAATCACTCATCATTTACTGGCATGCTGAATTTAAACGCGGTCGTACAGATAAAAATGATGCTGAACGCTCTGGACACCCAAATGAGGTGGTTACACCGGAAAACATCAAAAAATCCACAAAATTGTTTTGGATGACCGTAAAGTGAAATTGCGTGAGATAGCTGACATCCTAAAGATATCAAAAGAACGTGTTGTTCATATTTTGCATGAACATTTGGGCATAAGAAAGCTCTGTTCGAAATGGGTACCGCGTTTGCTCACAGTGGACAAAAAACAACAAGTGTTGATGATTCTGAGCGCTGTTTCGACCTGTTGAAGCGCAATAAAAAGAACTTTTTCATGCGATATGTGACAATGAATGTAACATGGATCCACCACTACACACCGGAATTAAATCGGCAGTCAGCTGAGTGGACAGCGGCCGGTGAAAGACGCCCGAAGCGACCAAAGACACAACAGTTGGCTGGGGAGGTTTTGGTCTCTGTATTTTAGGATACGCATGGAATAATAGTCATCGGTTACGCCGAGAAGGGAAAAACCATTAATAGTGAATACTATATAAACTTATTGGTTCGTTTGAAGGCAGAAATCGCAAAGAAACGGCTCCAAATGAACAAGAAAAAAGTGCTCTTCTACCAAGAAAGTGCACCGTGTCATAAGTAAATGGTTACGATGGTAAAATTGCATGAATGAAGTTCGAATTGGTTCCTCATCCACCATATTCTGCAGATTTGGTCGCCAGCGACTTTTATCTATTCGCAGACCTCAAAAAAATGCTTGTTGGAAAGAGATTTAGCTCCAGTGAAGAAGTTATCGCCGAAACTGAGGCCTATTTTGAAGACAAACACAAATCCTTCTACAAGAAAGGTATGGAAATATTAGAAAAGCGTTGGACTGATTGTATCGCTCTTGAAGGAGATGAATAAAGTCTAGTTTTGCAAAAAAAAATGTGTTTTAAGTAGCTAGACCAAAAACTTTTTAGCCTACATGTTAGTATACGTGAAAACCATTAATTTGAGACGCGGTAGAAGTCTGTTTCTGCTCTGGAACCAAAATTATGGTAATTTTAAGATTTTTAAAATTCCGGGTCAAAAATGAAAGTTAATTTTCTCGACATTGTATAAATATGCATGTGATAGATATATGATAGATTTTAATTTGAGTGAGGTCAATAATGTTATTAGTTGAATTTAAGTTGGCTAGGTATAAAGTTGTAGGAAATAACATAACAGTTGTCAATTTCTTAGCCTTAGTGTATTATTATTTAATGCAACAAAATGTTTCAAAAATGAAAAGATAGTGCCCTTACTCATGAAGAAAATTAAGAAAAATTATATTTATTATGTTTGAAAAAAAAAAAGATTCGATGAATAAAATTGCTGGATCTTTAAAAGATAATATTTTAAAAGTCATAAATTTCGACTCAGATGATGAACGTCTTCCCACAGTAATTTGCATGTCTTGTAAATTCTTAGTTTATAAAGCTGTTAAAAAAAAATAAACAATTAAATCCATTGAATTACCTAATTATTCAACATTTAAAGCATTGCACAGAAATGCGAGATCTCAAGAAGGAAAATTATGTGAATGTAATTTGTGTGATTTAGCGCTAAAACCAGGACATATTAATTTTTTAAATATTGAATCTAGAGTGGAAAAAAGGAAACAGTTGCAAGATATTGTCCAAAATGTACTATGGAATTGACGTGAGGATTTTTGATGATGATGATCTAGAACTAAAGTTATGAAAATGTTAAAAAATACGAAAAAAATGAGTAAAATATGTTTTTACAAATTCTTGACCTGGAATTTTAAAACATCTTAAAATAATCCAATGGTGGTAATTTTTTTAAATCTTCTTGGCAAAACGTATATTATTTGCTGGAAGTGCTAAAAGTGTAAAATCTGTTAAGGCACTTTTTTGAAAAAAAAAGAAGCGATTAGTGTCAGCATAGAAGTACACTTTATTCAAATGAAATTTGGTTGTGTAACTAAAAAGAAATAAATTACACACGTGATGTTGAAGAGTCAAAAAAACACTTACGATACCACTATTACTAGAGTCAATTATTACAGTCAATTTTTTATGGTAAATGGATTATAACTGCTTGAATTTCTGATTTTTAGTTTAGCGAGCTATTGTGAAAGGATTTTTCTCAGATTTTAGTCTTTGTTTAAATTATTGTAATTTATATTATTTTTTTTTTGTTACTCGAACACGAATTTCATTTGAATAAAGTACTTCTATGCTGATACTAATAGCTTCTTTCCTTTTTCAAAAAAGTGCGTTTGACTGATTGTATCGCTTTTGAAGAAGACTATACTGATGAATAAAGTCGAATTTTGTAAAAAAAATGTGTTTTAAGTAGCTGGACTAAAAACTTTTCAGCCTACGTGTTAGTATACGTGAAAACTATTAATTTGAGACGAGGTAGAAGTCTGTTGGTGTTCTGGAACTAAAATTATGGTAATTTTAAGATTTTTTAAAATTTCGGGTCAAATCAAAGTTAATTTTCTCGGCATTGTATAAACGTGCATGTGATAGATATATTATAGATTTTAGTTTGAGTGAGATCAATAATATTATTAATTGAATTTAAGTTGGCTAGGTATAAAGTTGTAAGAAATAACATAACAGTTGTCAATTTATTAGCCTAATAATATATGATATTATTTAATTCAACAAAATGTTTCAAAAACGAAAAGATAGTGCCCTTACTCATGAAGAAAATTAAGAAAAATTATGTTTATTATGTTTGAAAAAAAAAGATTCGATGAATAAAATTGCTGTATCTTTAAAAGATGATATTTTAAAAGTCATAAATTTCGACTCAGACGATAAACTTCTTTCCGCAGTAATTTGTACTTCTTGTAAAATCTTAGTTTATGAGCTTGTTAAAAAAAAATAAAATAATTAAATCCAATGAATTACCTGGTTATTCAACATTGCATAGAAATACGAGATCTCAAGAAGGAAAATTATGTGAATGTAGTTTGTGTGATTTAGCCCGAAAACCAGGACATATTAATTTTTTTAAATGTTGAATCTAGAGTAGAAAAAAAAAGGAAATAGTTGCAAGGTATTGTCCAAAATGTACTATGGAATTGACGTGGGGGATTTTTGCTAACGCTCAAATAATTTCGAAAATTGAAAAAAAAAATATGTGATACTATGCTTTAGAAAGAACATTTAGCATGTGATTTATTAAAAAAAAATAAGAAAGAAAAACTTGTTGACAAAAAACCATCTGAAGTAGCTGTTTCATTATCTCAAAAAAAAAGGGACGCCATTAAATGTTGTAATAAAGATAAATCATATTATTATCTTGACGTAATTAGCAAAATTATACCTCGATGAGAAAACATGTTTGTATTAGATTATGAAAGTGGGGGTTAAACCCTTCAATGTCATATTTTAAAGAAATTTCTAGATGATCTAGAACTAAAGTTATGAAAATTTTAAAAAATACGAAAAAAATGAGTAAAATATGTTTTCACGAATTCTTGAGCTGGAATTTTAAAACATCTTAAAATAATCCAATGGTGGTAATTTTTTTTAATCTTCTTGGCAAAACGTATATTATTTGCTGGAAGTGCTAAAAATGTAAAATCTGTCAAGGTGCTTTTTTGAAAAAGTAAAGAAGCGATTAGTGTCAGCATAGAAGTACACTTTATTCAAATGAAATTTGGATGTGTAACTAAAAAGAAATAAATTACACACGTGATGTTGAAGAGTCAAAAAAACACTTACGATACCACTATTACTAGAGTCAATTATTACAGTCAATTTTTTATGGTAAATGGATTATAACTGCTTGAATTTCTGATTTTTAGTTTAGCGAGCTATTGTGAAAGGATTTTTCTCAGATTTTAGTCTTTGTTTAAATTATTGTGAGTAATTTATTATTTTTTTTTTGTTACTCAAACACGAATTTCATTTGAATAAAGTACTTCTATGCTGATATTAATAGCTTCTTTTCTTTTTCAAAAAAGTGCGTTTGACTGATTGTATCGCTTTTGAAGAAGACTATACTGATGAATAAAGTCGAATTTTGCAAAAAAAATGTGTTTTAAGTAGCTGGACCAAAAACTTTTCAGCCTACGTGTTAGTATACGTGGAAACTATTAATTTGAGACGTGGTAGAAGTCTATTGGTGCTTTGGAACTAAATTATGGTAATTTTAAGATTTTTTAAAATTTGAGGTCAAATTAAAGTTAATTTTCTCGGCATTGTATAAATGTGCATATGATAGATATATGATAGATTTTAGTTTGAGTAAGGTCAATAATGTTATTAGTCGAATTTAAAGTGGCTAGTTATAGCGTTGTAGGAAATAACATAACAGTTGTCAATTTCTTTGCCTTAGTATATCGTGCCCATACTTATGAAGAAAATCGAGAAAAGATTCTAGTTTGAGTGAGGTCAATAATATTATTAATTGAATTTAAGTTGGCTAGGTATAAAGTTGTAAGAAATAACATAACAGTTGTCAATTTATTAGCCTAATAATATATGATATTATTTAATTCAACAAAATGTTTCAAAAACGAAAAGATAGTGCCCTTACTCATGAAGAAAATTAAGAAAAATTATGTTTATTATGTTTGAAAAAAAAAAAGATTCGATGAATAAAATTGCTGGATCTTTAAAAGATAATATTTTAAAAGTCATAAATTTCGACTCGGAGGATAAACGTCTTCCCACAGTAATTTGCATTTCTTGTAAAATCTTATTTTATGAAGCTGTTAAAAAAAATAAACAATTACATCCGTTGAGTTACCTGATTATTCAACATTTAAAGCATTGCACAGAAATACGAGGTATCAAGAAGAAAAAATATTTAAAGTGTATTTGTTTGGAGTTGATAGCAGAATTATCTCATTTTAGATGCAAATATTTGTTGGGGTGCGCCCAAAAAAAAAGAGATTTCTTATTCATTTTACTGAATTTTGCTACATGTTTTGGATTATTTTTAAGGGTTCACCCTATTTTAGGCAGCCGTCCGAGCGTAAGTTGAGTTTAGTGTTTAATAAATAAAATTATCTTAAAAATAAAGTTATAGAAATATAAAATTTATTACCAAAAATTTTTTAATCTATAGTTTTATGTATATATACGAGTTCACAATTCAATATATATAAGTACTTTAATTACAATCAAAAACAATCATCATCTTCAAAATCTGAAGACTCGACTTCTCTTAAATTGATATTTAAGGGTTCTGTTTCCACAGTTTCTTTTATGTATTCGTCAAATTTTCACATTTTTATTTTCTTCTTCTATAACATGTCGAATGGCATTTTTCCAATTATCCTCTTTGATCCTCTCTATTTCGGCAAGTAATAATTTGAACGTGGTGTTTTCCCTTGCAACGAAACCTTTCATGTGTGCCCAAACTGGCTCTATCGAATTCAATTCGATATGGAGATAATCTAAGCACTGTGATATTTGGTTCCTTTGCCATCTCATCGACTGCGTATTTCTTGAACTGTGCCTTATTTTGTTTCGCAATTTTGAGAAGTTCCGCTTTTAACATTCCATTTGTTTGAGATTTTTGTCTCTTATCCAGAAGAATATTCGCTTTCTTCCATGAATGTATCGGGAGTAGTTCTAATAATCGAGAATGATATGGGGCATTGTCTAATACTGTAACTGATTCTGCTGATATATATTCAACCATTTGTTGGAAGTACTCCTCAAAAATATCGGTCGTCATCTCCTCTTGGTAATCTTTAGTTTGCATACCTAGGTACTTAGGCACCTACCTACCGATAAGTACTTTGGTTAATTATATTCCAATAGCTGCTAAAATCCCAAATAATTTTATCGTACCTATTATCATTAAGATTTATAACACTGTAGATTTCTAGTTCTTAAGAATTGTTAATTGTACTCGTTTGGGCCTTTATCATACAAATAAGATTTTTAGTTTCATCATTTTCTCATTAAAATAAATTTTGAAATGCGTTGATTTATATAGCTTATTGTAAAGTTTAGAAGGCATGTAATACAATATTTTTTAGTTGTATAGAGATAGAAAATAAAGGTAATTGAAACTAAAAATACAAATAATTGGTATAGAAATTTTGGACGCTTATGGTTTATGACATTTTATTAGTTATAACCCATGTTGGGTGCTATCAACTCCAAACAAACGGACTTTTAAATGCAGTTTGTATGATTTAGCGCGAAAACTAAGGCATATTAATTTTTTAAATAGTGGATCTAGGGTCGAAACAAAAGAAATAGTTGCAAGGTATTATCCAAAATGTACCATGGAATTGACATGGGGAAAACCTCATTTCTGCTGCCACTCAAATAATTTCAAAAATTTAAAAAAATATGTAAGTGATAGTCTGCTTTCGAAAGAGAACGAACATTTAGTATGTGATTTATTAAAAAAAAATAAGAAAGAAAAATTTGTTGACAAAAAACCATCGAAGTAGCTGTTTCTTTATCTCAGACAAGAGGGAAGCCATTAAATGTTGTAATAAAGATAAATCATATTATCTTGATGTAATTAGCAAAATTATACCTCAGTGAGAAAACATGTTTGTATTAGATTATGAAAGTGGGAGTTAAACCCTTCAATGACATATTTTAAAGAAATTTCTAGATGATCTAGAACTAATGTTATGAGAATTTAAAAAAATACGAAAAAATGAGTAAAATATGTTTTCACGGATTCTTGACCTGGAATTTTAAAAAATTTTAAAATTACCATAATTTTGGTTCCAGAGCACCAACAGACTTCTAATATCTAATCCAATGCTGGTAATCTTTTTTTAGTCTTCTTGGCAAAACGTATATTATATGCTGGAAGTGCTAAAAATGTAAAATCTGTCAAGGTACTTTTTTGAAAAAGAAAAGAAGCATTAGTGTCAGCATGGAAGTACACTTTATTCAAATGAAATATGTGTGTGTAACAAAAAAGAAATAAATTACACACGTGATGTTGAAGAGTCAAAAAAACACTTACGATACCACTATTACTAGAGTCAATTATTAGAGTCAATTGTTTATGGTAAATGGATTATAACTGCTTGAATTTCTGATTTTTAGTTTAGCGAGCTATTGTGAAAGGATTTTGCTCAGATTTAAGTCTTTGTTTAAATTATTGTGAGTAATTTATTTTTTTTTTTTGTTACTCAAACACGAATTTCATTTGAATAAAGTACTTCTATAATGACACTAATAGCTTCTTTTCTTTTTCAAAAAAATGCGTTTGACTGATTGTTTCGCTCTTGAAGAAGACTATACTGACGAATAAAGTCGAATTTTGCAAAAAAAAAATGTGTTTTAAGTAGCTGGGCCAAAAACTTTTCAGCCTACGTGTTAGTATACGTGAAAACTATTAATTTGAGACGTGGTAAAAGTCTGTTGGTGCTCTGGAACTAAAATGATGGTAATTTTAAGAAACGTCGAGAATTTTGCAAATACAAAATGACCAACAAATAAAGATCCCATGAATGCTATATTCCATGTCTTTCCTCCTACGACTATAGTTTCTGAGCCTATACTCTTCATCAGGTAGGCTTTAGGCAACGGTATCGATGGTTAAGATCGGAGAACCGTGGAGAGCAAGTTGGAATGACTCTCGCTGGCTTATAGCAATCATGATACTTTAAATAAACGAGGTACTACTCGTTGGGCAAGATATAGACTCTCTCAGATTTTAGTCTTTGTTTAAATTATTGTAAGTGTATAATTTATTTATTTTTTATTTGTTACTCAAACACGAATTTCATTTGAATAAAGTACTTCTATGCTGACACTAATAGCGTCTTTTCTTTTTCAAAAAAGTGCCTTGGCAGATTTTACATTTTTAGCACTTTCAGCATATAATATACGTTATGCCAAGAAGATTAAAAAAAAGATTACCACCATTGGATTAGATGGGGGAGTGGCTCGAATTTTTTTTTTCCGTTTTTTCCTACTGTGCCACGTCACAAATTAATGCTTTTCATGTATACTATTATATCACCTAAGCTGAAAAGTTTTTGGTCTGACACACAGATGTCGGCCTTTCAAAAAAAGCCATATGATTTTTAGGAAGGACTAACCTTCAAACGATACGTGTCAAAATTTCATGACATTTCAACGATTAGTTTACAAGTTACATTGGTTTTAGCTACTTTTGATATTTCCAAAACAATGGAAAAAATCGAATTTCGTGTGTTGATTAAACACTGCTTTTTGATGGGAAAAAATACCGTTCCAGTACAGAAATGGCTTGATGAGTGTTACGGGGATTCTGCCACTGGAAAATCACGCATGATTTACTGGTATGCTGAATTTAAACGAGGTCGTACAGACACAAGTGGTGCTGAACGCTCTAGACGCCCAAATGAGGTGGGGACACAGGAAAACATCAAAAAAATCCACAAAATTGTTTTGGGTGACCGTAAAGTGAAATTGCGTGAGATAGCTGATACCCAAGAACGTGTTTTTCATATTTTACGTGAACTTTTGGGCATGAGAAAGCTCTGTTCGAAATGAGTACCGCGTTTGCTCACAGTGGACCAGAAACAACAACGTGTTGATGATTCTGTTTAGACCTGTTTAAGCGCAATAAAACGGATTTTTTTCATGCGATATGCAACAATAGATGAAACATAGATCCACGTCTACACACCGGAATCAAATCGGCAGTCACTTGAGTGGACAGCAACCGGTGAAAGCCGCCCGAAACGACCAAACACACAACAGTCGGCTGGGAAGGTTTTTGGCTTATAGCGAATATTATATAAAGTTATTTGTGCGTTTTAAGGCAGAAATGACAAAGAAATAGTCCCAAATAAACGAGAAAAAAGTACCCTTTCATCAAGACAATGAACCGTATCACAAGTCAATGGTTACGATGGCAAAATTTCATGAATTGAGATTCGAATTGCTTCCTCATCTCCGGTATTCTTCAGATTTGGCCCCCAGCGACTATTATCCATTCGCAGACCTCAAAAAAATTATCGCGGGAAAGAGATTTGGCTCCAAAGAAGAACTTATCGCCGAAACTGAGGCCTATTTTGAAGGTAAAGATAAATCCTTCTACAAGAAAGGTATAGAAATGTTAAAAAAGCTTTGGACTAATTGTATCGTTCTTGAAGGAAACTATGTTGATGAATAAAGTCGAATTTTGCAAAAAAAAAATGTGTTTTAAGTGGCTAGACCAAAACTTTTCAGCCTGCGGGTTAGACAGTTGAAGTAATATCACATAAATATGATGTAAATATCTTTTAAATAAATTCAAACGAACTTTTTTCAAAACGGATCGGCAAAAAATTTTAAAATTGTTCACACTTGCTCTGTATTACTACACTAATCGATTACCGTCGGAAAATTTGGAGGGGTCGCTGAAGTCATTAAAACCTATTTTAAGCACACCGTGCTTTTGTTTACAGTGTTTTTTTATGGACATGGTACACATGCTATGGTACACTCCG
Source organism: Pachyrhynchus sulphureomaculatus (assembly GCA_019049505.1). Taxonomy (NCBI): domain Eukaryota; kingdom Metazoa; phylum Arthropoda; class Insecta; order Coleoptera; family Curculionidae; genus Pachyrhynchus; species Pachyrhynchus sulphureomaculatus. The sequence goes on from CM032446.1 coordinate 20,897,397, forward strand.
GCTAACCCTAAATCGTACGAAAATACTGTCCGGGAGACTCGGGAGAGTTATAGAGCAGGGGAATCAGATGTCGAAACCCTTAATAAAAACATACCAGGTGTACAAGTATGAAATGCGGATTTTTTTTCTAAAAAACATGTTAAATTCGGAAGAATGATAAAAAGTGCTTTATTCAAAGTATGCTCCATCGCTTGTTATACATTTTTCCCATCTTTCGGGCAATTTGTGAATACCACGCCAGTAAAAATCTTCCCCTTTCGTTGTGGACCATTCATCGAGCCATTTTTTCACATCTTCGTACGAACCAAAGCGCTGCTCAGCAAGTGCGTGACCGATCGATGCAAACAAGTGGTAATCGGAAGGAGCCAAGTCTGGTGAAATAAGCCGCATTGGGTGGAACTTCCCAGCTGAGTGCTTCCAACGTGTCGCGAACTGGTTTTACCGTATGTGATGGATCATTGTCGTGAAGAAAAATGACTTTGTGTTGCCTCTTTCGGTATTCTGGTCTTTTTTCAAGCAGCGAACGGTTCAAATCGGTCAATTGTTGTTGGTAACATTTAGTATTAACCGTTTTCCCAAGTTTTAACAGCTCGTAATAGACTACGCCCCTCTGGTCCCACCAAACACAGAGCATCGTCTTTCTGCCAAAGCAATTCGGTCTTGCGGTCGATGTGGATGGTGAGCCTGGGTCTACCCATGATTTTTTGCGCTTGGGATTCTCAAAATTAACCCACTTTTCATCCCCTGTAACTATACGATGCAAAGACGACTTCGTTTTGTACCGAGTGAGCAAAATATCACACGTGTTTTTGCGCTTTTCCATTTGCCTGTGGTTCAACTCATGTGGTACCCGGCACCGGTCTTCTGAATCTTTCCCATCTCTGGTAGCCGATTGGAAACAGCTTGTTGACTAACGCCCAATTGCTCGGCGAGTTGTTTTTGTGTTTGCGAATCATCTTCGTCCAACAATGCTTGCAATTCCACATCTTCGTATTTTTTTGGCAGTTTTCCACGTTCCTTGTCTGCGACATCGAAGTCACCACTTTTGAAACGCCGAAACCATCATTCACACCTATCTTGCGATGCAGCATGTTCACCAAAAGCTTCTCGAAGTAATCAGTATGATTCAACACCAGTTTTCTTCAAATGAAAACAAAAAATTAATGCTGTCGGCGAATGCTTTTTGTTCGGTACACCTGGTAACCAAAACAATTGACGAAGCAGAAAAAACTCACTGTCCAAAACGAAACAATGAAAACAACAAACTTAGTCAAAACACTAAAGATCTTATAGAAAAAAGAAAACAGCTATGAACCAATAATAGAAGCGTACATTCAAACGAACTCAAACAATTGAATAATAGAAGAATGACCAAAGAAATTGGAAAAGATGGCACAAAATACAACACAGGCAACATTAGAGACACAATTGAACGGAATAAGAACAGAAAAGTCTTGACGAATAAACTAACAAATGAAAACCGTGAAATCTTCGAACTTAAGAATGAGAACAACATAACTACAATTAGACAGGAGCTCTTAACTATAGCAGGGAGTTTTTACAAGGAAGAGACAGACAGGTTCGCGAGAAAAATTCTAAATTAAGGATCTGAAAATTTGCCAGACATAACCATAGGAGAAATAAAAAATAGCTTAAAATAAATGAAAAATAACAAATCAGCTGGCGAAGATGGAGTTGTAATAGAAGCAGTAAAAATAGGGGAAGACAAAATGTTAGAGATATTAACACTATTATTCAACTGATGTTTACACTAGCCACCAGGACTTGATTCACTACTATCGTCACTGCTTATTCCTGGCCAGAGAACAAATGTATGAATTAAACACGTAAATCGGATAAGTGTTTCTCGAGTCATAAACGCACTAACGGAGAGACAGACAGACAGAAAGACGTTGCATTTTATATATATTATATTCTTTGCTACATGATATTGTTCCATATTTAATGCTTTAGGTAGTGTATTGCAAGAAAACGCGCTAGCGGCAAACTTTTCTCCGACTTGATTCACTATTATCGTCACTGCTTATTTCTTATGTCATCTAACGTAATAAAATATATCCTATAACTTGACCAGAGAACATACGTATGTTTAAAACAAAAGCACGTAAATCGAATAAGTGGTTCTCCAGTGATAAGCGCACAAACGGACAAACAGACAGAGAGACGTTGCATTTTATATATATTATAGATACATGATACATGATATTGTTCCATATTTAGTGGTTTAGGCAGTGTATTGCAAGAGAACGCGCTAGCGGCAAACTCTCTTCTGATTTAGTTCACTATGATCATCACTGCTTATTCCTCATGTTACCTAACGTAATAAAATATAGCCTATAACCTGGCCAGAGAACATATGTATGTTAAAAAAAAAACACGTAAATCGGATAAGTGGTTCTCCAGTGATAAGCGCACTAACGGACAGACAGACAGACAGAGAGACATTGCATTTTATATATATTATAGATTATATATATTCTCTGCTACATAATATTGTTCCATATTTAATGGTTTAGGCTGTGTACGCGCTAGCGGCAAACTTTTTTTTCCGACTTCATTTACTATTATCGTCACTGCTTATTCCTTATGCTACCTATCGTAATAAAATATAGCCCAGAACCTGGCTAGAGAACATATGTATGTTTTAAAAAAAAAAAGTACGTAAATCGGATAAGTGGTTCTCCAGTGATAAGCGCACTAACGGACATACAGACAGACAGAGAGAGATGTTGCATTTTATTTATATATATATATATATATATATATATATATATATATATATATATATATATATATATCTATATATGTGTATATATATATATATATATATATATATATATATATATATATATATATATATATATATATATATATATATATATATATATCTATATATGTGTATATTATATATATATATATATATATATATATATATATATATATATATATATATATATATATATATATATATATTACACAGGGCAACAAAAAAATATTTTTTGTTTTGGTGCCTGGGATTTTAGAGCTGATTTTAACTATATTTGGGACGCTAAATCTATACATGCAATCCGTTTTTCTCTATCAGCTCTACTTTTTTAGATACATCAACTTATCTACCAATGTGGTTTTTATTCAGTATATTCATTTATGAGAGTTCTAAAATTATTATATATTCATTAATGTAGGTACAATGGTTTTATTGTCAGTCTGTAATTGAGGAAATTCCAGGTAAATCTATAAATAGTGGAACCATTGCCTATCAGGTACCTGAACTGACCCTTTTAATCACCTAACTCGGGTAAGTCTCGTCAGTTTGTGCGTTCTTACTAATGAGAGTAGATCGAATTCTGCGTGTTATTTTATGTTAAGAAAAGAGTGTTTTTGTGTTATTGAACAGAATTAAAATGAGTTCAGGTTCCAGTTCAAGAAGAAGTTGTGTAAATCAACCTGATGTGTTTTGCTATATATGCGGAGACTACATGTTTCAACAAAACAGACAAACTATTACTGACTTTGTAAAGCGAGTGTATCTTGGATACTTTGGAGTTAAGCTTGGTGATCAGGACAAAACGTGGGCCCCGCATCTCGTATGTAAAACTTGTACAGAGCATTTACGGCAGTGGACTACCGGGAAAAGAAAATGTCTAAAATTCGGCGTACCAATGGTTTGGAGAGAACCCAAAAAACCACTTCAATGATTGTTATTTCTGTTTAGTAAATACTAATGGAATCAATCGAAATAACCGCAGTAAGTGGACTTATCCCAATTTAGACTCGGCAATACGCCCTATCCCGCACTCAGATGAAATACCGATTCCAACATTTCATCAGCTACCACATATCTCTGATGACGAATATTTTCCCTCTGATCGCTCTTCTGATGCTAATAAAAGTTCTGATGCTAATGAAACTAACAGTGATTATGAGGGGACGTCATCAGTTCCTCAACGCTTCAATCAAAATGAATTAAATGATCTCACCAGGGATCTCAATTTATCGAAAAAAAAAGCTTCTGAAGTACTGGCTTCTAGGTTGAACGACAAAAATTTACTGGAACAAGGAACCAAAATTACCTTTTACCGTACAAGAGAAAAAGATCTGCCACCATTCTTTTCTCAAGAAGATAATCTTGTATTTTGTCACGAAATTAGGGGACTCATGAAAGAAATGGGACTTTCTGAATATATTCCAGATGATTGGCGCCTATTTATTGACAGTTCAAAGCGAAGTTTAAAATGTGTCCTTCTACATAATGGGAATAAATATGGTTCAATACCACTAGCTCACTCAACGAAACTGAAAGAAGAATATAATACCATAGCTTTGGTCTTGCAGAAGATAAAGTATTACGAACATCAATGGATGATTTGTGTAGACTTAAAAATGGTAAACTTTCTTCTTGGGCAGCAAAGTGGTTACACGAAATATCCGTGTTTCTTGTGCCTCTGGGATAGTAGAGACAAAACACACCACTGGGTTAGAAAAGATTGGCCTCAGAGAGAAAACATGGACGTTGGGGAAAAGAATGTCATTAACGACGCTTTGGTTGAAAGAGAAAAAATCATATTTCCTCCGTTACATATAAAGTTGGGCTTAATGAAGCAATTTGTAAAGGCTCTTGATAAGAATGGGTTTTGTTTTGCATATATAGGGGTAAAAATGCATCGGTTGAGCACAGAAAAACTCAAAGCAGGGATATTTGACGGCCCACAAATAAGACAATTAATTAAGGATCCTGCCTACATAAATTCAATGAATCAAGTTGAACGAGAAGCTTGGACATCATTTGTTGCAGTTGTAGAAAATTTTCTAGGCAAACATAAAGCTCAAAACTATGTTGAAATGGTTAACAAGATGCTTAATAGTTTCAAATCCTTAGGGTGCAATATGAGTATTAAAATACACTATTTACACAGCCACTTAGACCGTTTTCCAGAAAATTTAGGAGACATGAGTGAGGAACAAGGTGAAATATTTCACCAAGATATTAAAGTTATGGAGGACCGCTACCAAGGAAGATGGGACATGCACATGATGGCAGATTACTGCTGGAGTTTAAAAAGGGACTGTTTAAAAAAACATTCAAGAATGTCGCGGAAAAGAAGCTTTCCAAGTGGTGAGTGACTATTTCATTTCTTCAATGTTTTTTTTATGTTTGTAAGTACGACATAATATTGTATTTTGTATAACTAAAATAAAAATTTCGTATCTACTTTTGTTTACTACACTTACGGATTTGAGTTACAATAATGTAACTTATATTTCTCTAAAATTGTATATCTTAAAAATTTGAGCTCCTAGGTACAAATGAATACGTTATTTGAATTTAGGACATCAAATTGATATAGAATCAGCTCAAAAAACCTCGACACCAAAACAGCTGTTCCCCTGTGTTATCGTCACTGCTTATTCCTTATGCTACCTATCGTAATAAAATATAGCCCAGAACCTGGCTAGAGAACATACCTGTGTTTTAAAAAAAAAGTACGTCAATTGGATAAGTGGTTCTCCAGTGATAAGCGCACTAACAGACATATAGACAGACAGAGAGATGTTGTATTTTATTTATATATATATGTATATATATATATATATATATATATATATATATATATATATATATATATATATATATATATATATATATATTATATTATAGATAACCTCAAGCTTGGAATAACTCCATCATGATCTCAAATTACAGACAAATTAGCTTACTTTCTTACCTATATAAGCTCTTCATGAAAATAATCTCAATATGCCTAAAAGCCAAATCACATTTCTATCAAACGCGAAAGCAAGCTAGCTTCCGAACTGGTTTTGGTTCAAATGATAACCTGCTAACGCTAAAAATATTGATCGAAAAACTCATAGAGTATAATAAACCATTGGTATTAGTTTTTATTGATTTCCGAAAAGCACTCGATACCATTGAACTACCAGCAATAATAGCAGCCTGAAGAGAATGCAAAATCGATTATAGATACACGAAATTAATAGAACATATATACAGTACTGATTCAGCCACCATTAAGCTTCATGAATCAACATCAATATTTCGAATTGAAAGAAGAATCCAACAAAGAGATACCTTGTTGGATTCCTCACAACTTTTTATAGCAACGTTAAAGTATGCATTCAAAACTTTGAACTGGGATAATATGGGAGCAAGTGTTGTAGATTGCGAATATCTGAATCATCTTAGATTCGCGGACGACATCATCCTGATTACAGATAATATGGGAGATGTAATACAAATGGTAGAAGAACTAAACATGGAAAAGATCAAACTCATGACTAATCTGGTGTTAAGTGGAGAAATAAACATATCTGGACAAACTATACAGCAAGATTCGGCAGAGATAATTAAACATGCGAGGTCCAGAGAAGAATTTTTCTTGGGTTGGGCAAATTTCGGAAGACTATGTGATACGGTCAAGAACAACAATATACCATTAAGTTTAACACGAAAAGTAATCGGGCAATGTGTAATGCCAGTCATAATATCTGGAGCTGAAACTCGTAACTCTGACAAGGAAGGCAACACAGAAATTAAAAATAGCACAGCTTGCAATGGAAAGGTCAATGCTAGGCTTTACAAGAAGAGATAGAATCCCGAACAGAATCATTAAAGATCGTACAAAGATAGCAGATGTTATAAAACCTATTACGGAGCTGAAATGGAGGTGGGCCGGTAACATGGCGCGCTTGACAACAGGTGAAGGTGAAGAATTGTTGAGTGCAAACCGCGGAAAGATAAAAGAAGCAGGAGCAGACCACCTAACCGATGGACAGACGACCTAAAGAAAATTGCCCAAAACTGGATAGCGAAAGCACAACATCGAGGAGACTAGAAGGACTTAGAGTAGGCCTATGTCCAGCAGTGGACGAGAGAGGCTGGATGATGATGACAGAATTAACAGTCGCTGTGAAGTATACAGCTTTCTACTTCGAAATAATATTCTCAGCTTTTGAGAAGCTCTCTTTGCTATGTTTGCAACATGTTCATGATAAGTTGTAAAATGGTAGTCCTCGTTAATTACAAATGCGACGTAAATGGGAAAGCTAAGGGGAAACAAACAATCATTTCCGTTATTGATACAAGGAAAAGTCATTTTTAAATATATAATAAAAGTCTGTTTTTAGTCAATTTCCACTGGTTTATTTAAATTGCGATGACGCGTTTCCCTGTCGATGCAGTTTCTTCAGATCTATATTTTACACTGTTAAGTTAGGTTTAATGTTCACAATTTTATATAATTTCTTAATTATAATATTACACCTAATTAAATTACATTGATAGTATTGGGAAATCCGCACAGATTTGGAGTTAGAAGAATAAATTCAATAATGGTGAATTGCTTAAATCTACCTGGTCGTTGAGTAAAGTACCTGTAGTCCTTAATCGATTTATTTGCATTGTCTCTAAAAGGTTTAGTTTTAAACCTTTTTGTTGGGTGTGTAAAACTTTGAAATTCTTGTTAAATGTGTGATTTTCTGTGAAAAGATGATTAGCATATGTTGAATTAGATTTTCTATGGATGAAACTTTTTTCGTGTTCTGTAATTCTTTGTCTAAATGTACGTCCAGTTTGTCCGATGTATGTTTTAGGACATGACCCACATGTTAATTGATAAACCCCTGATTTATTGTCTTTATTGATTTGTGGTTTGTAGTTCTTAAGATATTTCCCTATAGTATTGTTAGTCTTGTAAGCTATGTTGATATTTTTTTGATTTAAAAATTTCCCCAGTTTTTCCGTTGGTTTGCTGAAATAGGTTAAGCATTTAAAAGTGGTATTTCTGTCCTTAAAACGTGGGTATATTTCTGAGATTGCCTTGTTTCTAAGTTTTTTCCTAACGATACTATTGATTAAAGTAACCGAATAATCGTTGTTAACGGCTACTTGTTTTATGTAGTTTAATTCTTTAGTAAAATTTTCTTCTGATAAGGGGATATTAGTTAGTCTATGTATAAAACTATGATAAGCTGCAAGTTTATGATGGTTAGGGTGGTGGTGAGAACTAGTGTGAATTGTGGTATCTGTATGACAAGGTTTGTGATATATTGCAAATTCATGTTTTTTCATGGCTTTACTGATTGTTAAGTCTAGGAAATTGATTTGCCCTTCGACTTCTTCTTCCATTGTAAAACTGATATTTCTATGTAAAGAATTAATATACTGTAAAAAGTGAGTTAATTGTCTGTCCGTACCTGTAAAGCATACAATTATATCGTCTACGTATCGATACCAGTATAGACAATTATTACTATTGTTATTATGGTTGTTAAATATCATTGTTTCAATACTGTCCATGAAAATTTCGGCAAGTAATGGACATAATGGACTCCCCATAATTAACCCTTCCTTACTATTGTAGAATGTATTATTAAATGAAAAATAATTTTGTCTTAGGCAAGTTCTTAATAAATTTAACTTAGAAACAAGGCAATCTCAGAAATATACCCACGTTTTAAGGACAGAAATACCATTTTTAAATGCTTAACCTATTTCGGCAAACCAACGGAAAAACTGGGGAAATTTTTAAATCAAAAAAATATCAACATAGCTTACAAGACTAACAATACTATAGGGAAATATCTTAAAAACTACAAATCAATAAAGACAATAAATCAGGGGTTTATCAATTAACATATGGGTCATGTCCTAAAACATACATCGGACAAACTGGACGTACATTTAGACAAAGAATTACAGAACACGAAAAAAGTTTCATCCATAGAAAATCTAATTCAACATATGCTAATCATCTTTTAACAGAAAATCACACATTTAACAAGAATTTCAAAATTTTACACACCCAACAAAAAGGTTTAAAACTAAACCTTTTAGAGACAATGCAAATAAATCGATTAAGGACTACAGGTACTTTACTCAACGACCAGGTAGATTTAAGCAATTCACCATTATTGAATTTATTCTTCTAACTCCAAATCTGTGTGGATTTCCCAATACTATCAATGTAATTTAATTAGGTGTAATATTATAATTAAGAAATTATATAAAATTGTGAACATTAAACCTAACTTAACAGTGTAAAATGTAGATCTGAAGAAGCTGCATCGACAGCGAAACGCGTCATCGCAATTTAAATAAACCAGTGGAAATTGACTAAAAACAGTCTTTTATTATATATTTATAATGAATTTCCATCAAGTAGAAGCTACAACCATCCAAAAAGTCATTTTTACCCATAAGTTAACGGTAATTCGCCCTTTTTTGTGTGGAATCATATTTTCTTTTTAGTATGCACCGTCTTTCATTTAATTATTTATTATTTTTTATAACCGTAAGATAATAGATTTCATACGTAAGTATATTATTTTGTACATTGCTATCTCTAATTAGCTAATAATGTAAATAAAAAATACCCAATAGTTGTTAAGATCGTCAACAATAATCGCGAATTTTCTAGAGAAAGGGGATTCCCCGGTTAAATAACTATAAATAGCTAGACCATCGGAAAGTCCAAATTATATCAGACTTGAGTTTGCTTCTTGAAATTGGCTGTCATACTTTTACTAAAGTGTACAACATGTCTTCAAACAAGAAAAGCAATGACAACCACGCTAACCAACTCAATAAGAACAACGATGCCTTCCGCCCATCCGGTGGGTAAGTATTTTCTTTGTTTTAAAGTTCCATATGTTTAATAAAACGGAAACCTTTAGCGTAACTTTTTTGTCGGTCTTGAATCTCTAACTACCTAAATGTCATAACTATTGAAACCGTTTACCTGAAATTTTTATTAGCTAAGATTTGATTGGTGTGTTGTAGGGAGCTGATATTTGGGTTTTCGTAAGAGGAAATAAAGTCGTAGAAAAAAAAACTCGAGATTGTAAGATCCAATTTTGTGATCCACTCTTCATAAATCCTCTATTATAGTGGAAGTGCGACAAAATAATCTTTACGAACTCAAATAATAAATGTTATTTGGGTAATTCTAATTTTTTTCCGTAAATATTTCTAATAAATTTGGACAACGCAAAAATTTATTTCTTCCAATTATCGTTCTACTACTTTTTCTGTATCTCCCTTATATGATCAGCGTCTGCCTAACCTACCTGGGCGATAATCATCATCATCATTAGTTTATTCCATCCATAGTCAGATGTAAGCCTCCCCAAGTTGTCGTGAATGAGCTCTGTTCTTTGCTTTTTACATTCAATCGTGTCCCGCTATTCTTTTTATATTGTCCATCCATCTTGTCTGTGGTTTACCTTGCATCTTCTAAGCTCTCTAGGCCTCCATTCAACCATACGGCGCACAGTGGGGAAAAACGAAAAATCGTGTTTCAAAATTGTCTAGAGCCTTCAATTTTGGTTTGATTTGGACGATTTTTTTTTAAAATTGAAGCTTATTAAATTCCGAACAAAGTTGTCGGAGCCGATTTTTCAATTAAACTTTTGTTTCAAAATGGCGGACGTTGGTTTCTGATTATGTAGCGACTGAGACACAGAAAACGCTTACAGTTTCAAACCAAGTTGTGCTAAAATGCGTGTATGTATGTTTTTTTATGTCGCAGATAATATATCTAATATGACAGTTACAAGATTAATAATAATGAACCCAAAATGGCTGCCATAAATAATAAAAGTATTATAAATATGAATAAACGTACCATTATTATTTTATATCCATAACATTTGCATAAATAATTTCTTTAAGGTTGTTAATTATAAATATGTTTCAACAATTGACTTAAAATGACAAATAAAATATGGCGGATGCCAAAATTAAATCGAGCAAGAAAGTTTCTCTGTGGCATTTAGACTGTGGCAGTCAGATCATTCAAGTTATTCAAGTTTAGTTGCGGGATTTAAATTTTCATGCAGTTATTGCTAAATATTGCTGCTGTAAATTTTAAGTATCGTAGATAATTTTCTAGCAGATACAAAAAACAGTGATACACGCAGAAAAGGACAGCTCACACAGCTAGAAAATGGCTACAACAGCTAAAACGTTTTATTAAAATAGGGACAGCTAAATATTTTGCTGCACTAGCCACATTGTTTGCTGTTGTAGCTGTAGTGGCTGCTGTTGCTAAACAGTGGCTAATTCAGCAAAATATTTAACTGTCCCTGTTTTAGCATTTCTCTGCGTGTATTTTGTAAGAGTAATAATAATCTTTATTAACGAGAAAACCCTTTAGTACATATACAGAACTACTGAATTATAGGAATAGACTAGAAAAATAAGAAAATAAATATGTCTAACCTTAACTTACTCTTACATAAAATATTTAGCTGTCCCTATTTTAACAAAACGTTTTAGCTGTTGTAGCCATTTTCTAGCTGTGTGAGCTGTCCTTTTCTGCGTGTATCGCTGTTTTTTGTATCTGCTAGAAAATTGTCTACGATACTTAAAATTTACAGCAGCAATATTCTAGCAATAACAGCATAAAAATTTAAATCCCTCAACTAAACTTGAATAACTTGAATGATCTGACTGCCACAGTCTAAATGCCACAGAGAAACTTACTTGCTCGATTCTATTTTGGCATCCGCCATACTTGATTTGTCATTTTAAGTCAATTGTTGAAACATATTTATAATTAACAACCTTAAAAAAATTATTTATGCAAATGTTATGGATATAAAATAATAATGGTACGTTTATTCATATTTATAATACTTTTATTGTTCATGGCCGCCATTTTGGGTTCATTATTATTAATCTTGTGATATTAGATATATTATCTGCGACATAAAAAAACATACATACACGCATTTTAGCACAACTTGGTTTGAAAATGTAAGCGTTTTCTGTGTCTCAGTCGCTATATAATCAGAAACCGCCATTTCGAAGACGTCCGCCATTTTGAAACAAAAGTTTAATTGCAAAATCGGCTCCGACAACTTTGTTCGGAATTTAATAAGCTTCAATATAAAAAAAATCGTCCAAATCGAACCAAAATTGAAGGCTCTAGACAATTTTGAAACACGATTTTTCATTCATTATTCATTAGATGTTACAAATAAACATATAATTACTAAAATGTTACGCACAGGAAAGTGTGAATTTTTCCCAGGTAAATTCCATAATGAACATAAGGATCGCTAAGCAAACAAAAGACAAAAGTAATGAACATAACATAATTTTTACGAGAACAGATAAAGAAAAACTGTAATAGCTATAAAGAAACAAACTTACATTGAAAAAACAATAGATTTCCTAAAACCAGATGTATTCAAATCCATCAACTTCGATCCAGCAATAACTTTCCAAAAATTAATTAAAGATGTGCTAAAAGACATAAGCATTTTCACAGAGAATGAAAAATTCAGGCTTGTCTCGATGAACCCTCAAGTTTCAAAACTATATTCTTTTATTAAATTACATAAAAATAACTCACCAATTCGTCCGGTAGTTTCATACATAACAGCACCAGCTTTTTCTTTATCGAGTAAATTGCTTGAGGTTTTGACAAAATATTGCAAATTCACACCTAAATATAGTATTAAAAATAGTAATGAATTGATAGCAAAAATTAATCCGTTAATTATACCAAGTAACTCCAGATTTATATCGTTTGATGTAAAAATCTTTTTCCTAGTATACCACCATCAGACGCTATAAATTTGGTCCAAAGATTACTCAATAAAAATAATGTTAACACAATCATTAAACAAGAAATATTAGATATCTTAACATTGTGCTTAGACTAGAATTATTTCGAATTTAACGATAACATTTATATAAGTAAGAAAGGTTTAATAATGGAAAACCCTCTTAGTCCAATTTTATCTGAAATTTTCATGGACCATTTAGAACAGAGGTTCCCAAACTTTTTTTTCTCGTAGACTACTCGTCAAAAAATGTGAAGATTAGATCTAACGATGGAAATTTGCGTCGTGGCTGAGTTCGGAGTGGTAAAAATAAAAAGAAAAATAATATATTTTCTTGTGTTCTATTTATTAAAATAATATGATTACAGACTTAATAGAATTAAAATTAAACGTTAATAACGAACAGTAACTTCAACAATGCAAATCAAAAATTAAAAAAAAATAGTCATAATTTTAATGGGAGGGATGTACTTGGTGGACTGACAGCAAATTATCAATATTCGGCTTCAGTTTTGTAAGGAATAACTGCAAATCTCCAGGTTCTGTGATCTTCAATCTGCTCCTTTTTTTGTTAATAGGTTTGTAACGACACTAAAACTTTTTTCAACAAGGTATGACGAGGGAAACGCTATCAAAAGTTTTCTCGCAATTTCCCACAGCCCAGGATATTTTTCGGGTATTTCTGCCTGCAGCCAAAATGTTTGATAGCCTTTTTTAAATTTCACCTTCAGCTCCTCATTGGTGCTAAGCTCGAGTAGCTCCTCTTGTAATACCACATTCGCCACTTCCGTTTCATCAAATGGATTTATGATCCATGGTAATATTTCCGTCGTCAGAATATCTTCAAATCTATTTTTGAAGTCATCATGCAGGGCATTTAAATGTTGAACGTATGTCTGAATATCCTTATCAAGACATTCTGCCTGTGACAAATTTGGAAACTGGGAGAATTCACGCCGACTAATATTTTGGTTCATAAATTTCACTTTTCCAAGAAAAGCCGAAATTACACCCTTTGTTTTTATTAAATTTAGGCTATCCCCTTGTAACTGCAAGTTAATGTCATTAAATTTTTTGAACAAATCTGTCAAATACGCGATGTCTGCTTTCAATTTGATCAGGTTTTTTTTTTTTTAAATCTGGATCTTTACGTTCCAGAAACTCTAAAACTAATTCAAAAAGTAAGTAAAATCTTGTTAAACATGCACCTTTCGACAACCAGCGTACTTCAGTATGTAAGAGCAATCGTTGGAAGTCTTCATCATTTTCGTCGTACAATTGTGCAAATAAACGGGTATTCAACGCATTGCTTCTTATTTTGTTAACTGCTTTAATCACAAATTGAAGCGATTGGTGCAATCTATCATTCAAATTTTTTGCTACCATTTGTTGTCGGTGGATGACACAGTGAATTGCAGTTACTCCTGTATAATTCTTTTAAGATGGCTTATAAACCCACGATATCGCCCGAAGATGGCAGGAGCTCCATCTGGTGCCACCGAAATAATGTTTGTAAATGGAATCGATTTTTCCTTAAAAAAATCACTCAGGACATTAAATATTGATTTGCCTTTAGTGTCCGTCTCCAAAGTTTTCGCGAATAGCAGCTCCTCATGGATTTCTTCGTCCATAACAAATCGAACATATGCCAATAATAATGCTTCATTACCAGGTAAAGTTGACTCGTCCAGTTGAATAGAAAAATAAGTTGTTTGCAGATAATTACACAAAAAGCTTTCAATATCTGAGCTCATTTCATCAATACGTCTTTGTACAGTGTTGTTACTCAAAGGAATTCTTTGGAGTACGTCAAATGGAGGTTTGTGCAGAACAGTTTTTAAAACCTCTTCAACATCGGGTAAAATTAACTGTTCTCCGATGGTGTGCGGTTTTCCAGATTTCGCTATAAGCAATGAGATATTGTAAGATGCCCGCAAGCCATCATCATTACTTTGAGACATTGAAGCGAACATACTGTGCACGGTGGGTCTCTTTTCATATTTTTCCTTCAATGTTTGAAAATATTTTAAATCTTTACCTATTTTATCAGGATGACACCTTCTTAGATGATCTTCGAGCTTCGATGGTTTCATAGAGTCATTGCTCAAAACTTTGTTGCATAAAAGGCACATGAACAATCGTTTGTCTGCCTTTGACGGAAGAAAACTAAATTTCAAATAATCGACACTGTACTGTCGACATTTCTTCTTAGATTCAGCCATGTTTCGTATCAGTTACCTACCTGTAAAGAAAAAAATGTTTGTTTTAGTAATCATAAGGCGACTTTAACAGGATATGGCTATTTTAAAAGAATAAAATAGGATTAATTAATTATTGCAATGAAAAAAACAAAATGCCGGCGGCAAAACTGATTTTAATTATTAAAAGCATTAAACTGCTAAGACCCATATAGAGGTTTTCACAAAACGGCTGAACCTATTTTAATGTAATATAAAATATTTTTTGATTAATTATATTTTGATACATTTCTGTAAATTCGAGAGAAAATACTTTTAAAGAATATTTTGACATCAAAACTCCGCGATTTTAATGATTTATTTATTACTTTGATGTACGTTACGAGTGGTACATAAAGACACGTACAATTTATGAAAATATTTTTAGTCATTTAGCATTAGCAACTACGAGGGCACTGAAATATGTACAAACATGCAGGTCAATCATATATCTCTCCTTTAGTGAATCACCACAGTCGGGTACATAAATAATTTTTATAATAAAAAGTACTAAAAGTTCAATCTTTCTCGGCTTTCTGTTCTTTTATAGAAGTAACGAATAATGGCCCTGTTCAGTATTTAATTTTTATTACGTACCTACTACACGCAAACATAACAAATATAATATTATTACAATATAAAATAAAAGTATGAATAACAAATAGGATTACTTTTTCCGGCACTGGCAAACAATGACATCGATTCACTCACACTTTTCTTTTCAAAATTCCGGAAACAAATGAGTAACGTTTGTCCTTGGCATTCGTATTCATATTGGTGAAGAATCAAACAAGTTCATGCAAGATTGCAAGCACAGCACAAGTCGTATTTCGTCCCTTTGTACGTCTGAACGGATGCGTTGCGGGCAGGCCGGCGGGCGGGCGGCGCTTTGCTTTTTTTATTTTTGACTATTTCTGCCACACACGATAATGCTGCACTATAAAGCTTAAGTTAAGTGAACAGTAAAACAATTTTTTTTTCTTTTCGTTTACTGGTAAACTCCACATTTATTTTAACATATCAACATGTTTCGCTATCACTGTAGCTTTATCAAGATTAAAAGATGGAAAATTTGTTTATACATATAAGATCCCTACAGGTGAAATACAATAATGTTGGAAATCCCTAATTATACTATTATAAAGACTTTATATTATAGGTAACAAATTAATTAAGTACGGTATTATTGAAATATATTTAAAAGAGGTGAATTATTTAATTCTAATTGATCGTTTAACAAGTAATTAGTATTATTGATTCCAGAGATTCAAGCAAATTTAATTTATACCCTTTATTTTCAACATGTCAAAGTCAATATTAAAGTCAAGAAGTCAAAGTCAATATTAAAAAGACCGAGTACATGTGCGTCGGAGGACAACAGCAGGGCTTGAAACTGGCCACAGGACACACCATCAAACACTGTGCCAGTTATAAGTATTTGGGAACGAGAATATCTAGGGACGGAACACTGGAAGAAGTAATATTTGAGAGGAATATCCAAGGAAGAAAAGCGATTCCAATGCTTAATAATATACTATGGGACAAAAACATAACCATTGAAAATAAGAAGAGAATTTACAACTCAATAGTGAAAAGTATAATAACTTACAGCTCCCAGGTGTGGCCATTGAAGGAAAGAACAGAAAAAATACTAAAAGCTACAGAAATGGATTTCTGGAGACGAGCAGCCAGAAAATCCAGAAAAGACCGTATACCAAATGACACGATAAGGCGAGCTTTAGAAATAAAGCACGATATAGTGGACGAAATCAGAACCCAACAGTTGGTATGGTACGAACATGTACAGAGAATGGCACAAGACCGACTACCTAAAAAGATTTTAAATTGGAACCCTCATGGAAAAAGAAAGCGAGGAAAATCATGCCAAAGCTGGAGAGCAGGAATCAACAAGGAAGTACTAGAGAGAGATCTAGAGGAGGAGGGATGGAGAAACCGGGAGGAGTGGAAATTAGGCATCGGAAGACAGAAGACGTTTATAAAACCGATTGATATATATATATATATATATATATATATATATATATATATATATATATATATATATATATATATATATATATATATATATATATATATATATATATATGTGTGTGTGTATATATATATATATATATATATATATATATATATATATATATATATATATATATATATATATGTATATATATATATATATATATATATATATATATATATATATATATATATATATATATATATATATATTTTCAACATGTAAAATTTCAAAGTTTTTATTAAACTGATGTTCCGATTCTATTAAATGGTTAGCGTAATTTGAGTCTGATTTGCTAGTTATAAAAGATGTAAAATGTTCTTTTATTCTTTTTTTAAAATTTCTTCCTGTTTGACCAATATAAGTACAATCGCAATTTTCACAATTAAGTTTATCAACATCTGATTTTTGCTCTTTGTCTGTTTTTGATTTATTATTTTTTATATATTTGCTTAGGGTATTATTTGTTTTAAATGCTACATTAATATTTAGTTTTTTTGTTAAGACATTTCTAATTTGATTGCTAGTCTCACCTATGTATGTAATAACACTATAGCGTTCTTGATTCATTTTTTGCCTAGGAAAAATTAGTTCTAAGGCTCTTTTATATTTTTTCTTTTTTAAAATTTTGTTTACTATATATGCGTTGTTTACTGCAATTTGTTTTATTATGTTTAGTTCTTTAAGAATTTTTTTTTCATATAATGGAATAGATAGTAGTCTATGGATCATGCTATGAAAGGCAGCTAGTTTGTGTTGGATTGGGTGACATGATTTATTATGTATTGTTATGTCAGTATGCGATTGTTTGTGGTAAATAGAGAACGTATGTTTATTATTATTTTTTGTTATAATTAAGTCTAAGAATGCTATTATTAGTTTCTTCTTCTGTAGTGAATTTTATGTTTGTATGCATGTAAATTATTTATATAATCACAAAATATTTTGAGCTGTCTATCTGTTCCTGTGAAGCAGGCTAAAATATCATCGACATATCTATACCAATAAATGAATTTTTTTAAAAAACGGATGTTCACTGATTTTGGATTCTATAGAATTCATGACAATTTCTGCTAGTAGGGGACTAAAGGGATTACCCATTATGAGGCCTTTATTATTAGTGTATATAGTGTTATTAAATTCAAAATAGTTTTGTGTTAAACAAGTCTTAAGTGTAATGAGTATTTCTTGTTTTTTTAATATAATTAATGTGGTTTGAGTTTAAAAGCTGTTCGACTAGTGTTATAGTATCTTGAGGTGGTATATTCGGGAATAAATTGGTTACGTCAAAAAAGATGAGTTTCGTTTTGTTGGGAAGTTGTATATTTTGAATTCTATTAACTAAATCATACGAATTTTTTATTTGAAACTTAGTAACAAAATTAGTATTCTCGTTAATTATTTCTATTAATTTCTTTGACAACTTATAAGATGGTGCTGAAGTAAAAGAGACTACTGGTCTTATTGGATAATCTTTTTTATGCAATTTTATTAAAGAATATAGTTTTGGTGTTTGTGGATTCATCGAAGTTAATTTGCTTAAATCTTTATTATCAAATAAACTTTTACAATCACTAATAATAGATTTAACAATCTTTTGAAATTTTTCTGTTGGGTTATTATTTAACTTCTCATAATTACTATTGTTGAGGAAATTTAAAGTTTTTTGAAAATATTGTGATTCATCAATGGCTACTACTTTATTGCCTTTATCAGCTTTAGTGAAAATAATGTTATTTTGTTTTGATTTTTGTTTTATTGTTCTTATAGTATGGTTATCTTGTGTTTGGTATTTTTCTTTTAGAAAATCTTTTTTAATGATATTAATTGCTATATAGACTTCTTTCCTTCCTTATATGATCAGAGTCTGCCTGCGCGATAATGCTGCACTCTTAAAGATTTCTTTTCTCTAACAGGTCAAGCGGCAAGTCTGGCAACGGACCAACCCAAAGTAACCTGGATAACCACGGAAATCAGCTGAATCCCAACAACCGTGAATATAACCATTCCAGGGTTGCTGGAAGTAGAAATAAGTAAATAATTTGGACGAGTAAGTGAAAAAATACCGATTTTTATAACACCAATAATTTTTTTATAGCTAAAATTATGCCAGGAGAACTTTTAGGTAAAAGTTTAATCTTTGAAAACTTAAAAGGTTTATTTGTTTTAGCTGCCATTTTACCCAGTTTACTTTGCCTTTAGAAAAAAATATAAGTAGCGCACTCTATATTCCAGTACATTTTTCGTCTTCTGACTTATAGCTAGGCACTAGCTTATAGGTGTTCCGTACGGAATACTAAAAATACCTCCTTATACTATATGGGATGAAAAGTCCCGAGACTCTCCGAGATATGGTAGCGCAAACAAAAAAAACCATCTGATTTTCAATTAGTGTCAACTCTCACATGATTCGTGAACAATTTTCATGACAGTTCCTTCCTCTTATCCACTGGTTGATATTTTCTATATTACATGTGCGTCTTATATCTTCATTCCTTTCTCTATCCCTCAGTGTCTTGTTTGTACATGTCCTAGGTATTATCATTTCAGTTGATTAAAGCATCCTCTGTGTTATACTTGTATTGGGTCTTGTTTCAGATGTGTGAGTCATTACTGGTCGTATTACACTCTTGTATATTCTTGTTTTGGAATCCACAGGGAGGAATTTATTTCTAAATATGGTATCATTGAGGCATCCCGCTATCCTATTAGCATTGTTAACTTGATGTTTTACTTCTTCCTCAATTTTCTCGATACTAAATATTTTGATGCCCAGGAAATCGACCTTCATCAGCTGTTCTATTAGTTTATCTTCCACCACCAACTTGCACCTAATCGTCCCTTTTGCTATTACTATTGTCTTAGTTTTTTCAGTTGAGATTGACATATTATATTGTTTTGTTGCTATGTAGAATTCGTATAGAAGACTTTGCAGGTCGTTCTCGGTCTCAGCCAATATTATCCCGTCGTCTGCATAACATATAATTTTAAGTTCTCTTTTACCCATTCTATATCCTTTCTTTCTTTTGACATTCTTTATAATTTCATCCATGACAATATTAAATAAAGAGTCTCCCTGCCCGATTTCAGATTCATAGTTGATTGGTTCTGTCATTCCTTCTGCTAATCTTGCGACTACTTTATTGTCTATGTCTATATATTCTCCTTAGTTTTAATTAGATCTAATAGTTTTCCTGTTATATAATACACTAGCAGTGCCCGTGGCTCCGCTCGCGTGGACTTGATTCACTACTATCGTCACTGCTTATTCCTTATGTTATCTAACGTAACAAAGTATCTGCCATTATTGCCCCTGATCTCCCATTATTTTTCCCTATCTCCCATTATTTGTCCCTATCTCCCATTATCTCTATATAATTTCCATTATCTAGGCTTATCTCTGCTTATCTTCCATTGTTTCTCCTTATCTCCCATTATTTCCACTTATCTCCCATTATCTCACCTTATATCCCATTATCTAGGCTTATCTCGACTTATCTCGCAATATTTTTCCTTATCTCCCATTATTTCTCCTTATCTCCCATTATCTAGACTTATCTCTGCTTATCTCCCATTATGTATCCTTATCTCCCATTATTTATACTTATCTCCCATTATCTCACCTTATCTCCCATTATCTAGGCTTATATGGAATTATATAGAACATATGTAAAAATTTATAAAAAACACGTAAATCGGATAAGTGGTTCTCAAGTGATAAGCGCACTAACGGACAGACAGACAGACAGAGAGGTTGCATTTTATATATTATATTCTTTGTAACATGATATTGTTCCATATTTAATGCTTTAGGCAGTGTATTGCAAGAGAACGCGCTAGCAACAAACTTGATTCACTATTATCATCACTGCTTATTCCTTATGTCACCTAACGTAATAAAATATATCCTATAACCTGGCCAGAGAACATATGTATGTTTTAAAAAAAAGCACGTAAATCGGATAAGTGGTTCTCCAGTGATAAGCACACTAACGGACAGACAGACAGACAGAGAGACGTTGCATTTTTATATATATTATAGATATAGATTATTATTATTATATAACCTGGCCAAAGAATATATGTATGAATATAAAAAAGACACGTGAATCGGATAAGTGGTTCTCGCGTGATAAACGCATTAATGGACAGACAAACAGACAGAGATACATTGCATTTTATATATATTATAGATTATAGGTATTCTCTGCTACATAATATTGTTCCATATTTACTGGTTTAGGCTGTGTATTGCACGAGAACGCGCTAGCGACAAACTTTATTCACTATTATCGTCACTGCTCATTCCTTATGCTATCTATCGTAATAAAATATAGCCTATAACCTGGCCAGAGAACGTATGTATGTTTTAAAAAAAAAGTACGTAAATCGGATAAGTAATTCTCCAGTGATAAGCGCACTAACGGACGGACAGACAGACAGACAGAGATACGTTGCATTTTATATATATATATATATATATATTATAGATATAATAAAATATATATCTATAACCTGGTCAGAGAACATACGTATGAATTTAAAACATCACGTAAATCGGATAAGTGGTTCTCGAGGGATAAGCGCACTAACGGATATACAGACAGACAGACAGAGAGACGTTGCATTTTATATATATTATAGATATAGATTATTATTATTATATAACCTGGCCAAAGAATATATGTATGAATTTAAAAAAAACACACGTAAATCGGATAAGTGGTTCTCGCGTAATAAACGCACTAATGGACAGACAGACACAGAGACATTGCATTTTATATATATATATATATATATATATATATATATATATATATATATATATATATATATATATATATATTATAGATTATAGATGTTCTCTGCTACATAATATTGTTCCATATTTAATTGTTTAGGCTGTGTATTGCAAGGGAATTCGCCAGCGGCAAACTTTTTTTCGACTTCATTCACTATTATCGTCACTGCTCATTCCTTATGTTACCTATCGTAATAAAATATAGCCTATAACCTGGCCAGAGAACATCTCTATGTTTTAAAAAAAAAGTACGTAAATGCGCTCTAACGGACAGACTGACAGACAGACAGACAGATAGTCGTTGCATTTTATATATATTATAGAAGAATAACGTCTTCTATTTGCACATTGTCGAAAGCTTTTTTAAGTCTATCAGGCACAAGTATGCAGTACATTTTTTTAGATATAATTTTTATAAATACGCCTTCGATTTTTTTATTTTTATTTTTTTTTTTGGAACGCTACATTTTTGATTTGTCTGCTTATTAGAAAACCAAGTGGGGTCTACACGATTATTATTGTAAATATTTTGAACCAGCCCATTATTCTTATTATTTATATTTAAAGGTCATATCTTACAAAAATTAAAGCTGCACGTTTTATGATTGTAATATCAATGAAAGACCACATAACAATTTTGTCCAGAGGCCCACAAAAATCCAGATCCGACTCCATTCTACCGTTGAATTTAAAAACTAATATTACTTTTCTTTTTGTTTCAGCAGCATCGAAGAAAGCTGCCCCATATCATACCAAATTACCACTACGTTGTCAGTGTGGCAGCTTCACAATTACATTTCTTTAATAAATGAATAAATAAATTAATTAGTATTTTAAATTTGTTATATTATTACCGCAATCCTTCGTTTTTGTATGGGTTCACCACATGCGCTCCAGAGAAATTCCTAAATTACTACATAAGTGGTCCATCTTAAGAAGCAGTGATGCAGGTGGTACTTGACGTAAAATAGCTGGCAAACAGCAACACTGGACAGTTCATTTCCAGAAAATGAGATATGAGGTATTTAATAAAAAAAAATAAATAGAATTAACTAGAACGTACTGGCCTTAATATCCTCTGTAGAGAATAAAAATAACTGATTCAGGTATTTCTTACGGGTAACTGTTAAGAGTAGTTTTGCTTGAAATTTTAAGAAAAAATAGATTTTAGCATCATGCATTCACTGCTTCAATATAAAGATGATTTACCTCGCCGTTTTGCCATAATTAATTGTAGAAGTTTCAGATATTTAACACGTATAAGATAGGAATCCATACATACTTTTTCTGCTAGACTCTATGGCAGACAATGTTATTTTTAGTATCTACAAACCTCAACATATTAAAACAAATTACATTCGCTCCTCTTGGGTTCAGGTGGGTCCATTTTTCTGCCACTTTGGACCGTTACAACTTTGGATTGACCCACTATCCATGACAAATATTCATTTTTCAGTCATGTTGAAGCTATGAAGCTATACCCAAAACATCTACCACTGACTGGATTCGTCCACCATCTCTTTCTTGCAGCTTTAAAGCGTATTTCTAAGAACAGAAGCCAGAGTCGAGGCTTTAAACTACCTACCTATGTGATACTAAAGGGTGTTTTTTATAGAGGTATAAAATTTTAAGTTGGCAACACTTTTTTAACTGGCGGCCATTTTGTCAGCTGTCTAGTGATTTATGTTTAGTTTGGTTTGGCATTTTAACATGAAAAGACTGACGCCTGAATAACGCTTCCAAATTGTGCAAATTTATTTTGAAAATCATGGTTCTGTTCGAAATACGTATCGCGCACTACGTCCATTTTACGGTCAACATAATCGTCCATCAGAGCAATTAATTCGATTAACTATCGAACGTTTTCGCACCACGTTTACTCTAAATGATAATACGCATCCACAGAGACGTCGTACAGTGCGTACAGAAGAAGTCATTGCTGCTGTAGAACGTAGCGTAGAGGAAGACCCGAATCAGTCTATCCGCCATCGTGCACAGGAATTGGATATGTGTCCATCCACTTTGTGGAAGATTTTGCGGAAAGATCTTGGTTTGCGTGCTTACAAAATCCAACTCGTGCAACAATTGAAGCCACACGATCACCTAGCAAGGCGTAGATTCGGTGAATGGGCCCAAAACAAGATTGCCGTTGATCCCGATTTTCGTAAGCGAATTTTGCTTAGCGATGAAGCTCACTTTTATTTGAATGGATACGTCAATAAACAAAACTGCCGTATTTGGAGTGATGATAATCCTCAAGTGTATGTTGAGACACCGTTACATCCAGAAAAACTGACTGTTTGGTGTGCTTTATGGGCTGGTGGAATCGTTGGTCCGTACTTCTTTAAAAACGATGCTGGTCAGAACGTTACAGTCAATGATGACCGCTATAGAACCATGATTACTGACTTTTTCGTTCAACAATTGAACAACCATGATGTGCAGGAGCTGTGGTTTCAACAAGACGGCGCAACATGTCACACAACTCGTGCCACAATTGATTTATTGAAGGAAACGTTTGGTAACCGCATAGTTTCACGTTTCGGACCCGTGAATTGGCCTCCAAGATCGTGCGATTTAACGCCGCTAGACTATTTTCTGTGGGGATATGTGAAGTCGCTAGTCTACGCCGATAAGCCCGAAACGATTGACCACTTAGAGGACAACATTCGCCGCGTTATTGCCGATATATGGCCACAAATGTTGGAAAAAGTCATCGAAAATTGGACCTCCAGATTAGACTACGTCCGAGCCAGCCGTGGCGGTCATATGCCAGAAGTCATATTTAAATTATAATGCCAGAAGATTATCTTTCGAATAAAGTAAATTTCATGTCAGTTTAAAAAATTCATCTTTGTTTTATTCCATTTCAAAGTTCTATACCTCTATAAAAAACACCCTATATAAGATCCTAATTTTTGCCGTTTTAAGTGGGCAATATAAAAATTCAGACCTTTTGTTTATGATAGGTTGCAGAGATGCAAATAAATAAAATTATAAGTGTTTTTGGAGATGTTTATTTATAGATGCATGTAAAAACAAATGGATAAGAAGTACAAATATACAATTTAAATGAATGGGGTTTACAAGAGGGGACATATTGTATAAATAAAAATATATTTTAACTTAAGCCTAATTTGGTTTCACTATCACTGTCATCAGCTGAAGTAATTATCAGTGGTTTTATATTATTTACATAAATATATGAATCTTCAACTTTAACAACGTGCTGAATGGAATTCTTCCAGCTTTCACAAGGTACATCATTTATAACTTTTTTTACTAATTCAACCACTGACACGCTTGAAGTAGGAGAAACATTTTATGCCCTTATTTTTGATTTAACTTGACGCCAAATATGTTCAGTTGGATTAAACACACAATAATACGGAAAAAGCCGCAAAACAGTGTTTCCAATTTTCTCAGTCATACTATCACAAACATATTTCTTTTTCAATTTATAGTCTTTCACAACTTCCAAAGGATCACTTTTTTTATAACTAAAGTCAAAATAAATGTAATTTTCTAACATATATTCCTGTATTTCCGATTTGGTGTTGGCTGCATTAGGAACCTTATTTAGTAGACGACTATGGTAATTTGAAACCAATTTTCAAAAAGTTCTGCGGTCGTGTCTTTGTCATAGTTCAAACTAGAATCTTTTATGTTTTTTGCAGATAATAGTAGACAATTTGAAACCCAGCCCTTTTCCGATCCAGCATGCAAAATGTTTATTCGTTTACCTTTATTTGAAAGTACGGTAGTCTGACGTTTTGAACTGTTGTCAACCCAGTTTGCACAGTGTCATGGGTATCGAACCATGTTTCGTCAAGATAAATTATTGTCCAATTCTCTGATCAATACTTTTTAATTTCTTGTAAGTAAGTATGTCGCAAAATTCGTAATCTTTATGACTCCATCACTACTTGCCTTTTGTTGATTTTTCGGAACGTGAATCTCATTCTTAAGAGAATTCTGTGAAGGGTTGATCGGCCACAATGTGTATTGGTCCCGTCCTGCACCAGTCTTAATTTTATTTTGTCTAGTGTCGGCACCAACTGCTCTTCATACTTAGAATATATTTTTCTCCTGATGACATCTTTTTCACAATCGTCGTTTTTTCCTGTTCCTGAGTGATGGTTTTCCTACAATACCCTTAATCGTACAAATTGGGGTTTTTGTTAGTTCACTGGTTTCTCGCAAAGCACTTTGTTTCTTCAAATTTCTTTTTACCAAACTGTCGTAAACATGTTTCACTATTTGTTTAGTGTCAAGTGATAAATGTTTTCTCTTGCGATAGCCACCATTGCAATTTTCCCACGGACGCCACATAATTAAAATAGAACCGTTATGTTGTAAGTAAAACTAAAAATAAAAATAATAAAAAGTATCTTTCGAATCATAATGGAGACCTGTGGTCATTAGGCCTATATTATCAAATACTTAAAGGGCTCCAAACCGGGTTGCCAGGTAGTAAATATATAGGTAAAAATAGATCCAATATGATTGCGTGTACAAGTGAGGGCGGTATACAAAGCAGGTAAAATAAAAATATGTTTATCGTAATACCTGGCAACTATGCACAAAACCTTAATTTTTTATTGCCCCACTGAAAAAGCAAAAAGGTAGGATCTTATATCTTAGGATTTACCATATATTTGTACCTAAAATCGATATATGAAAAAAAAATACAATATTCAATCCAATTTGTTTATTCATACTTCTTTATCTTTATAAAATAATAGGAACTTACGGAATATACTAAGTATACAATTAAAACTAATAAGGATAATTATTTTTTTTTACAATATTTTAAATCTGAGTCAATAAACACCAGTAAATACTAGTAAAACATACTGAAATCGAAATGACAAAAACATAACAGAATAAGTAATTTGTAATTCGTTTATTACTAAAGATATCTAACATCAAATGGTACCCAAATTAAATCTAATTAATTTTTACGACTTTTAGGACCATACCAATATTCTTCGGCCGCCATAGCCATTTTTTTAGTGTTCCGTACGGAACACCTATAAGATCACTTCGGTGTCTGTCTGTCTGTCTGTCACACCCGATTTACTCCGAAACTATTTGACATAGAAAGTTGAAATTTGGTAATAATATAGAAATTGATAGCCTCATCAGAGCCATGTAGTTTTAAGAGTTAAGTTTTGACTTAATGGGTTAGTCTTGGGGGGTGAAATCGGAAGTGAAAAAAAAAATTTTTTAGTAGGTCATCGAGTGTGGTGTCAAATGAAAGCTTGTGAACACACTAGTAAAAAATATATATATAATGCCATACTTGCGCGCACTTTTCTTTGTATTATTTTTAAAAAATCGCGAAATATCGCTGTCTCCCGCTTTATCTCGAAAAGTACTTATCAAAAAATTTTGAAAAAAATTCTGGAATATTCTCCACGGGGTGTAGATTGAACGAAAATTATCACGAGTGTAGTACCTTTAATAATTTATATGGTATATACAAAAAAACAAAAATTTCAAGGTCATCAGATTTCAGTAAAGATTGGAAACAAACTTTGTTGAAAACTCATTTGGGATGTGTTTTGTGAAGTCACTGATCGATCATTTTATACTTCCGTTTTTTATTTTAAAAGCAATCAACGTACGGAACACTAATTGCGCAAATTCAACTTGCACTTGACCGGTTTTTTTAATTAATTTCGAAGTCATGACAATTAACGTCATTAAATAGTCGTTTTGTATGTAATAGACCAGTGGTTGACTCAGTAGACAGCTTATTTCGCTATTTTGTTTTCATAAGATTAATATGTGAGAATATACGCCTCAGCATTAGTGGATAAGTGGGGCAGTGATAAAATAGTAAAGATGAAAGTATACAACAAAGGAAACGTTTGAATATCATCGCCATACTTTAGTAAACTGACATTATCCCAAAATAGTTCTGTATCATCAGGAAATGTTTTGATTTGTTCACAATTTCTTAAAATACGCCACTTTGTATCAATTTGTTGGAAATCATTGTTCTGAATAATATTGAGAAAGAGTCTACTAACAGGAATTATCGAAGCAGTTTTGCCATTTGTAACATTCGTTTGTTCAATTACGTCTAAACCTTTTATTGGATTATTTTTCAATGGAAATCGTGCAGTTATTTGCTTGCAAGCTTCGATATAAAAATCTAGGGATCTACGTTTAAACAAATTTACTTGATACTAGTGTATTAGATGCCTCAATACCATAGTATATGGCATCGATACCCATAAAATGTCTAGGATTTTTAAAATCAACATTTTCGATTGGAGTACTTGTTAAAAATTCTCTTTTTAAAATACAATCAAAAAAAGTTTTTCAGATGTTCTGCCTGCATTTCTTTGTTTAAATCATTAAATATTGGTAACACACACAAATCTAAAAATCTAAAAATTCTAAAAATAGCAATGTAGTGGGATGTTGAAGCTTCTATAATATATTTTCTGCAGCTAAAAGATGATCATTATTAGGTACTTGGTCTATGAAAAATAGTTTTATAGCAGAAAATTGTTCCAATACTCTTTTTAATGCTGCATGCACTGTTAACCAGCGTGTCTGAGTGGGGTGAAGTATTTTATATACTTACAAGTCACAAAAAATTTGAAAGTCTTTAAACTCTGCGACTCTTTTTGGACTAGAAGAAAAGTAATTGTAAATATCCCGTATAAGATCCTCTATAAAGCGTGGCAGTTTGGTACAAGCATATGACGCGCAAAGATGAAACGAATGGCATATGCACTTAAGTATAAAAATATTGGGAATTTCGTTTTGCAGCAATATCACAACAGAATTATTACGCCCCATCATTATGTTTGCTCCATCAGATGCAAAACCTATTAGAATATTTTTGTATGGAATATCAGCGGTTGTAAAAAAGTTTACAATATGTTCAAATAATGATACTGCATTAACAGCTTCTAATTTATTTATTTATTTATTTACGGGCAGACCCATTTTGTACATAGTATTTACAGAAAAATTTCAATAACATAGTAAAGTCATAACAATACAATAACAACACCAGTAATTATCATTTCAAAAACTTAGTGGACTGTCAACAGTTTTTCTTTTAAACGTTTTAAAGAGAGGTTAAAAAAATCAAGATCCGTTTCACTGGCACCATTAGTGATTCTAGTGATCGGTGAGAATAGGCCATAGTTACATCTGTGGTAACTCGGGGCAAAGAGTGCGTGGTCCCTTGTTGATCTTGGTGGAACATGAAAATTTATCAGACTCAAGAGATCAGAGCAGTCTATATGACCATTTACAAGTCGAAATAAGAAACATATATCAGCAACTTTCCTACGTCTTGAAAGTGATTGCAGCTGAAGTCTTCGTAGCTGGTCCTCATAGGCAGTGATGTTCCACTTAAATTTGCAAGAGACATATCTAGCATACTTCCTCTGTACTCTTTCAACACCCTCAATATGCACAGCATACGATGGCGACCACACACATGACAGATACTCCAAAGAAGATCTCACCAAGGCCTTGTACAAAATATTCGCGCTATCTACGGTCCGGAAATCCCTAGTATTCCTACAGACGAAGCCAAGGAGTTTAATACATTTGTTAGTAATAAAGTCATAATGAATATGAAAATCCAGCTTAGTGTCCAAATAAATACCCAAGTCACACAATGAGGAGACTCTTTCGAGAAGACAATTATTAATACTGTAGTCATACAAAAGCGGAACTTTCACTCGAAAGAACGACATAATCTTACATTTTTTAACATTTAGTTTCATTTTGTTTCTCCTGCACCACTCACTCACCATGTCCAAGTCTCCCTGCAGTCTCATAGCATCGTCAACAGAATGAATTGCCATAAACAATTTCAAGTCATCTGCAAAAAACAAGGGTCTTGAAAATAGAATCATCTTTCGTAGGTCGTTAATAAATATATTAAACAGCAACGGGCCCAGGTGGCTACCCTGCCGTACACCCGATGCAACAGATACCTCACTCGACACAATGCCCTTTACTTTAACAAACTGCTTCCTGCATGTAAGGTAGCAGGTCAACCAATTCAGTAGTGATCCACAAAACCCATAACCTCTTAACTTCCCTATCAGGATATCGTGGTTGACTGTGTTGAAGGCCTTGCTGAAATCCGTATAAACCACGTCAACCTGACCACCCGCCTCCATTACATCAATAGTACTTTGAACCAACAAGATTAAGTTTGTAGCCGTCGATCTGCCACCAACGAAACCGTGCTGTTCCGGAACCAAAAAAGGTTTTATGAATGGTTTTAATTTGTCGCAAACAATTTTTTCGAATACTTTTGGAATAGAAATAGGTCGATAATTTTTAGCGTCTGATTTGTCGCCGGACTTAAATACTGGAGTAATGAAACTATATTTCCATTGGTCAGGAAAAACACCGCTCTCTAGGGACATTTTAAAAAGCATATGGAGCGGTTTGGCCAAAGCATAGACACAGTCAACTAAAAATCTGGGAGATATACCATCAGGACCCGGTCCCTTATTTATGTCAAGTTTGGACATACAGTCAAACACCTCCCCCAGGGAGATCTCAACAGAGGAGAATGATCCACCACTATTCCCACCATCCTCAAGCCCAGGCTCACCACCGTCAGTATCCGACCTATAAACACCCTGAAAATGAGACTTAAAAATTTCCACAATAGTCTGTCCATCCGTCCCTGTTAGCTCGTCTAGATTTATTAAGGTAGGGGTGGACATGCCCCCATTTTTACTGTTTATGAAATTCCAAAATTGTTTGGTGTTCAGCTTTAAATTTGTCTCAATATTTTTAACATACTGCAAGTAGCAGTTGCTCTTTAAGATATGGGATTGGGTTCTTAACTCCGAAAACATCTGATAAGTTTCCCATCGACGGGGTTTTTTTTTTTTTGTATTCTTTGTGACACAACTTCTTTTTTAAGATAAGATCTTTAAGTTCATCAGAAAACCACTTCGGGAACTTCGGATTTTTGGAACGAACCACAGGGACATACAGACTAATACCAGCATACAAAACCTCATCGAAGACAGACTTTGCAGCATTTACATCCGCAATACCACCCAAGACATATTCTAATGGCATGAGAGTTAAAAAACAATCTCATATGCGATGCTCTTTCGCATATCGCACGACTAAGCACGAGTATTTGGTTGTGCTAAGATCAGTGGACTCGTCAATAATAAATGAAAAATTAGTTTGCCGCAGATCTTTACATAAATTATTTATCAAAACTTTCTTTACCCATAATATGATCAATTATGGCGTGAGTTTTCGTCGTCGAACATTTTAGTTTTTCTGCAATTTTTGAATCGGGATAAACTGACTGTATCAGTTTCGATAGGTGCTCCATAATGGTGAAAGGTAGATTATGTTCAGCAACAAACGAGGCTAATCTTACTTCACCTGAAAATATAAAAAGGAATTTTAAAAGACGTATCTACTATACACTGGTATAATATAAAATAATATAATAATGTATTGGTACTTTCTTAAAAATAATGAAATATTTTTACCTTGTTTAACTTGTATATCAGGTTTTTGAGTTTTTGTCACAGTAAATGATGATATCTTTGGTTGTGATTTTATATTCTTTGATGTGTGCTTGTGAAGAATTGTGTTTCCTAAGAGCGTCCTATTACAACTTTTACAATAGGCACTTTCTTGCAGCCAGCCTGAAAATTCTTCTTCCCACCCTTTTTTATAAAATTGTAGATATTTTTTCTTTTTGCACTCGTGTTTGCACTCGGTTCTTCGTCTGACGACATTTTGACTTGGTATTATAATAAATTTTTGGTAGATACTACTAGTAGACACTATTAGTAACTCGGAGAAAGTTCCTCTTCTAAATAATGAAAATTAACGAAACAATAAAATCTTAATTCATGTTTATATAGATAAGCGAATTAGCTCGGGAGATCACCTAAAAACGTCGAGTTACGAGTTGTAGGATATAAGGGTAATCCTCAAAAGATACTGGGAACATTCTACAATAACTACTTATCATACAATCGAGGGATTCCCCGTAAAAACATAAACGAAAAGGGTTGCCAATTTAGAAATCGGTAAAAAATCGGGAGAATTTCCTTGTATTCTCACAAATCGTGGAAAAAACGTTAAATTTCGGTATTTCGGTAGGATAGACTCCATATCGGCAGAAATACCGAAAAATCGGTATGTTCGAGACCACTGGTTGATGACCACTAACTGAACGGACGTGAAGCGTGATCACCATTTTCGGACCACACCGCATGACGGCGCATCGCTTCGGATTCTTTTTGATGTACAAATAAAGTTGAAATTTGGCACGAATATAGGAATTGATTGCTCAATCAGAGCTATGTAGTTTTGAAACTCATATTTTGACTTAAGGGTTTAGTTTTGGAGGGTGAAATCGGAAGTGAAATTTTTTTTAACAAGTTCATGGAGTGGGGTGTCAAATGAAAGCTTGTGAAATCACGAGTTCAAAAATGATGTCATACTCGAACACACTTTGATGGTCAAAAATCACTATCCCTCACCTTATCTCTATCATCTGCATATAAATGCACAGTAGCGTGCCTAGCACTGTTAACTAATTGTGAGGTATATAGAGTAAAAAAAAAAAGAGGACCAAGAATGAATCCTTAAGGCACGCCACATATGACGCCCAGTGAGCTCGACATTGTATTTTTACTCTTAACACATTGGATTTTTCCTGAGAGATTTCAGTTGACTAGAAACTGACGAGCCTTTATCTTGAAACCAAGAAATAG
This sequence comes from Pachyrhynchus sulphureomaculatus, assembly GCA_019049505.1. NCBI lineage: Eukaryota > Metazoa > Arthropoda > Insecta > Coleoptera > Curculionidae > Pachyrhynchus > Pachyrhynchus sulphureomaculatus. The sequence goes on from CM032446.1 coordinate 20,929,839, forward strand.
ATGAATCGCTAAAATGGTTCAACCTGTCAAAGGCCCTGTAGTAACCGTCGAAAATTAAAGCTGTAAGCTCACTCAAGTCCGTTGCCCGCAATATATTTTCCATAACTTTTAAAAGAGCTGCAATTTTTACGAAAACCAGACTGGAGTGACGGAAGTAAGTCATGACAATACTCGCGAATCAGTCTCTCCAAGACTTATAAGGCGGCAGTCCTTTAGCTCAGCAGGGACTGGAACTTTTGCTATCGGAAGTAAGACGGAGCTTTTCCACATTTTAGGAAATGGGGAAGTTTCGGTACATGAGTTCACTAGGTGTACAATAACCGGCAGGATATATTGGCAACATAGGCACAGCATACCAGTTAAATGAGAAATCGTGGTCCTTAGGATTAGATTGTGTCAATTTGGAGTAACCTTTCGACGTGTCGCCTACGATTGTTCGAGGCATTTTCTGATATCAGATTAGAATGCTGAATGGCATTCGACGTGCTCTTTTTTTTACAGCGTTGCAAAATGCTGGTCATCAGCCTTAATTACAAATGCTAATTATCATTTGTCATTTAAGGGAAGTCACCATTTTACGACACTGTTAAGAAAGGAGCTCAGGGAAAATGTTTATAGCAAACAGTATTTGGCGGGATTAACAACATCAATTACAACAGACAATTATTCCCGCTAAATTCTGGTTGCTGTAATGACTTCGGGTACTACCCCAAATTTTCCGACAGTATTCGATTAATGTAGTAATATACAGTCCCTGGCCAAATTATTAGACGCACTGCAAGATTTCATGTAAAATATTAATTACCGAGTGATATTGTACCGTTTTATTATTTTAAATTGATTTCTTTTTAGTGTTCCGTACGGAACACTTATAAGATCACTTCGGTATCTGTCTGTCTGTCTGTCTGTCTGTCACACCCGATTTTCTCCGAAACTATTTGACATAGAAAGGTGAAATTTGGTAATAATATAGGAATTGATGGCCTCATCAGAGCCATGTAGTTTTGAGAATTAAATTTTGACTTAAGGGGTTAGTTTTGGGGGGTGAAGTCGGAAGTGAAAAAAAAAAATTTTTATTAGGTCATCGAGTGTGGTGTCAAATGAAAGCTTGTGAAAACACGAGTAAAAAATATATATATAATATTATACTTGCGCGCACTTTTCTTTGTATTATTTTGAAAAATTCGCGAAAAATCGCTGTCCCGGGCCTTATCTCGAAAAGTACTTATCAAAAGATTTCGAAAAAATTCTGGAATATTCTCCACGGGGTGTAGATTGAACGAAAATTATCACGAGTGCATTACCTTTAATAATTTATATGGTATATAAAAAAACAAAAATTTCAAGGTCATCAGATTTCAGTAAAGATTGGAAACAAACTTTGTTGAAAACTCATTTGGGTGTTTTTGTGAAGTCACTGATCATTTTATACCACCGTAACATAAATTTTGACTTAAGAGGTTCGTTTTAAGGGGTGAAATCGGAAGTGAAAAAAAAAATTTTTTTTACTAGGTCATCGAGTGTGGTGTCTAATGAAAGCTTGTGAAAACACGAGTAAAAAATATATATATAATGTAATACTTGCGCACACTTTTCTTCGTATTACTTTTAAAAAATCGCTGTCCCCTACCTTATCTCGAAAAGGACTGATCAAAAAATTTTGAAAAAATTCTGGAATATTCTCCACGGGGTACAGATTGAACGAAAATTATCACCTTTAATAATTTATTTGGTATATAAAAAAAACAAAATTTCAAGGTCACCAGTTTTCAGTAAAGATTGGAAACAAAATTTGATGAAAACTCATTTGGGGTGTGTTTTGTGAAGTCACTGATCATTTTAAACCACCCTAACAATTTTTTTTATTTTAAAAACAATCAACGTACGGAACACTATTGTGCAAGTTCAACTTGCACTTGACCGGTTTTATTTATTTTTATATTATCCAATCAATTATCTATTTATTTGACATAAATAAAACAGCATTAATTTAGAAAAGCATAAGTTTATTAAGTTTTAAAGAAAAGTGAAATTAATGTTAGTAAAAGTCAATATTTAGTTGAGCCACCTTTAGCCGCTATCAAAGCTTTAATTCTGCGCGGCATGCTATCAATGCAAGATTGTATTGTCTCCTGCATTTGAGGATGATGATTCCACACATGAATAATCTTTTCTAGGAGCTGGGTTTTGTTGGTAATCACATCTTTAGCCACTTCTCTTTTCATCAGCTCCCACACATTTTCAATGGGGTTCATACCCGGCCAATCCAACAGAGGGATATTTTTTTCTGCCAAAAAAGCCTTAACAGACCAAGCAGTGTGGCAGGGAGCTCCATCTTGCATGAAAGTGAATGGTTCCCCATTTGGAAACCATTCTCTGAGCTGCGGAATCAACCGATTTTGTAATACTTCTTTGTACTGATCTCGCCTCATTATTCCTTTGACGACGTACAGACGTCCAGTGCCCTTGCCGCTGATGACTGACCAAATCATCACTTTGGTGGGATGTTTAACCGTCGGGACGACACAATCAGGATGAAACTTTTCTCCATGACGACGACGCACATACTGAGCTTTATTCTGCAAAATTTCGAATGTGCTTTCGTCACTGAAGCAGACCTGTCAAAAATAGGAAAAATATATAAACTTCCATGTTTATTTGCTTTATTTAACTGAAAATGATAATAATGTATCAATTGTTGATTAAATTGCTGTATCTTACCGATCTCCAGAAGTCCACATCTTTGTTTTGCCATTGTTTGGCCCACTTCAGGCGCTTTGCTTTCATTGCAGCTGTTAACTTGGGCTTCCTGGCGGGGCGACAGGCCTTAAAATCTAATTCTTTCAATTTTCTTCGAACAGTGCGCTCAGAAGCATTTACGCTAGCATCCTGGAGTTGTGATTTTATTACCTTTGTGGTAGCAAATCTGTTTTCTACACAAATTTTCTTCAAACATCTCTCTGACCGTGGAGTGAAAATTGGTTTTCTACCGCATCTTTTCTTTCTTTTCGGGCTTAATTCCTTCCCTGACTCAATTTTCTTTTTTATGCGTCGTACACTAGCTTCAGAAACCTCCAATCTTCGTGATATTTCTCGGTTTGTAAATGTTTTCGCAATCACAAGGGCCTTCACTTCAGCTTTTTTACGTGGTGAAAGATCGCCTTTTCTACCCATAATGAAAATAGTCCAATTACTTTTTTAAAACACTGCATACAAAATAAACTAATAACTGAGTAGTATAAAACTGTTAAACAAACAATCAGAGTCCATAAAGCCACAGAAACACGTCCGTACCTGACTCGATTCCGATCGCGACTGATACAGGTTTGTACTTGTTTACGTTCATGTATCACTTTGTCAACACAGTGTTGCCATATGTTAAAAATAAATACAAATATGTAGTCTACAACAATTCTTTTAAATAAAAATCAATAATATTGTAGTTTAAATATACCCTTATTGCATAAAAACTCTTAAGAAACATAAAATTACTAAAAAAATACAGTGCGTCTAATAATTTGGCCAGGGACGGCATGTGTGAACAATTTTAAAATTTTTTGCCCAGCCGTTTTGAAAAAATGCATTTAAAAATTAATAACCGGTCAAGTGCAAGTTGAACTTGCGCAATTAGTGTTCCGTACGTTGATTGCTTTTCAAATAAAAAAAATTGTTACAGAGGTATAAAATGATCAGTGACTTCACAAAACACACCCCAAATGAGTTTTCAACAAAGTTTGTTTCCAATCTTTACTGAAATTTGATGACCTTGAAATTTTTGTTTTTTTTTATATACCAGATAAATTATTAAAGGTAATGCATTCGTGATAATTTTCGTTCAATCTACACCCCGTGGAGAATATTCCAGAATTTTTTCAAAATTTTTTGATAAGTACTTTTCGAGATAAGGCGGGTGGACAGCGATTTTTCGCGATTTTTTAAAAATAATACAAAGAAAAGTGCGCGCAAGTATTACATTATATATATATTTTTTACTCGTGTTTTCACAAGCTTTCATTTGACACCAAACTCAATTACCTAGTAAAAATTTTTTTTTTCACTTCCGATTTCACCCCCAAAACTAACCCCTTAAGTCAAAATTTAACTTTCAAAACTACATGGCTCTGATGAGGCCATCAATTCCTATATTATTACCAAATTTCAACTTTCTATGACAAATAGTTTCGGAGAAAATCGGGTGAGACAGACGGACAGGCAGACGGACAGACAGACAGACAGACGAACAGACACCGGAGTGATCTTATAAGTGTTCCATACGGAACGCTAAAAATGGATAATTTCGAAATAAGCATAATTTTCTACATTAATAATGCTCAATTTATTTAAAATATATTTACATTATATTATATTGGAACTATCTATAATAGTATAGGTGAAAACTATTAATTTGAGACGTGGTAGAAGTCTGTTGGTGCTCTGGAACTAAAATTATGGTAATTTTTTAAAATTCAGGGTCAAATATCAAAATTAATTTTCTCGACATTTTAGTTTGAGTGAGGTCAATAATATTATTAGTTGAATTTAAGTTGGCTAAAGTCTATTTGTTTGGAGTTGATAGCAGAATTCTCTCATTGTAGATGCAAATACATATTGGGATGCGCCCAAAAAAAGATATTTCTTATGCATTTTCCTGGACTTTGCTACCTGTTTTGAATTATTTTTAAGGGTTCACCCTGTTTTAGGTAGAAAACCTCTGCTATACAATAGAGTCATAAAATGTAAATGAAGGTTCATCGGTAGCATAGCCGTCCGAGCGTAACCTGCTTTTAGTTTTTAATAAATAAAATTATCTTAAAAATAAAGTTATAGAAATATAAGATTTATTACCAAAAATTTTTTAATCTATAGATCTTTGTGTATATACGAATTTACAATTCACGATATATAAGTACTTTAACTACAATCAAAAACAATCATCATCTTCAAAATCTGAAGATTCGACTTCTCTTAAACTGATAATTAAGGGTTCTATTTTCACAGTTGCTTCGATAACTTTGTCAAATTTCTACATGTCGAATGGCGTTTTTCCAATTATCCTCTTTGATCCTCTCTATTCCGGCGACTAATAATTGCCTTATTTCTTGAAGTTTGAACGTGGTGTTTTTCCTTGCAACGAAACCTTTCATGAAGGTAATCTAAGCATTGTGATATTCCGATCCTTTGTCATCTCATCGACTGTGTATTTCTTGAACTGTGGCTTATTTTGTTTATGTTTGAGATGTTTGTCTCTTACCCATTGAAGAATATCCGCTTTCTTCCATGAATTTGTCGGGAGTCGTTCTAACAATCGGGAACGGTACGGGGCATTGTCTAATACTATAACTGATTCTGCTGGTATACATTCAATCATTTGTTGGAAGTACTCAAAAACATAGGCCGTCATCGCCTCATGGTAATCTTTAGTTGATTTTGATTCGAATTCCAACAAGCCACCGTCGAGAAATCCGTTTTCACTACCAATACGTGCTATAATTAGCCTGCGACCTTCTCCCAAAGGGGGTTGGGGTTGTAATCCAGTTGACCAATCTTCCATAAAAACTTGTTTGGCACTCTTAATGTTTTTGTCAATCCAGAATTTTTTCACTGTGTGTCCCTCATTAATCCAAGTCTCGTCTAAATAAAAAATATTTCTTTCTTCGGCTCCAAATTTTCTGATTGCTCGTAGATATTCTCTTCTCCAACAAATTATTTCTGTTTTATCGATAAGAACAGATAGATAGATAGATATTTTTAATAAGGCGCGTCGATAACAAAGATCATTTAGCGCCATACCAGGATTCTGAATTAAAGTTTCGAGTATAGCTGAGAATCTTTAAGAAAAGCGCATAAATTTTTGAGGCCTCTATGGTCCGGTTTTAATATCTCCTTAATGGGTTTGATAAGATCATATTTGACTTTTTTGTTTAAATCTTCATTCGATTGCAGTATATGCTTGATGGATAGTAGTTCGTTGCAGTTTGAACAGACTGGAGGTGGGTCATTTTTCAAAAGGTGAGAGTGAGTAATGTAAGAATGACCTATGCACAGTCTTCTCCATAGTACGTTTTCTTTGCGGGAAAGTGAATGCAAATGGAGAGGGGGATATACTAATGGTTTGATCTCCCACAGCTTATTTGTGCCCTCCTGTAGGTCCCAATCCAATTGGAAGAGTTTATCAAAAATATGTTTGAAAAATATGGCTAAATCTTTAGGCGCAAAGATATCGTTTAATAATGTGCCTGCAGAGATGGCAGATTTGGCTGCAATGTCTGCTGTTTCGTTCCCTCTAATAGCCATGTGGCTTGGAACCCACAAAAAGGCGAATCTTAAGTCTCTATTATAGCCTATTTGTAATAGGTCTGAAATATTAAGTAAGATAGGGTTTGAGAAGTTTGATGAGTTTAGAGATTGTAAGGAACTTAGGGAGTCCGTTATTAATAGAAATTTTTTACTTAACTTAGAAGTTATAGCCCATCGTAATGCCTCTCTTATAGCCATAAGTTCCGCAGAAAAAATAGACGAGATAGGATTTAATTTGATTTTTATAGTTTTATTACCAGCTATGACTGCTGCTCCTGTTCCTATGTCTGTTTTTGCGCCGTCTGTGTAGATAAGAAAATATTCTGTGTATTTTGAAATTATTAACTGATGAAAAGTTGTTTTGATCAGCGACACTGGAGATATCTTCTTATCAAATTTTAGAAAGGTAAAATCGATAGGAGGATTTGTAGATGTCCAAGGAGGAAATATTGGAAATTTTGAGGATACATAAGCTTTGAAAGATAAACTGTGAATGGATAAGAAAGAAGATATTCTGGCTGAAATAGAGTTTGGGTAGGGGTTGGGTAAGTGGTTTAACCGAGTCAAGTGTAAATTTCTTATCAAGTTAGGTTTGAAGATAGCTGACGCGAAGTATAACATCAAGGAACGTTGTCTTCTTAGAGACAGAGGGAGGGTGGAGGCTACACATTGTAAGCTAGGAATAGGAGAAGTGCGAAAGGCACCCGTAGCTAGACGAAGGGCTTGGTTTTGGACGGTGTCCAGTGTCCTCTTATAAGAAATCCTGGCTGAATCATAAATAAAATCTCCATAACTTAGTTTTGGCAGAATTAAAGCATTATAGATTCTGATTAAGGAGGGGAAATCGCCTCCCCATTGGGTGCTAGCTAGCAGTCTCATCATATTAAGATCATTCGACGTTATTGTTCTCAGATTCCTTAGGTGGTCCTTCCAGTTTAATGAAGAGTCAAACGTCATTCCCAAAATCTTTAAGTTGTTTTTTAAGTGCAGTAGAACGTTTGATAATTTGAGAATATGGGTTTTAGGACAATTTCTTTTTTTGCAAAAATGGACTACAGAAGATTTATTTGGAGAAAAGGTGTAACCAGAGGTTAAAGCCCACCTTTGAATATTATCCAGGGAGGATTGCATGTTCGATGTTAAAATGCTAGACTCTGAGGAGGAGAGATACAGTAGGATGTCATCGGCAAAAAGTTTTATTCTTGTGTGGGATGGAATGAGGTCTTCTATAGATTGAATGGCTATTTGGAATAATGTGGGGCTAAGGATGGACCCCTGAGGTATTCCATATTCGATAAGAACAGATTTTCTTTTGTGTTTTTCCAACGAAAATTTAGATAATGAAGGATTTCCCATACTTTCCATTTTCTTAAATCCGGTTAAGTCCTGGTCTTCTTTGATTTCTTGCAAAACTTTATTTAGTGTAAGTATTTCTTTCTTAATTAAAAAAATGTACATTTGTACTTCTTATCCATTTGTTTTTACATGCATCTATAAATAAACATCTCCAAAACACTTATAATTTTATTTATTTGCATTAATGAATAAAATTCCATCTCTGCAACCTATCATAAACCAAAGGTCAGAATTTTTATATTGCCCACTTCTAACGGCAAAAATCAGAATCTTATATTTTGGGACAGGCTTTACGTGGGCCGGTAACGTGGCGCGCTTGATGGACAATAGGTGAACGAAGAGAATTGTTGAGTGGACACTGCGGAAAGACAAAAAAAGCAGAAGTAGACCATCTAGCCCAGGGGTGCTCAAACTTGAACTGCTGGCGATCTACCTCAATATTGTTAGACTACGATCGATCGACTCTGAGAGGCTGCAAGTAAGTGTTATGCAGGATTGTCGTCTAAGTAGGGTGTATCGTGGCATAGATATTAGTTTTCCGCACAATATGCATTTTTTTAGTCAAGATAAGTGTAGGTCTGCTCTAAAATGTCAATGAAAAAACTCATAATTATTCAAAATTGCGAGTTTATTGGTTCTTACAAAACAGTCGTCGATTGCGATATTTTAACTTAATTATCTTCATTTCAGAAAATGCAGACTCGCACAAGTAAGTTGACCCAAACATTGCCGTCAGTTGAAGGGTGATTGGCCTTAGATTCGGATATTTATCTTCAGATATAAAAACCAGAATTTTGTATCAGATGCTGTGGCTTTGGGATGTATATCTGATATAATCTGCACTAACTCATTTTCAACAGAACATGAGTCCATGTTAAACTGACTTGCTATTTCAGTAGCTAATTCCTCAATGTTTTTACACGAAAAAGGATAACTCATAAATGATGCGATATTTGCCAATTTACTGAAATCATAAAAACGTATTTCGAATTGGCCCAAAATATTTGATAATTCTGCCTCATAAATATCATAATTCAACTGAGGAATCCTTGCTTTCAAAGACGGAAAATTTTTCAGATCCTTTCTTTTCAGTTGATCTATCATAAGTTGCAATTTACTTTTGAATGCGTTTATTGCGCTAATCATCTCAATAATAGTTTTTCCTTTACCTTGAAGCTCCAAATTAATGGTGTTTAAATGCATTGTGATGTCTGTCAAAAATGCCAAATCATTCAGCCATTTTCCGTTTTTCAGCATCTGAGTGTCATCACCTCTTTCGTCCAGAAAAGTTGTTATTTCGGGCGACAATTCTTGAAACCTTTCTAGAAATTTTCCGCGACTCAACCACCTGACGTCTGTGTGAAGAACTAAATCAGTGTGTTCAGCTGACTCACTATCTTCCAACTGCAATTTAAAGAGCCGTCGTTGCAAGCTACGTGCACGGATAGATTTCATAATTTTTATTGCAATGCCCATAATCTTCTCCATGTTTAGAACTTTTGAACACAAAACTATGTATAATGCAATGGAAGGAGAAAAATGAAGGGAAATCATCATTAGCTCGACACAATGCCACAAAACTGTTTTTGTTTACAGTCATTGCTGGTGCTCCATCGGTTGCAATGCACACTAGTTTATATATTGATAGCTTGCAGTTTGTTACAAAATTGAAGAAAACGTCATATATATCTTCGCCACGGGTCTTTCCTTTCAGAGGAATCATTGTCAAAAACTCTTCCTTAGCCGACATGTCATTGAATACCATTCAAATAAAAATACACAGCTGGGCAGTGTCTGTCTTATCGGTGGATTCGTCGAACTGTAAAGAAAAGTATGTACATTCCATGATATCATGTTTTAGTTTATCTGCCATGTCCTGACTCATGACTTCAACACGCCTTGTGACAGTCGGACGAGATAATTGAAGTTCTCTAATAGCAGACATAATCTCTGTTTTATTTTTAAAATCTCCAAATAAAGTCTCACCCGCTTCAATAAATGCTTACTTCACAACCAATCCATCATCAAATGGTTTCTTGTGTTTCGCCAATATATGAGATATTTTAAATGACGCGATCGTTGCAGCTTTTGATTGTTTGGCTGGTCTTGTGAACATGGTTTGTTCTTTTTTCAAACCAGTTATCAAATCACGTACTTTTCGTTTTCTTAATTCACTCTGTGACGGAAAATCCTTTTTATAGTTTTTATGAACCGTTTTAAGATGCCTCTCTAAGTTCCCACGCTTAGGTATTGCAACTGACGCACGGCAAATGAGACGAATGCACTTATCCTTTACCATACAAAAGAAAAATTCTTCCTCCGAATCGTTATTAAAATGATAAGTTTTACTTTTCTTCGCCGCACTCATTTTGAACTATTTATTAATAAACTTTGTATCGATGTATCGCCTTCAAGTTACAACTCAGACTGACTCTTATTCCTGCAGGCGCAATATTTATATAGGCGCGAACGAAGTCTCGAATGTTCCCGTCAAACACGCCGCCCGAAGTTTCTAGAAAAATCGGCGAGAATCAAAAACGCGGCTTTTCTTTGACAAGTACCGCGCGTTCCTTTGATAAAGCCGCCTTTTGCCGCTAGCAGGGGGTTATTACGATAAAAGAAAGTGATGAGGGGGTTATTCTGGCCTAATTGTGGATCGAATAAACTTTAGAAGTTTATTCATTACATTTTGTTTTAGTTACCTAAAACAAAATCTGTGAATAGTTCTATATCGGAATTTTATTCTCGAGATCGACTCAAAAAGCACTCGCGATCGACTAGTCGATCGCGATTGACCGTTTGAGCACCCCTAATGTAGATTTTCAAATGCATCATGTAGACGATTGTGAAAAAGACGTCATCAGGAGAAAAATATATTCTATGTATGAAGACCAGTTGGTGCCGACACTAGACAAAATAAAATTAAGACTGGTGCAGGACGGGACCAATATACATTGTGGCCGATCAACCCTTCACAGAATTCTCTTAAGAATGGGATACACGTTCCGAAAAAGGCAAGTAGTGATGGAGTCACAAAGATAACGATTCTTGCGACATACTTATTTATTTAAATGCGCTACAGGCCATGAAGGCCTAGGGCTTAGTAAACTTGTGTCCATTTCCCTCTACCATCATCCGGCGTCCAAGTATTGTTGGATCGTATGTCTCCACTCTATTCTATTCTGCGCCTTCGTCCTCCAGTCTCTGACCCCTATGGCTCTTAAATCCTCCTCAATATGTTGCAACCATCTCCTCCTCGGCCTTCCCCTCCTTCTCGCACCCACAGGCTTTAGCGCCAACACATTTTCGGCAGTCTCTCTCTAATCAAACGTTGTACGTGTCCTAACTATCTCATTCTCTGCGCTCTTATAAAAGATGTGATTCTAGGTCCGTCATAAAAGGCTTCCAGTTCCTGTCCGTCTAGTCCACCCTTCCGGTGTGTTTCTTACACCGTAGATCACTCTTAACATCCTTCTTTCCCACCTCTCTAGAGTTTCTTCCTCTAACTTATTCATTACCCATGTTTCACATCCATAGGTGACAGTAGGTCTTATGACCGATGTATAAATCCTTAGTTTTGTCTTTCTAGAGACGTATTTTGATTTAATTAAATCATTCAGGCTCCCACATTTTTGGTTGCCCTTTGCTATTTGCGCCTTCAATTCGCTCCCCTCATGCCCGTTCTCTTCCAGCAGAACCCCCAAATATACAAATCTATCCACTCTCTCAAATTTATATTCCCTTCCATCTTAGGTCACTATATTAAGTTTTTCTTTCTTAATTTCTGTGCTTCCTGCTATCATATATTTCGTTTTCTCGGAGCTGATTTCTAATCCATACTTACTTGCCTCTCTTATTATTCGTTTTGTTCTCTTTACCAGTTCTCTGCTAGACTTTGCTATCAACGTCAAATCATCCGCATATTCTATACACTGGTGCTCCTTATTAAAAATTGTACGTTGGCCTCTAGACTGCTCTCTCTTATTATCCTCTCCAAAACTAAGTTAAATAACGTCGCAGACAGTGGGTCACCCTGTCGTAGTCCCCTTTCCACTATAAAATCCTTTGATTCCAGGCTATTCCACACTATTTTATTGGTCGTTTTTTGTAGAGCTTGCAATAGAAAGGTCAATGCTAGGCCTTACAAGAAGAGATAAAATCCCACTTAGGAACAGGAAAAAAAAACGGAAAGATTTTCAAATGCATCATGTAGACGATTGTGAAAAAGACGTCATCAGGAGAAAAATATATTCTATGTATGAAGAGCAGTTGGTGCCGACACTAGACAAAAAAAAATTAAGACTGATGCAGGACGGGACCAATATACACTGTGGCCGATCAACACTTCACAGAATTCTCTTAAGAATGGGATTCACGTTCCGAGAAATCAACAAAAGGCAAGTAATAATGGAGTCACCAAGATTACGATTCTTGCGACATACTTATTTACAAGAAATTAAAAAGTATCGAACAGAGAATTGGCCAATAATTTACCTTGACGAAACATCGTTCGATACCCATGACACTCTGCAAAAAGGGTGGGTTGACAGCAGTACAAAATGTCAGACTAACGCACCTTCAAATAAAGGTAAACGAATAACCACTTTGCATGCTGGATCTGAAAAGGGCTGGGTTTCCAATTATCTTCTATTATCTGCAAAAAACATAAAAGATTCTAGTTTGGACTATCACAAAGACATGATCGCAGAACTTTTTAAAAACTGGTTTCAAAATCCCTTTTGCCAAATGTTCCCGAACAGAGTGTTATAGTTATGGACAATGCAAGTTAAGTCGCCTACTAAATAAGGTTCCTAATGCAGCCAACACCAAATCGGAAATACAGGAATATATGTTAGAAAATGAGATTCATGTCGACTTTAGTTATAAAAAAAGTGATCTTTTGGAAGTTTTGAAGACTATAAATTGAAAAAGAAATATGTTTGTGATAGTATGGCTGAGAAAATGGGACAAACTGTTTTTTCGGCTTCCTCCGTATTATTGTGTGTTTAATCCAATTGAACATATTTGGCATCAAGTTAAATCAAAAATAAGGGCACAAAATGTTTCTCCTACTTTAAGCGTGCCAGTGGTTGAATTAGTAAAATAAGTTATCAATGATATATACCTTGTGAAAGCTGGAAGAATTCCATTCAGCACATTGTTAAAAGTTGAAGATTCATATATTTATGTAAATAGTATAAAACCACTGATAATTACCTCAGCTGATGACAGTGATAGTGAAACCGAATTAGGCTTAAGTTAAAATATATTTTTATTTATACAATATGTTCCCTCTTGAAAACCTCATTCATTCAAACTGTACATTTGTACTTCTTATCCATTTGTTTTTACATGCATCTATAAATAAACATCTCCAAAACACTTATAATTTTATTTATTTGCATTAATCAATAAAATTCCGTCTCTGCAACCAAAGGTCAGAATTTTTATATTGCCCACTTAAAACGGCAAAAATCAGGTTTTTATATTTTGGGACAGGCTTTACGTGGGCCGGTAACGTGGCGCGCTTGATGGACAATAGGTGGACGAAGAGAATTGTTGAGTGGAGACCGCGGCAAGACAAAAAAAGCAGAGGTAGATCATCTAGCCGATGGACAGACGACCTAAAGAGAATTGCCGAGAACTGGATAGCGAAAGCACAATATCGAGGGGACTAGAAGGACTTGGAGTAAACCTATGTCCAGCAGCGGACGAGAGAGGCTGGATGATGATGACAGAATCAACAGTTGCTGTGAAGTGTAAAGCTTTCTAGTTCGAAATAATATTTCCAACTTTTGAGAAGCTCTCTTTGTAAATGTAAATGGAAAAGCAAAGAGTTCTAGGGGGAAACAAACAATCAATTCCGTTATTGATGCGAGGAAAATTTATTTTTACTCATAAGTTAACGGTAATTCCCCCTTTTTTGTGTCGAATCATATTTTCTTTTAAGCATGCGAGTGTTCCAACACATGAATTGACTCGATAAATACGGTCTTTCATTTAATTTAGTTATTATTTTTTATAATCGTTATATAATGGATTTCGTACGTAAGTAGTAGTGTTATTTTGTACTATCTCTAATTAGCTGATAATGTAAATAAAAAATACCCAATAGCATAAGCTGTTAAGGTTGGCAACAGTAATCGCGAATTTTCAAGAGACCGGGGATTCCCCGGTTAAATAACTATAAATAGGTAGACCATCGAAAGGTCGAAATTATACCGTCGAGTTGATTCTTGGAACTACGTTGTGATATTTTTGCTAGTGTTCAAGATGTCTTCAAATCAGAAAAACAATGACAACCACGCTAATCAGCTCAATACAAACAACGATTCCTTCTATACCAGTCGTGGTATGTCTGGACGCCCATCCGATTGGTAAGTATTTTCTTTGCTTTAAGGTTCCATATAGGGTTGCCACCTGTATTTGAGCAAATAAAGTGCATTGATTATAAAAGGTAGAAAAAAAAAAGTACATCGTATCAAAATAAAGTATTATTTATTTTACTTTTTTATTTTGTATGAAAACATATGTTTTTTTACTTTTAGCAATTTTTAACAAATAATCGTCACTACTAAACAACTTCACAGCATCTTTACACTCTATATTCAAGTTAAGATAAATAAATAATTCGTTTTTTATCAAATTCAAAAAAGCTTTGTTTTTTTTTTCTCTCGCCACTTAATATTCATCACAGAAAAAACTCTCTCCGTAAATGCTGAAGTGACGGGAATCGAAAGTAAAAATGAAATTAACTTGTACAAATTTTGAAAATCAGCATCCGTCTTATTAAATATTTTCTGCCATTTTTGAGGAGTAGATAATTCTAGAAAATCTTTAGAACCATATATTTGATTATATAATTTGTTTACTAATAAAACTTCTTCATAAAGAGCATCCATATTTATATCTAGTTTTTGTAGCTTTAAATTTTCGACTATATCAAAGGTTCCCAAACTTTTTTTTCTCGTAGACCACTTTCAAAATTTTACTGGTTTCGGTGGACTCCCTGCTGCTACATTTCTACCATATTCCCAAAACTCGTCAAAAAATGTGAAGATTAGATCTAACGATGGAAATTTGCGTCGTAGCCGAGTTCCAACCCTAAAATTCGGAGTGATAAAAATAAAAAGAAAAATAATATATTTTCTTGTGTTCTATTTATTAAAATAATATGATTACAGACTTAATAGAATTAAAATTAAACATTGATAACGTACCGTAACTTCAACAGTGCAAATCAACAATTAAAAAAAAATAGTCATAATTTTAATGGGAGGGATGTACTTGATGGATTGACAGCAAATTATCAATATTTGGCTTCAGTTTTGTAAGGAATAACCGCAAATCTCCCCGTTCTGTGATGTTCAATCTGCTCCTTTTTTTTTGTTAATAGGTTTGTAACGACACTAAAACTTTTTTCGACAAGGTATGACGAGGGAAACGCTATCAAAAGTATTCTCGCAATTTCCCACAGCCCAGGATATTTTTCGGGTATTTCTGCCTGCAGCCAAAATGTTTAATAGCCTTTTTTTAGATTTCACCTTCAGCTCCTCATTGGTGCTAAGCTCGAGTAGCTCCTCTTGTAATACCACATTTGCCACTTCCGTTTCATCAAATGGATTTATGATCTATGGTGGTATTTCCGTCGTCAGAATATCTTCAAATCTATTTTTGAAGTATCATGCAGGGCATTTAAACGTTGAACGTATGTCTGAATATCCTCATCAAGACATTCTGCCTGTGACAAGTTTGGAAACTCGGGGAGAATCGCCGCCGCGCCGACTAATATTTTGCTTCATAAATTTCAATATTTTCCAAGAAAAGTCGAAATTACACCCTTTGTTTTTTATTAAATTTAGGCTGGCCCCTTGTAACTGCAAGTTAATGTCATTAAATTTTTTGAACAAATCTGTCAAATACGCGATGTCTGCTTTCAATTTGATCAGGTTTTCTTTTAAATCTGGATCTTTACTTTCCAGAAACTCTAAAACTGATTCAAAAAGTGAGTAAAATCTTGTTAAACATGCACCTTTCGACAACCAGCGCACTTCAGTATGTAAGAGCAATCGTTGGAAGTCTTCATCATTTTCGTCGCACAATTGTGCGAATAAACGGGTATTCAACGCATTGCTTCTTATTTTGTTAACTGCTTTAATCACAAATTGAGCGATTGGTGCAATCTATCACACAAATTTTTCGCTACCAGGTGTTGTCGGTGGATGAGACAGTGAATTGCAGTTACTCCTGGTATAATTCTTTTAAGATGGCTTATAAACCCACGATATCGCCCGAAGATGGCAGGAGCTCCTTCTGCTGCCACCGAAATAATGTTTATAAATGGAATCGATTTTTCCTTAAAAAAATCACTCAGGACATTAAATATTGATTCGCCTTTAGTATCGTCTCCAAAGTTTTCGCGAAAAGCAGCTCTTCATGGATTTCTTCGTCCACAACAAATCGAACCTATGCCAATAATAATGCTTCATTACCAGGTAAGAGTTGATTCGTCCAGTTTAATAGAAAAATGAGTTGTTTGCAGATAATTACACAAGAAGCTTTCAATATCAGAGCTCATTTCATCAATACGTCTTTGTACAGTGTTGTTACTCAAAGGAATTCTTTTGAGTACGTCAAATGGAGGTTTGTGCAGAACAGTTTTTAAAACTTCTTCAACAGCGGGTAAAATTAACTGTTCTCCGATGGTGTTCGGTTTTCCAGATTTCGCTATAAGCAATGAGATATTGTAAGATGCCGCAAGCATCATCGTTACTTTGAGACGTTGAAGCGAACATACTGTGCACGGTGGGTCCTTTTTTCATATTTTTCCTTCAATGTTTGAAAATATTTTAAATCTTGACCTTTTTATCAGGATGACACCTTCTTAGATGATCTTCGAGCTTCGATGGTTTCATAGAGTTATTGCTCAAAACTTTGTTGCATAAAAGGCATATGGGCAATCGTTTGCCTGCCTTTGATGGAAGAAAACCAAATTTCAAATAATCAACACTGTACTGTCGACATTTCTTCTTAGATTCAGCGATATTTCGTATCAGTTACCTACCTGTAAAGAAAAAAATGTTTGTTTTAGTAATCATAAGGCGAATTAACAGTATATGGCTATTTTAACAGAATAAAATAGGATTAATTAATTATTGCAATGAAAAAACCAAAATGCCGGCGGCAAAACTGATTTTAATTATTAAAAGCAATAAACTGCTAAGATCCATATAGAGGTTTTCACAAAACTGCTGAACCTATTTTAATGTAATATAAAATATTTTTTGATTAATTTATATTTTGATACATTTCTGTAAATTCAAGAGAAAATACTTTTAAAGAATATTTTGACATCAAAACTCCGCGATTTTAATGATTTATTTATTACTTTGATGTACGTTACGAGTGGTACATAAAGACAAGTACAATTTATGAAAATATTTTTAGTCATTTAGCATTAGCAACTATGAGGGCACTGAAATATGTACAAACATGCAGGTCAATCATATATCTCTCCTTTAGTGAATCACCACAGTCGGGTAAATAAATAATTTTATAATAAAAAGTACTAAAAGTTTAATCTTTCTCGGCTTTCTGTTCTTTTATAGAAGTATCGAATAATGGCCCTGTTCAGTATTTAATTTTTTTTATTACGTACCCACTACACGCAAACATAACAAATATAATATTAAAGTATGAATAACAACTAGGCAGGTACTTAGTTTTTCCGCACTGGCAAACACTGATATCGATTCACTCACACTTTTCTTTTCAAAATTCCGGAAACAAATGAGTAACGTTTGTCTTGGCATTCGTATTTATATTGGTGAAGAATCAAACAAGTTCATGCAAGATTGCAAGCACAGCACAAGTCGTATTTCGTCCCTTTGCACGTCTGAACGGGTTGCGTTGCGGGCGGGCGGCGCTTTGCAAGTCTCGACGCGCGTTGTACTGAATATCGAATATGCAAGTTTTTACAAGTAACAGTCGCTGACCTTCTTAAAATACATTACTCAAAAAAATTAAGGGAGGTTTTTAAAACAAGGAAATGAATGCTAAATAAACAGGCTATCTGATCCATATGCCAGCCTAACTGTAAAAATTTTTTTCAAGCCCGTGGACAAAAAAAAAAATATTTGCAATATTTTTTCGCGCGCTATCTGTTAGGATTGCATGAGAACCGTAGCTCCTAAAACATTTTAGCCAAAAAATCTGAAAATTAGAATCTTAAAGCTTCAAAACGCTTTTTTTAAAAT
The DNA here is from genome assembly GCA_019049505.1 of Pachyrhynchus sulphureomaculatus. NCBI lineage: Eukaryota > Metazoa > Arthropoda > Insecta > Coleoptera > Curculionidae > Pachyrhynchus > Pachyrhynchus sulphureomaculatus. Next base: position 20,947,748 of record CM032446.1, read on the forward strand.
ACGACCATTTTTCACCGAAAAAGTTTGGAATTTTTTTTGCTCCCTTAATTTTTTTGAATAGTGTATTATCTGCCTACATTGATAGGTAAAGCCAAGCCAACATTTTTGTTCTTTACTATCGAAACCAGATAAATTTTCGTGGACCCCCACTTACAACTTGTGAACCCCCATTTTTTTTCACGCCAACGTAGACCCCCGTCGAGTCTCCCGTGGACCCCTGGGGAAACCACTTTAGGAATCACTGGACTATATTAACGAAATGGTCAAATTTGACATTGTTTTTTAAATTTATATTGCTGAGTGTAAATAACCAGTTTGTGTACTAAAATCAAACCATTTATTAAGGTACTCTAAGGCTTTGTCAAATAATAAAAAATTTTTTGTGAATTTTACTAGTCAGTTCAGGTGAAGACAACAGTCTAATTTTTTTGCCTGTTTCATATCAAAAAAAGAGATTTTGTTTTCATTCTATAAGTGCGTCTTTAAGATTATTCATAATATACACGTCTGAAATTGTTATGCTATCACCTTCTAGATACACTTTACAGTTTTATTAAACAGATGTAAAATATGGCTACAAAAATGCAAGTAAATATCAATCAAGTCATTGTCAGTGTTGAGCATCAATAAATTTTGCAAAATCTCTGAACAGTTTTCTCCTAAGTTTACAAAATAACTTCTAATGGCTTTCCAATTTAATAATGTATCTATACAGGGTAAAAGAGAGAGCCATCTTGTTCCTACATGACGTTTGACTTCATGAAATTCTCCTTTAGCCGATTCTATAAATTTTTTCAACTCTTCTCTTCGTACAGCAGACTGAAAAAATGAGCATAAATTTTCAAAAGTACATTTTCTACGTCATACGATAAAAAATTCATGGCATTTTTCATGCAATTATGCACTATGTGTGCACGACAATTTCCCTTAATTAAATCCGGTATGAAATTCTCATTTGTAAATAAAGAATGGTTAACTCCAAAATTAGCGTTTGTGTTGTCAGCACTTAGCCCAGAAACATTATGAAAAGATAATTTATATTGTTCCATTGACTTTTGAATTGCTTTAAACATGCCATCAGCAGACTCATTACTATTTTCGCAAAAGTCGAATAACTCATTTTGAATACCATCTTTGGCTGTAAAATATTGCACCACTAATGGAAACAGTTTTATGTTTTTTTTTGTTAGAAGCATCAGTTTGTAAGCAGTAAAATAAATTATCTGTATTTATTTCATCTATTACATTTTGAATTGCATTTGGTCCTAGAACCTCTGTAACTAAAGCTTCCATTTTAGTTCTAGCCAGATGAATTTCTGAACTTGTGTTTGAATTATCATAAATAGTTTTCTTTAATTTTGTAGTACAATCCATACTGTTGTAAGACAAATTATGTTTTACAGTGTGATATGTTAAGGCTAGTTCAGCTGCAGTAACATTTTCTTCATAACTGGAAGTTTTAGATAATGTGGAAGCAGAAGCAGAGTCAAGAAATTTCTCAAGTAGACCAGATGTTCTTTTCATTTCTGATTTTGATTAATGTTGCTTCGTTTCCAAGTGTTGTTTAACCTGAAAATAATAAGAATAAACCCTTCACCACCACCACTGTCCATCAGTTACCATCATAACCGAAATGGTTGTTATAACAAACCACAAACATACATTCACACACACAGGTACAAAAGATTTAGATAATTGTTTAGAATCGCGGCTCCACCTGTTTTTGGTCATAAAAAATCAAAATATTAAATTATCATCGAATTATTTTTTTCAAATCCATTCTACATTTCGGTGATATTTGAGAATATAAACAAATCGATTCATGAAAACAAATAATTCATCGCGATTATTTAACTTTTTAGTAACAAAAATTTTAATTTTTGAAGTTTCGGAATATTTAATCACAGTATTTTTTCTGGACATCAGTATATTATTTTCAAAAAATTTTTTAAAAATGGAACAGTTTGAAAAAAAAATTTTTTATTAACTTAATTTTTCACACAAAATAATTGCAAGCGTATGTATTGATCTATTTCATAATTAAACACAAAAAGGGTACAAAGTAATTAAAAATTTATCAAAACCTAAATTTAAAAAAAAAAAATTAATGATAAAAAATCTAAAAATTAAGTAATTAAAAATTTTGGTTTTTATATTGTCGTATTTTTTATGAACTTATAAAAAAAAACATACTGATGTTCAGAACACATCTGGCGATTAAATATTCACAGAGAACTTCAAAAATTACTATTTTTGTTAATAAAAAGTCAAGACATCACAATGAAATAATTATTTTCATCAATCTACCTGTATATATTCTTAAATGCGCCGACAAATAAAATAGATTGACAAAAAAAAAAAAATCAAAAATATTTATTTTTTAATTTTTTTATGGCAAAAAATAGGCGGAGTCGCGATTTTAAACAATCACCAAGATTTTTCCATTCGTCTGTCCTATTCCAGCTGAAGCAATTGTAAATATAACTCCACACAATTTGCATTTTCCATTAAATTCGTTTTGTGGATCATTAGTTAACCAAGTACCATAATCGTTTTCCCACTTATTTTTATATTTCTGCAATCGTTTGGTTTTCTGTTTCATTGAATCAGTCTTTTTGGCGCATTTTTCGGTATAATATATTCACTATCTATTTGATTCATTTCACTATTAAGATTACGCTTTGTAGGTGTACAAGTAGTACTTTGTTTACTAAAGTTATCTTTATCCATAACTTAATATTACATAAAGCTATATAACCGAATAATCATATTTTTATTGCACTCCATCCATCCTACACAAAATAAACACAAACAAGAAATCTCACCATTGACACCGTTAAAATTTAAGGTTAGGTTGCGTTTAAAAACGAGTTCAGTTATCCCAGCGAGAGATTGAACCTCGTGTTTCTTCGGAAAGTATACCGCGTAATCTTTTTACAATACTTTGTGTAGTGGAGTGAAAATGTACGAAACCCGAGGCTCAATCAATCTCAGCTAATCAGTGCCGAAATTGCCGTCTTGGGCGACTTTAATGTCCACAATATCAACTGGCTCAAATATTCAAATACTACCGACGAACAAGGTCGTGAAGCTGAATCATTCTCAGTTATGGCTTAACTCAGCTTATTGACGAACCAACACGGATCCCTGATCGAGACGGGGAGTTCGCCAGTCTTCTTGATCTGTTTTTAACCACCAATCCGGAGATTTACACGGTCACCGTAAATCCGCCGTTAGGTTCTTCCGACCATAAACTGCTTTCGACATCGAGTATCCTGCCAATCAGTGACAGAGAGGCGCCTAGGCCGCGCAAGATTTGGCACTACAAATCTGCTAAATGGGAAGATCTCATGGAATACTTTCGAACTTTCCCTTGGATGGACGTTTGTTTTCGATCCGATAACCCATCTGACTGCGCCAGGGAGGTCTCCGATGTTATTTTGGCTGGTATGGAAGCTTACATCCCTTTTTCGAAGAAATGCTCCTCCAACGGCAAGCCTTGGTTCGACCGAAAATGCAAAGAAGCTGTTGCTTCTAAACATATTGCCTACCGACAATGGCGTGAAAATCCAAACACCTTAAATCGAAACATCTTTGTTCATGCCCGGAACAGATGCAAGGGAATTATCGACGAAACCAAGGAGGCACACAATCAACGAATTAGAAACAAACTTCTCGCTTGTCCCAACAATTCCAGGTCCTTTTGGGCAGTCGCTAAGGCAGTTAGTCAAAATTTTACCAAATCCACCATACCACCACTCACACGGCCAGATAATTCCATTGCAACCGCACCTGTTGAGAGAGCGAACTTGTTGGCTGAACACTTTGCTTCACATTCTACTGTCGATTTCCAAGGAAAAAACACCACCTACTATTCCCATATTGCAGTCAAGGATGCCCGATGTTGTCTTCAGACAGCGCATCATAAAGCGTATTTTAATGAAGCTAGACACCAAGAAGGCTTCTGGCGCTGACGGAATACCTGCCATAGTTCTCAAAAACTGTGCAAAGGAACTAACACCAGTTTTCTGTAGACTTTTTAACCTATCCTACAGAAAGGGAATATTTCCGTCCTGCTGGAAATGTGCTACGGTTCAGCCGATACCTAAAAAAGGTAAGAAGACCTTGCCAAATAACTACCGACCAGTTGCACTGCTTTCAATAATATCGAAAGTCATGGAAAAGGTTATCAATGAGCATCTTCTAAAATATCTTGAACGATTCAATATTATTAGCGATCACCAATATGGTTTTCGTAAACATAGATCAACAGGAGATCTTCTGACTTATGTAACACATGTTTGGAACAACGCAATTGAACACTTTGGAGAATCTCGAGCGGTTGCTCTTGACATATCCAAGGCATTCGACCGTGTTTGGCACGATGGACTGTTGGCTAAGTTACGCTCTTATGGTATGTCTGAAAGGTTCTGTTTGTGGCTCTCATGTTTCCTCAGAGCTCAGAGAGCGTTCTTTACGAGTGGCGGTCGACGGATTTCTTTCTAACACCCTCACTATCAACGCCGGTGTGCCCCAGGGCTCCATACTGTCTCCTACTCTCTTTCTCATTTACATTAACGATCTGCTGGAAAAGACCGGGAATCCAATCTATAGCTTTGCAGATGACAGTACGCTTGTCTCTTCATTCACCTTGAACGCTCGGACATCGGCTGCTCAGGCGAATATCCGCAGACAGCAGGAGGTCGTTCAACTTAACAAAGACCTGGAAGAAACTCTATCTTGGGGTGACAGTAACCAAGTGGAATTTAACGCTACAAAAACCCAAGCGGCAGTTTTTTCTAAAAAAGTTAACGTTGCTAAACCCGACATAGTTATGTCGGGGCACTCCATTCCCTTAGCATCGTCGCTCAATTTGTTGGGCGTTAGTTTGGGAGCAAACATGTCTTGGCATGAACATGTTGCAGGCATAGCAAGGAGAGCTTCTCAAAAGTTGGGAATATTATTTAGAACCAGAAAGCTTTACACCCCACAGCAACTGTTAATTCTTTACAAAGCCCAAATTCGACCAACTATGGAATACTGCTCCCACGTTTGGGGCTCCGCTCCCAAACATACACTGCATTTGTTGGATTCTGTTCAGAGAAGAGCGGTCCGTCTGATTGGGGACCCGGAATTGACCGGCGGCCTTGATTCGCTGGAACATCGAAGAACGGTTGGCGACTTGAGTCTGTTCTACAAGTATTTTCATGGAAAGTGTTCGCAGGATGTAGCCCGCTTAATTCCTCCCAAAGCGGTGCATGTTAGAAATACACGTCGCGCTGGTGCTTCGCATCCGTATGAGGTTCAGCTTGTTACTCCGCGTACGACGCTTTTCAAGCAATCTTTTATATGGAGAACGTCATCCCTTTGGAATAATTTGCCCAGCGCTGTGTTTCCCACCGAGTACAATTTACAGCGATTCAAGAACAACGTGAATCGCTTTTTCCGCACTCGTGCCGCTCCTGGAGCGCTTTAGGGACTTCCCTGCAGCACGTGTGCTAGACCAATAAAAAAAAAAAAAAAAAAAAAAAAAAAAAAAAAAAAAATCCGTTTGATGTACACAAAATTACGATGAACTTTTTTTTTAATGAATTATGTAAAATGAGTTCTAGAAAAATTAAACTGTGCGAAATTTTCGCGTACTTTATTGTTTTTTTAAAGTATAGAGTATAATTACCCGAAATAATGTACAATACTTTATAATAAAGTACGGGTGGCAACCCTAGTTTCATATGTTAAATCAAGCCGAAAACCTTTAGCCTAACTTTTTTGTCGATCTTGAATATTTCTAATTACCTAAATGTAATAACTATTGAAACGGTTTACCTGAAATTTTGAACAGTTAAGATTTGGTTGGGGGAAGAGTGAGTGGTAGGGTGCTGATATTTGAGTTTACGTAATAAAAAGCGAGTCCGTGGAGAAAGAATCCGAGCTCGTGAGAATCCAATTTATGAATAACTCCTCAAAATATTTTCTATTATAGTGGAAGTAAAACAAAATAATCCTTATAAAAAAAAAATTAAATATATGTAATAAATTTAGAAAACGGCAAAAATTTATTTATTCCAATTATCCTTCTACTACTTTTCTGAAATGGTTGAAATCCGCAGCCACAAGCAGCCAGAAGCGAGAATCCAGGGGCGTAGAAGCGGTCAGGGCCCCAGTACCTCAAAATCGCGAATAAATATTAAATTTTATGAAAAATAGCATTAGGAGTATTCAAGACTCACGAATATATAAAAAGAAATTTGAAAAAAACAACATAGTGGATCGTCATTAACGATTATTGTTGTAAGTTCCAAAAATTTACACCAAAATGTTTTAATAGACAAACAATTTTTTATTTCACGAATGCCCAATAACTTTTGGTCGGATTTTTTTTTTAAAACGAGAGTTTGAACCCTTAAAAAGAACAGAAGATCTAAGGTCGACTCAACTTTTGGAATTTGTTATAAATAAATAAATAAATAAATAAATATATATATATATATATATATATATATATATATATATATATATATATATATATATATATATCAAGGATTTTCTACAGCTGACGCTGTCTTCCTTCTCTCAGCCTTTGATTCCATCCGTTTCTATCTTCCCAGTCTCCATCTGTTAGACCCCTGTCCTCCATAGCCTCGTCCACATCGTCTCTCCACGATCGTCTAGGTCTTCCTCTTTTTCTTCTCCCTATAGGGCTCCACTCCGTTATTTTCTTTATCCACCTATTATCTTCGCTCCGTCTTATGTTTCCATACCATTTTATTCGTTTTTCTTCAATGGTGTTTATTGCGTTCTCTTGGATGTTCATTCTGCTTCTTATTTCTTCATTTGTTATTCTCTCCATATGTGTCACTCCACAACATCTTCTCCAATACTCCATCTCTACCGCGTTAATTTTAGATTTATTTCTTTTGTTGATCGTCCATGTTTCTGACCCGTATGTCATTATGCTTTGTATTATTTATTTGTATATGCGTGTTTTGTTTCTCTTTGTAATGTGCTTGTCCCACAGGGTCGAATTTAATTGTCTTATGCATGTCCGCGTTTGTCCTAATCTAGCTTTAATCTCCCCTTCTGATGTTGCGTTTTTTGAAATGATGGTTCCTAAATATTTAAATTATCGGTTCCTTTGATTATTGTTTCGTTATCGACTTCTAGATTCTCCACGTTTCCCTCCTTTGTTGTTAGATATTCCGTTTTATCAAAGTTTATTGCTAATCCTGCTTTAGTGTATTCTTCTTTCAGTTTTCTTACTATATTACTGAGGTCTTCCTCATCTTGCGCTATGATTACTTGGTCGTCTGCGAAACTTAGAGTATATAAGTAATCTTTTCGTATTGGGACTCCCACTACATTTTTGCTTCAATTTTTTTAATGTTTGTTCGAGGTATATTTTGAATAGTGTGGGGGATGTAGAGCATCCTTGTAATAGGCCTCTTGATGTTTGGAGTCTCTTCCCTATTTTATGTCCTATTTTTATGTTCACTGTGTTGTTTTCGTAGAGAGCATTTACTGCGTGTATTAGTTCTTTATCAATGCCTATTTCTTTCATTGCGTTCCATAATCTTTGTCTTGGTACTGAGTCATAGGCCTTTCTTATGTCTATGAAGGTGCTTCTCTATTCTTTGCAAGTTTTTTTTCCATTGTTTGTTTTATAGTGTATATGTGGTCTATACATGATTTTCCGGCCGTAAAGCCTGCTTGGTCTTCTCCAATTTTTCCTTTTATATTTTCCTCTATGATATTTTTAATAATTTTTCCATACAAACTTACCATACTCGATATTATGCTTAGGCCTCTATAGTTTGTGCATTTTCTGCGGTCTCCCTTTTTTAAATATAGATACTGTATAGGCTTTTGACCATTCCTCTGGTATTTTTTCTCCATTTATCGCTCTGTGGAACATGTTTCTCAGCATTCGATGTAATTTATTAGACCCGTACTTAATCATTTCATTTACCACGCCCCCAGGCCCTGCAGATTTATTATTTTTGAGTGTTGTTATTATCTTCTTTACTTCTTCATAGCTAAGTTTTATCTCTTTTTTTTCCTTATTCTGTTCTTCCTCAGGGTTCTCTTCCTGGAATTCTTTTCTGTCTTCTGTTAGCAGCTTCTTATAATATTCTTCCCACTCGCTTTCTGGGATATACTCTATATACATCTTCTCTCTATTGTTGGTCCTTAATGCTTTAATTATTTTCCATGACTCTGCTTCTAGTTCCTCCTTTATACTGTTCTACATGTTCGCACGATTTTTCCCATCTCTCGTTCTTTTCTTTGTTTATCATCCTCCTCGTTTCTGCATTCTTCTCTTTATATTTCTTTAGATCTTCTTCTGATTTTGTGTTCAGCCATTTTTCGTGTAGTCTTTTTTTCTCCTTTATAGATTCTTTGGTTTTTTCACAGATTCTAATTTTATGTTTCTTATTCTCATTGTCTTTTTTACCTAATGCTTCTAGGACCGCCTGTTGGATGCATTCTTTTATGTGGTCATACATCTGTTGGAGGTTGTCGTAGTTAAATTCATTTAATTTTTGATCTAATCGTCGTCTATATAGGTCTCTTATCGTTTCGTCTTGCAGTAAGTGTATTTTGTATTTTATTTCTTTGTCTGCTTTTTCTGTTATCTCATTAGTATTTCTGTTTTCTTAATCTATTGTTCCTTTTTGCTTTATTGTCTTGTACCACGGTACTTTTATATTTGCCGTTAATAGTCTATGGTCTGTTCCACATTCTGCCCCTCTCTTTACTCTTACGTCTTTTATTTTGATAGTGGTATCGTTTTTAATTATAATGTAGTCTATTATTGATTTTAAGTTTCGTGTTTCTTGTATCCAAGTGTATTTGTGGATGTCTTTGTGTTTGTAGAATCCGTTTGTTATTTTGAGGCCGTTTAGTTCACACAGCTCTATTAGTCTCTCTCCGTTGTCGTTAGTAATGTCTTCTCCGGATGGTCCTACGGTATTGTACTTTGTTTTCCTTCCTGTTCTCCCATTAATATTAGTTCTTAGTTTTTCTTTACTTTTTGTATTTCTATTTCTAGTGTTTCCATGAAGTTATCTTTTTCTTTTATAGTGCTGTCTTCTGTTGGGCCGTATACTCCTAATATTACCATGTCTTTTCCTACCATTGTTATATTTAGTTTTATGATTCTTTCATTGATGGGTTATAAATACTCTTAACGTAATCATGACATCTTAAATAACAAATTTTTTATTTCGCAAATGCCAATAACTTTTAGTCTGACTTTTTTAAAACTATGATCTAAACCCCCAGGAAGAATTACACAAGAGATCTAAGAACGATGCGACTCCTGTAATTTGTTATAAATAATCTTATCGCAAGGAACACGACATCTTAAGGCCTTAGGCCACTGTAGAGGCATGAAAATGGACCAACTTTTAAACATTTTTTTTCGGATTAAAAAAAAAAAATTATTCAAAAAATGACTTATACCTCATGGTTACATATGTACGAGGCTGGTTTGAAAAGTCCGTGCAAAAATAAAAACTACTTATGTGTTTGGGGTAAACCTTTTTTATTTTTCGACATAGTCTCCTTTTAGGCTTATACACTTCGTCCAACGTTGTTATAGTTTGTTGATCCCTTCCGAATAATAGTATTTGTCCAAGTCTGCAAAATATCCATTAGTGTCTGCAATTACCTCCTCGTTTGAATAAAATCTTTGTCCCGCCAGCCATTTCTTCAAATTGGGGAACAAATAGTAGTCCGAGGGAGCCAAGTCTGGAGAATAGGGGGGATGTGAAACGAGTTGGAATCCTATTTCCATTAATTTTGCGACCACAACTGCTGAGGTGTGTGCTGGTGCGTTGTCGTGATGGAAAAGGACTTTCTTGTGGGCCAATCGCGGGCGTTTTTCTTGCAGCTCGGTTCTCAAACTGCCCAATAACGATGAATAATATTCACCTGTAATAGTTTTACTCTTTTCCAGATAGTCGATGAGGATTATCCCTTGCGACGCTTAAAGTCCTCCGGATTCTTCTGGAACAGCTGCAAACCATCCTTGCAACACTTCACACGATTCCGTTTTTGGTCAAGCGTGAGCAATCGCGGCACCCATCTTGCGGATAGCTTTCTCATGTCCAAATGTTTATGCAAAATATCATGTACCCGTTCAGTCGAGATGCCCACAACACTAGCAATCTCACGCACCTTAACTCTTCTGTCATTCATCACCATATCATGGATTTGATCAATGATTTCTGGAGTCGTAACCTCCACAGGCCGTCCAGAACGTTCAGCGTCACTTGTGCCCATATGGACAGTCCGAAAATTTTGAAACCACTTATAAACTGTTCTAATCGAACGTTCAGAGTCACCATAATGTTTATCAAGCTTCTCTTTAGTCTCCTGAGGCGTTTTGCCTTTCATAAAGTAATGTTTAATCACCACACGAAATTCTTTTTCGTCCATTTCTTGAAAATCACTCGACTTCCTTGATTCACACGAATGCCAAACACAAAGAAATAGACCAATATGGCTGAAACTTGGTGTGCGTTCATTCAAGAGATGCTACTAACTAAACATGACCTCGATACGTGCTGGCGGTGTCATCTCTCGGACTTTGCACGGACTTTTTAAACCAGCCTCGTATTGAGGTACAAAAATACGAGTATATTTTTTGATATATCTTACAAACTAGCGATACATTGCAGGACTCCGGGTCCTGCAGCATATCTTAAGTAAATTCAGTCCTGCAACAAAAAATAAAATTCTGCTTAATCTACAGGTAAATAGCTAGGAAAGTACGTAGGACATTTTTAAAATATTTATTTTTCAAAAGGTGGCAAGCTTTTGAAAAGAAATCTTGATTTTCGCGGAAAAAAATTGACAGAAATTTGTTGATAACTTTTGCAGTTTTTAATATTTCGTAAAAATCTTGTGTACTTCTCTTCAGAATCTAATACGGAAGTTACAGTTAAAATTTGAAGTCAATCTGATAAAAATTGTTTAAGTTATACTGCAAGCCGATTAAAATACACATAGTTGTGAGATAAACGCGCTTAAAATTTCAACTACTGATTTTTAAAATTGAAAATTGCTATAATAAATTTTTTTTATCATTATTCTGCGATTCCAGCACCATATAAGTGGCCTTCTAAATTGATTTTTTCTGCTCTTCTCGTGGATTTGGAGGAATTTGTCGGATGATTTTAATTTTTTCGCAGATGTACTGACTCCCTTTGACTCCGTCTCCCCGCATCATATCTATTCAGCGGCCGACTTTTGGAAACGTTGCTCCTTCTTGCAGACCACGTATCTTGATTTGTGCTCGAATTTCTTCATTAGTTATTCTTTGTAATCTCGGTGGCGTTTAATCTTCTTTCATCGTTACATTCATTTGCCAAACTTCACTTCCATATGTAATGATACTTTTTGATATTGTTTTTTTTTATGGGTCTAGCACACGTGCTGCAGGGAAATCCCTAAAGCGCTACAGGAGCGACACGTGTGCGGAAAAAGCGATTCACGTTGTTCTTGAATCGCTGTAAATTTTACTCGGTGGGAAACGCAGCCGTGGGCAAATTATTCCAAAGGGATGATGTTCTCCATGTAAAAGACTGCTGGAAAAGCGTTGTACGCGGAGTAACAAGCTGAACCTCATACGGATGTGAAGTATTAGCGCGACGTGTATTTCTAACATGCACCGCTCTGGGAGGAATTAAGCGGGCTACATCCTTCGAACACTTTCCATGAAAATACTTGTAGAACAGACTCAAGTCGCCAACTGTTCTTCGATGTTCCAGCGAATCAAGGCCTCCGGTCAGTTCCGGGTCTCCAATCAGACGAACAGCTCTTTTGTGAACAGAATCCAACAAACGCAGTGTGTGTTTGGGAGCGGAGCCTCAAACATGGGAGCAGTATTCCATAGTTGGTCGAATTTGAGCTTTGTAAAGAATTAACAGTTGTTGTGGAGTGTAAAGCTTTTTGGTTCGAAATAATATTCCCAACTTTTGAGAAGCTCTCCTTGCTATGCCTGAAACATGTTCATGCCAGGACATATTTGCTCCCAAATTAACGCCCAACAAATTGAGTGACGATGCTGGGGGAATGGAGTGCCCCGACATGACGACGCCAGGTTCAGCAACGTTAACTTTTTTTTTAGAAAAAACTGCCGCCTGAGTTTTTGTAGCGTTAAATTCCACTTGGTTAGAGTCACTATCTTGGGAATATACACAATCAATGACGATGCCCTAGTAGAGAAAAAAGATGAATTTTTTGAACAATTACACGGCGAAATTTTAAAAGTAGGAACATCAAGAGAACTGATAATAATGGGGGACATGAATAGTAGAATGGGCAAAAAAGACAACAATTCAGTAATTGGAAAACACGGAGAAGGAATAGTTAATAATAATTGACAGAGATTAATAGAGGTGTGCGAACAAAATCATCTGCGGATATTAAATGGGTTTTACCCACATAAAGAGATACACAAATACACCTGGACACAAAACACGAGAGAGCTAAAATCAATAATAGACTACAGTATAATAAAACAAACAACACAGATTAAAGTTCACGATGTAAGAGCGTATCGAGGAATAACATGCGGGTCAGACCATCACCTACTGAAAATGAAAACAGCATTCCCTGGAAGAGCGGAAAATACGAAACAACACTCCACGACAAATGAACCAGAACAAAATCAGAGCGAAAAAAAATTCAATCTAAACAGCTTGAAACACGATAGCGTGAAAGAGTTATACAGGAAAAGGTTAGACGATTTCTTGGGAAACAAAGAATTTGAAGATATACAAGACCACTATAACCATATTAAAAACTCGATACACCAAGCAGCTAAAGAATCATTAGGATACCACGAACCAGGACATAAAAGAAAACCTTATTGGTTGGGACAAGGAAACGGAGAAGCTCGTCTTAGAAAAGAAACAAAAATACCTCAAGTTCCTGAATACAAAAGCAACCACCGATAAAAGAGCATATAAAGAAGCACAGGCCTTGGTTCGTAGGCATATCACTCAAAGGAAAAACGACACGTGGGAAAAGAATTGTAATAGACTGAATACATATCTGGGAGGAAGACAAAGTTCAGATAGCTGGAAATTCTTAAAGACAATTAGACAGGAAACAAAAAAAGATATAATATCACCCATAACCCCAGAAGTATGGAATGAATATTTCGCAAAATTATTAAACGAGGACAGGGAAAAATTTTTAGGGAATCGTGACGATGAGTTTGATAATATATACACGACTTCTTCACCCATAAGACTAACTGTTACTGAAATAAGAAAAGTATGCAAACGACTCAAGAATGGGAAGTTCCCCGGTCCAGGCAATATTCCCGAAGAACTTGTAAAGTATGGAACAGATAATTTATTTAAACACCTCACCTCACTTTTCTAAAAATGTATAAACTAAAGAAATGTCCCGGAAGAATGGAGTAATTCAATAATATCAACCATACATAAGAAGGGAAGTAGAACCGAATGTAACAGTTACCGAGGGATAGCCGTTACAAGCTCCATTAGTAGAATATATGGCAAAGTGTTAAAGATCAGAATAGAAATGGAATATAGCGATATGGAAGTAGAGGAGCAAGCAGGATTCCGAGCAGGAAGATCAACTCTAGATCACCTATTCTGCCTAACACAACTCATAGAAAAAAAAGTGTCGGTAAACCAAGAAGTACACTGTCTATACGTGGACCTTAAAAAAGCCTATGATAGCGTCCCCCATAGAAAACTCTGGGCTGCATTGGAGCAAACCAACATAGAAACGACATTACCAGAGGCGGCCAAAACCATATATAACAATTTAACAGCAAAGGTAAAAGTAAAAAATAAAACTTCTAACGGTTTCAAAGTCACCAAAGGTCTTAAACAGGGATGCCCCCTTTCCCCAACATTATTTAAAATCTATTTAGAACAAGCATTAAAGAACTGGAAACGGAAATGTGAGAGAATGGGTATACCATTGACCAAATAGTTATAGCACAAGATTATGACGACCTAGAATACATGAGCAGAAAACTAATAGAAGAATGACATCTGGGGCCTCGAGGTAAACTTAGCCAAAACCGAGTACATGTGTATTAGAGGACAAAACAGACACAGACATTAAACACTGCACAGCTTACAAGTATTTGGGAGTAATAATTACGAATGATGGACTCTTAGACACAGCAATTAAAGAACGGAACACCTTAGGAAGAAGAGCAATATCGGCAATGAATAGCATCATATGGGACCAGCAGATATCAAAAACAAATAAACATAGGATATATAACACCATCATTAAGAGCATAATCTCATATGGAAGTGGGTGGTATATTTCGTTGGAAATCGACAGTAGAATGTGAAGCAAAGAGTTCAGCCAACAAGTGCGCTTTCTCAACAAGTGTCGTTGCAATAGAATTATCTGGCCGTATGAGTGGTGGTATGGTGGATTTGGTGAAATTTTGACTAACTGCCTTAGCGACTGCCCCAAAGGACCTGGAATTGTTGGACAAGCGAGAAGTTTGTTTCTAATTCGTTGAGTGTGGGTTGTCGGATCGAAAGCAAACGTCTATTCAAGGGAAAGTTTGAAAATATTCCATGAGATCTTCCCATTTAGCAGATTTGTAGTGCCAAATCTTGCGCGGTTTAGGAGCCTCTGTTTGGTAGGATACTCGATGTTGAAAGCAGTTTATGGTCGGAAGAACCTAACGGCCGATTTACGGTCTTTCTTTACTCCAGAGGACTGAGTTGAGCATACTTGTCGCCGCTCTCCCTTTATTTGTACGATCTTTGATTGTTTCGGTGCTCTTTCCGATATGGTGCATCTTTACTCCTAAGTAATCATATATGCCTCATAAGCCTCTATTAGGCTATCATCGTCCAATACAAGGTCTTCGTTAGTTCCTTCAATGCACATATATTGTGTGTGTGTTTTTTGTATGTTTATTTCCAAACCCCACTTCTCATATAGTTTTTGTCTTTCTGGTCTTGGGCTACGTATTTTTAAAAATTTGTTTTCAGTATAAAATGATTTCTATTATATTTTTGAGATGACTAAAGCATCGATTTTCGAAAAATTACACTGGCCTTAAATAACAAATTTTTAATTCGCAAATGCACAATAACTTTTAGTCAGACTTTTTTTTAAAATGATAGTCTGAGTTCTCAAAAAGAGTTATAAAAGACTCTTTAGACTTCTTTTTGTGGGGCTACATTAAAGATCGTGTTTATGTGAATCCCCTACAACACCAATAGGAATATATATATGGATGAATATGGAAAATAGGATACGGGATACGTGCAGGACAATAACGCCCTTTATGCTAAGGAAAATGAAGGAAAATATAGTAAAACGACTAAACATGTGTATTCGAGTAGACGGGCAGATTTTTGAACATTTATTACGTCATAATAAATAATCACTAGATAAGTTAAACTATATTAAAATTATTATTAACTATTTGTGTATGATTAGCGTATTAAAAAGAAGGGTAAAAATTGAAAATCAAAATAAATCGAAAACTATTAGAAATAGGTATATGACATACTTAATAACAGCTGGAGGGTTTGGTAAAATCTATCAAAAAAAATAATAATATACAGGGTGTGCCATTTAAGAAATTTGAGATTTTTCAATTTAAAATAGTCGAAATGCATAAATTTATTTTGAACACCCTGTAGCGTCTAACTCGAATTTCTTGACATATATCTTTTTTTTTCATCTCTATAGAACGCTCGTACCAATTATGAGTATTCCACCTTCAGAAACAATGGCGCTACTGGCAATTTTTTACAAAAACTGAAAACTGGTATTTTTTTCAAAAAAATGAAATATTAGAAAAACTACTAGGTTTAGGTATATAATATTATTAATAAAAGTTATAAAATTTTACGCGAAATTTAAAAAAAAAAAATAGAAAATAAGATGTTTCATTTAAAAAAACATATATTATATCGGCCACACTTTTTTGAAGTACCCTGTATACTCAAAAATAATTTTAAACTGTGCACCTTAACATTCACTAAAACTATTGTGTTTAACATTTTTTCGTCATTCCCGAAACAAATGAGATAATGAACTTTACTCTATCGTTGACTCACCCTGTACAAGAGATCTAAAATCGACTCAACTTCTGGAATTTGTTATAAATAATCTTATTGCAAGGAACTCCACATCTTAAATATCAAATTTTTTATTTCACAAATGCCCAATAACTTTTGGTCGGGCTTTTTTTTAAAACGATAGTCTGAAGCCCCAGGAAGAATTATACAAGGGATCTAAGAACGACGCGCCTCCTGGAATTTGTTATAAATAACCTTGTGTCTCCCTTATATGATCAGGGTTTGTCTGCGCGATAAGGCTGCACTATAAAGACTTCTTTCTTCTAACAGGTCAAGCGGAGGCTACGGCAAGTCTGGCAACACACCAACCCAAAGTGACTTGAATAACCACGGAAATCAACTGAATCCAAACAACTATGAATATTCCCATTCCAGGGTTGCTGGAAGTAGAAATAAGTAAATAATTTGATGGGTAAGTGAAAAAATACCGATTTTTATAATAATAATAACCACAGCAATGAGACTTGTCTTTGCTGTTTATTTTTACAAATATTTTGTTTATGTATATTATGTATGCGCTCTGAAAATTTTTTGAGTCTTTTTATGGGTCTAGCACACGCGCTACAGGGAAGTCCCTAAAGCCCTACAGGAGCGACACGTGTGCGGAGAGAAAGCGATTCACGTTGTTTTGAATCGCTGTAAATTGTACTCGGTGGGAAACACAGTCGTGGGCAAATTATTCCAAAAGGATGATGTTCTCCATATAAAAGACTGCTTGAAAAGCGTTGTACAAGGAGTAACAAGCTGAACCTCATACGGATGTGAAGTATTAGCACGACGTGTACCTCTAACATGCACCGCTCTGCGAGGAATTAAGCGGGCCACATCCTTCGAGCACTTTCCATGAAAATACTTGTAGAATAGGCTTAAGTCGCCAACCGTTCAGTTCCGGGTCTCCAATCAGACGACCTGAATAGAATCCAACAAATGCAGTGTATGTTTGAGAGCGGAGCTCCAAACATGGGAGCAGTATTCCATAGTTGGTCGAATTTGAGCTTTGTAAAGAATTAACAGTTGTTGTGGAGCGTAAAGCTTTCTGGTTCCAAATAATATTCCCAACTTTTGAGAAGCTCTCCTTGCTATGTCTGCAACATGTTCATGCCAGGACATATTTGCTCTGAAATTAACGCCCAACAAATTGAGTGACGACGTTAGAGGAATGGAGTACCCCGACATAACTATGACGAGTTCAGCAACGTTAACTTTTTTTTAGAAAAAACTGCCGCCTGGGTTTTGGTAGCGTTAAGTTCCAGTTGGTTACTGTCACCCCAAGATAGAATTTCTCCCTAGTCTTTGTTAAGTTGAACGACTACCTACTGTCTGCGGATATTCGTCGGAGTAGCCGATGTCCGAGCGTTCAAAGTGAATAAAGAGGTAAGTGTACTGTCATCTGCAAAGCTGTCGATTGGATTGTCGGTCTTTTCCAGCAAATCTCTAATATAAATGAGAAAGATAGTAGGAGATGGTATGGAGCCTTGGGGTACACCGGCGTTGATAGTGAAGGTGTTAGAAAGAAATCCGTCGACTGCCACTCGTAAAGAACGCTCTCTGAGGAAACATGAGAACCACAAACAGAACTTTTCAGACATACCATAAGAACGTAGCTTAGCCAACAGCCCATCGTCCCAAACACGGTCGAATGCCTTGGATATGTCAAGAGCAACCGCTCGAGATTCTCCAAAGTGTTCAATTGCGTTGTTCCAAACATGTGTTGATCTGTTTTTTTTTACAAAAGCCATATTGGTGATCGCTAATAACACTGGTCAACACAAGTCTTGTTTCCTTTATTTTTTTTTCTGTTATTGGGTATTTCTATGGCCCTGACTATGAAAAAAATACTGGGAGATTGCTAACAGCTTTATCTTTTGAAATATACAGTTTTATTATTTTGCCAAAAAAATACAAAAAAATAATACATTATATTAACAAAATTTCTACTGAACACTAGCAAATGATCTTTTATAAGATTTCCTTGAATGAACGACTTTAGGTAGATCTCGTTGCAAACTCCAGCAGTAGTCTGCCATCATATGTGAGTCCCACCGCCCCTGATAACGCTCTTCCATTGTCCGAAGATCCTGATGAAATCTTTCACCCTGCTCCTCACTAAAATCACCCAGATTTTGTGGAAATCGGTCTAAATGCGAGTGCAGGAAGTGGATTTTTATGCTCATGTTGCACCCTAGCTCTTGCAAGTTCGATAGCATGCACTCAACAAGCTCGACATGGTCGTCAGATTTCTTTTTGCCTAGGAAGCTACTCACAACCAAAACAAATGAATTCCAAGCTTTGGATTCGACTTCAGTCATTGATTTGACAAAATTAGGATCTTTCACGAGTTGCCTAATCTGTGGCCCATCAAAAATACCAGCTTTCAATTTTTCTGAACTTAATCCTGGAAACTTGCGTGAAAGAAAATTAAAACATTCGCCACTTTTGTCAAGCGCCTTCACAAACTGTTTCATTATGCCGAGTTTAATATGAAGTGGTGGAAGTATGATGCGGTCTCGGCTAACTAAAGGCACGTTTATAACATTTTTTGTACCAACTTTTAGCTCTTCCCGCACTGGCCAAACTTTTTGTGACCAATGGTGTTGTTTGTTACTACTATCCCAGAGACACATGAAACAAGGGAACTTTGTGTACCCCCCTTGTTGACCTAAAAGAAAGTTAGCCATTTTCAGATCAACACAAATGACCCATTTGTGGTCTTGATACTTAATTTTTTCCATAACCTTAGAAACATTTACGTATTCTTCTTTTAAAGTCGTCGAATGTGCAATAGGTATAGATCCGTACTTGTTACCGTTATGAAGCAAAACACACTTTAAACTTCTTTTGCTGCTGTCTATGAAAAGACGCCAATCACTAGGTTGGTATTGTTTTTTAATCCCATCTGCTGCAAAATACCAGCAACATCGTTACAAAAAACTAAATCCTTCTCTTGAGAAAAATACGGTAACAGATTTTTGTCTCGGGTACGATAAAATGTAATGTTGGTTTCCGGAGTAAGCAAATTTTTTTTTCTTTTAAACGAGATGCTAAAATTGCAGAAGCCTCTTTTGGTAAGTTCAGATCTCTTACTAAGTCATTTAGTTCTTTCTGATTAAATGGTTGAGGTTCTGAAAGGCTACATTTGTATTCTGAATCAGAGTCTTCACTTGATGTATTTCGTTCGGGTTCACAGAGATTTGGATCATCAGAAGATTTAGATGTGCTGGGTTGTACCTCTTGTGATTTTAATTGAGGTCGTTGAACAGAAGATAAGTTAGGATATGACCACTTACTTCGATTTCTAGGGTTAATTCCGTTTATTTTCACAACGCAGAAGTAGCAATCGTCATGATGGTTTCGAGGTTCTCGCCAAATCATGGGTGTTACGAACATTATTGCATCTCTTTTTCTACTGGACCATAACCGTAGACATACCACACATTTCTGGCATACAATATGAGGAACCCATGGCTTGTCCTGATTACACAATTTTATTTTAAAGTATTGATGATACGCAGTTTTCACAAAGTCCGATATAGGTTTTCGATATTTTGCAAATATATATTCACCACAAATATAGCAAAAACAATCGGGATTAAGCACACAACATCTTCTTGACGAAGCCATATCTAAAACAACAACAAAATATATTTTAGTGTCCCATAAAAAACGAAAATGTAAGTAAAAATAGTAAATGAGGGTAGTTAGCTATAACTCAAAAACAAAAGCTGTTAGAGAAAAATTGTTGCCATTTTTAAAAAGTACGCGTCAATTTGAGATAGAAACAAAAAAAATCACAGGAAACGAGCAATTTTCTTTTTTTTTTGTTGACCAGTGTAATCTTGAATCCTTCAAGATATTTTAGAAGAGACTGATTGATAGCCTTTTCCATGACTTTCGATATTATTGAAAGCAGTGCGATTGGTCGGTAGTTATTTGGCAAGGTCTTCTTGCCTTTTTTAGGTATCGGCTGAACTGTGGCACATTTCCAGCAGGAAGAAAATTTTCTCTTTCTGTAGGATAGGTTGAATAGTCTACAGAAAACTGGTGTTAGTTCCCTCGCACAGTTTTTGAGAACTATGGCAGGTATTCCGTCAGCGCCAGAAGCCTTTTTGGTGTATAGCGTCATCAAAATACGTTTTACGATACGCTGTCTAAAGACAATATCGGGCATCCTTGACTGCACTATGGGAATAATAGGTGGTGCTTTTCCTTGGAAATCGACAGTAGACTGTGAAGCAAAGAGTTCAGCCAACAAGTTCGCTTTCTCAACAGGTGTCGTTGCAATATAATTATCTGGCCGTGTGAGTGGTGGTATGGTGGATTTGGTGAAATTTTGACTAACTGCCTTAGCGACTGACCAAAAGGACCTGGAATTGTTGGGACAAGCGAGAAGTTTGTTTCTAATTCGTTGATTGTTTGCCTCCTTGGTTTCGTCGATAATTTCTTTACATCTGTTCGTGGCACGAACAAAGGTGTTACGATTTATGGTGTCAGGATTTTCACGCCGTTGTCGGTATGCAAGAGTGTCTTAGTGTTTTGCTTCATCAATCAGATGGTGGTTCCCTATTGAACAAACTTAGAAAGATGGAATACTTTTGAGTAACGGTTTTTGTTCTCAGGGACATTCTTAATAGCACAGTCGTCAGAGGCAAATTTTGCCGAAAAGCAATCATTAAATGTTTACAAGCTGCATTTTGGCATACAGGTAGTTTTTCGGACGTAGATTACGACAAAAAGTGTGCTTCTCTAAAGTATACGTTAAATCTACAAAATCGAAAATAAAATGAAAACTTCGGTTTTTCGCAAATATCTCGAAAAATAAAAAAGATATCGAAAAAACTACTAGCATCACGGGAAAGAACAGAAAATTTTACAAATATATATATATATATATATATATATATATATATATATATATATATATATATATATGTATGTATATATATATATATATATATATATATATATATATATATATATATATATATATATATATATATATGTATGTATGTATGTATATATATATATATATATATATATATATATATATATATATATATATATATATATATATATATATATGTATGTATGTATGTATGTATGTATATATATATATATATATATATATATATATATATATATATATATATATATATATATATATATATATATATGTATGTATGTATGTATGTATGTATATATATATATATATATATATATATATATATATCAGTTTTACTGTAATTTAAAAAAAAATATTTAAAATAAAATGGCTGATTGAATTTGAAATAGGTCTTCAATGCCCTTCGTTGTAGTGAGAATCATGCTTCCAACCTCTTTTATGATTAAATTAACGTTTCTGTATACCGTTAAATATTTTGAAATTGGCTATTAAGGCGTTTCTCGGGGTGCTGATTAAGAATCCGATTGCAGATTTGAAAAATTCAGAATGGCGGATCCAATATGACGGCCAGAGAGTACGTAATTCATTTAATTTTTTCGAGTAATTTAGAATTTTTATGTTTTCAATAACTGGATGTTTAAACGAAATATAAATACTTTATACTTAGACTTTTATCTTTCATTTCCCACCTTTAAATATTTTTTTTTATTTTAAGTTTAAGTTGGATGATTAATAATAAGCAAAAAATACGTTTATCATGAACACTTTTTTAAGAGCAAAATTACAAAAAAAGATAGTTTTTTTTAAGTTTTTAATGATTTTCTAATATCAAGTATACTTTTACCTGAAACAAAAAAGAAAATAAAAAAATTGTCCGGCTTTTTTTTGACCATTTCGTGTTGCTATATTTTATTAAATATTTGTAATTTACTGTAAGCCTGTTAAAATCACGCAAACCAATATTTCATTTTAAGTTTTACAAATTATAAAGTAATGATAATAAAAACTATTAGTATCATCGGAAACCAAAAAGCTATCTTTTATTTTTTTTACACTCTGAAAACAATAATTCGATTAACCTTCAAGTGGTGCGCATTGCATTTGCATTTAAAATTTATTCAATAATTATGCTCACAAGGTCTACTGTCCAATTATGTCGAGCGAGGTACGTAGACTTTCAAATTAATTTTGCCATAGTAACCATCGATTTGTGACAAGGTGCGTTGTTTTCATGAAAGAGCACTTTTTTCTTGTTCATTTGGGGACGTTTTTTTTTTGCGATTTCTGCCTTCAAGCGCACCAATAACTTTATATAATATTCGCTATTGATGGTTTTTTCCTTCTCAGCATAGTCGATGAAAATTATTCCATGCGCATCCTAAAATACAGAGGCCAAAACCTTCCCAGCCGACTGGTCGCTTCGGACGGCTTTCATCGGCTGCTGTTCAATCAGCTGAGTGCGGATTTGATTCCGGTGTATAGTGGTGGACCCATGTTTCATCCATTGTCACATATCGCATGAAAAAATCCTTTTTATTGCGTTTAAACAGGTCCAAACGGCGCTCAAAATCATCAACACGTTGTTATTTTTAGTCCACTGTGAACAAACGCGGTACCCATCTCGACCAGAACTTTCTCATGCGCGAATATTCATGGGAAATATGATCAACACGTTCTTTTCATATCTTTAGGGTGTCAGCTATCTCACGCAGTTTCACTTTACGGTCATCCAAAACAATATTGTGGATTTTTTAAATGTTTTTCCGTGTAACCACCTCATATGGGCGCCCAGAGCGTTCAGCATCATTTGTATCTGTACGACCGCGTTTAAATTCAGCATACCGGTTAATGATGAGTGATTTTCCAGGGGCAGAGTTCCCGTAACACTTATCCAGCCATTGTTTTGCTTGAACGGTATTTTTTCCCATCAAAAAACAGTGTGTAATCAACACACGAAATTCGATTTTTTCCATTGTTTTGAAAATCTCAAAAGTAGCGTCACTAAAACCACTATAACTTGTAAACTAATCGTCGAAATGTCATGAAATTTTGTCACGTATCGTTTGAAGGTTGGTGCTTCCTAAAAATCATATGGGTTTTTTGAAAAGCGACATCTATGTGTCAGACCAAAAACTTTTCAGCCTACGTGTTATGTATTAGTCGCGTCATGTTAAATATTTGCTGGGTACTTTTGGAGCATTGGACCAATAAATCTAATTTTTTTTGCAAATTGTTCCTTATGGCCTATAGATCATTATTAAAAAAAATGACGGTCGGACCTCCTTCAACTCCCCTATTCACCCCCGTGGGGGGTTAACCATCGCTTATTCAAGGTGATGATTTCTTCAATTATTCGGGCAAATCACTCAAAATTTTCTACTCGGAAATTTTGAAGTCGGAATTCAAAATTTCACCCCCCCTTTACCCCGTAATCTTATTTAATTCACCCCTCTTTTTAATTATTGTGAATTGCTAAATAATTTCGACTTGGGGGTTTTCGAAGGTCCTGATAACGATTATGAAGACAGAATTCAAAATTTCATCCCCCTTAACCCTTCCATTGGGGGGTGAATCTTACTTAATTCACCGCTCTTTTTAATTATTCGTGTGAATTCCTAAATAATTTCTGCTCGGGGGTTTTCGAGGGTCCTAATAATGATTATGCAGTTAGAATTCAAAATTTCACTCCCCTTAATCCTTCATTGGTAGTGAATATTACTTAATTTACCCCTCTTTTGGATCATTCGTGTAAATCGCTCATAATTTTCCATTCGGAGGTTTTTCGAGGTTACTGATGAAAATCGGGAAATTCATGATAAATAACTGTACAAACAGGGTCTAAAGTGTAAAATTTTGTCTTTTTTTCGTTATTTATTTTTAAAAAATTATACAAAAAATATAAAAATAGTATACTCTAAATATATTAATATTAACTATTACTCCTCCTGTACTTCATCGTCATTTCTGTCTTCTTCAACACCCTCGATTTCATTCTCTTGAAATATTTTATATATGATATCATTGACATAATTTTCACCTCTTCCTATTAGGAGGTTTGATCTTTATAGCGCATCAGCCTCGCTTACGCTCTCAATCTCTTCTTCAATTTCACATAGTTTTCACAATGTTTGCAAGCTGGACTATAAATGATGCCTGCTCTTTTGCAGCCACACCGTGGACCACAACCTGTTTTTGATGAGCAAAATATCGTCTTTAAAAACTTGTCTGGAGCAGGAGGTGCGACCATTCTAATCGGGTCCGGATATTGGTTTTTCTCCCATCCCCAGTCTGTTGGTTCCAAATCATTGCCTATCCAACTTTACACTTGGAAGAATACCCTTTTGAGGTGTTGCAATGCCGCATCGGAAGTAGGCGGTAAATTGCATAGTAATCTTCTAGTTTTTTTTTTGTTATATTAGTTAAAAAACTGAAATATCTAAACTTATTCAAATCTATTTCATAATTTTTAGTTCCATAGTAAGTCAGAATTAATTTAACTTCGCTTTCATATATGTATTCGCTAGATATCAACATTTGGCTGCTTGAATACGCCTGTTACTTCTGGCAGATCTGCACTTTTAACAAAACAATCTATAAGTTTCGTTTTTCCCTTGACATAAAATGAAGAGGTCAGGTCACAACCAGATATAGTATGTAAAGTAAAATATGGTCTTTCAAGCGTGGTGAATAATCTACACGAATAGTCGAAAAGACCTGGCTTAACCTGAATTAAGTAAGATTCATAGAGGGTTAAGGGGGTGAAATTTTGAATTCTGACTTATAATCGTTATCAGAACCCTCGAAAACCCCCCAAATAAAAAATATTTAGCAAAACACACGAATAATTAAAAAGAGAGGTGAATTAAGTAAGATTCGCGCCCCCAATTAAGGAGTAAAGGGGGGTAAAATTTTGGATTATGACTTCAAAATCGTTATGAGGAACCTCGAAAACCTCAGAGTATACAATATTTAGCAATTCACGTGAATATGAATGAAAAGTTGGGAATATTATTTAGAACCAGAAAGCTTTACACCCCACAACAACTGTTAATTCTTTACAAAGCCCAAATTCGACCAACTATGGAATACTGCTCCCACGTTTGGGGCTCCGCTCCCAAACATACACTGCATTTGTTGGATTCTGTTCAGAGAAGAGCGGTCCGTCTGATTGGGGACCCGGAATTGACCGGCGGCCTTGATTCTCTGGAACATCGAAGAACGGTTGGCGACTTGAGTCTGTTCTACAAGTATTTTCATGGAAAGTGTTCGAAGGATGTAGCCCGCTTAATTCCTCCCAAAGCGGTGCATGTTAGAAATACACGTCGCGCTGGTGCTTCGCATCCCTATGAGGTTCAGCTTGTTACTCCGCGTACAATGCTTTTTTAAGCAATCTTTTATATGGAGAACGTCATCCCTTTGGAATAATTTGCCCAGCGCTGTGTTTCCCACCGAGTACAATTTACAGCGATTCAAGAACAACGTGAATCGCTTTTTCCGCACTCGTGCCGCTCCTGGAGCGCTTTAGGGACTTCCCTGCAGCACGTGTGCTAGACCAATAAAAAAAAAAAAAAGAATAATTAAAAAGATGGGTGGATTAAGAATGATTCAAATACTTTATTCTTAAGTGCACTGTTTAGACTTACTTAGCTATCGAAATAATAGATTATTATGTGGTTATGTTGCCGTGCGATTGCCAAGTCATTATATTTATTATAGAAGTAAAGATGTCTTATATTGATACGGTCACTAGAAATGTTGGTAGGTAACTAAATAGATAACAATTTATGACAACGTTGTCGAATAGGTGCTTCCATAGATACTAACTAAAATAACTGACTTGGTTTTACATGAGATCTCACAACTTTTTGTGGTGGAAGGACTGCCTTACGAGACTTGGCATTTTTTTACATTTTATATTTTTGATGGGATTTTTTTATTTTTTGTTTTGGAACGCCACATTTCTGATTTGTCGGCTTATTAGAAAACCAAGGGGTCTACTACACGATTATTGATGTAGATTTTTTGAACCAGTCCTTTATTCTTATTAAATCATTATATTTAAAGGTCATATCTTACAAAAATTAAAGTTGCACGTTTTATGATTGTAATATGAATGAAAGACCACACAACAATTTTGTTCAGCGGCCACACACAAATACAGATCCGACTCCATTCTACTGTTGAATTTAAAAACTAATATTACTTTTCTTTTTGTTTCAGCTATCCATCGAATAAAGCTGCCCCAATATTATACAAAATGACCACTACGTTGTGAGAGGCGGCTTCATTATTATATTTCTTTTAATAAATAAATTAAATAATATTTTAAATTTGTTGTATTATTACCTTCCTTCGTTTTTGTATAGGTTCACCACATGCGCTCCAGAGAAATTTCTAAATTACTATATAATTAAAAATAATAAATAAATATACTTACTTACGAAGTAGCGATTCATGTTGGTCGTGCTACATATGGATGCAGGTACTTGATGCGAAACGGTTGGTAAACAACACTGGACAGTTAATTCCCAGAGAATGAGATATGCGATATTTAATAAAAAAAAAACAAAACAAATAGAATGAACTACTAGAACGTACTGACTGAATAAACTAAGTAGGGGAATATGTTCTATAACTACTATTCTTCTTGCTATGTCATCTCTTCAGGAAGGTTGGCGATCCATTTTTAGTGTTCCGTACGGAACACTTATAAGATGACTTCGGTGTCTGACTGTCCGTCTGTCTGTCACACCCGATTTTCTCCGAAACTATTTGTCATAGAAAGTTGAAATTTGGTAATAATATAGGAATTGATGGCCTCATCAGAGCCATGTAGTTTTGAAAGTTAAATTTTGACTTAAGGGTTTAGTTTTAGGGGGTGAAATCGGAAGTGAAAAAAAAAAATTTTTTACTAGGTAATCGAGTGTGGTGTCAAATGAAAGCTTGTGAAAACACGAGTAAAAAATAAATGTATAATGTAATACTTGCGCGGACTTTTCTTTGTATTATTTTTAAAAAATCGCGAAAAATCGCTGTCCAGCCGCCTTATCTCGAAAAGTACTTATCAAAAACTTTTGAAAAAATTCTGGAATATTCTGCACGGGGTGTAGATTGAACGAAAATTATCACGAGTGCATTACCTTTAATAATTTATCTGGTATATAAAAAAAAACAAAAATTTCAAGGTCATCAATTTTCAGTAAAGATTGGAAACAAACTTTGTTGAAAACTCATTTGGGGTGTGTTTTGTGAAGTCACTGATTATTTGATACCTCCGTTACAAAATTTTTTATTTTAAAAGCAATCGACGTACGGAACACTAATTACGCAAGTTCAACTTCCACTTGACCGGTTATTTTTTTTTATGGGTCTAGCATACGTGCTGCAGGGAAGTCCCTAAAGCGCTACAGGAGCGACACGTGTGCGGAAAAAGCGATTCACGTTGTCCTTGAATCGCTGTAAATTGTACTCGGTGGGAAACACAGTCCTGGGCAAATTATTCCAAAGGGATGATGTTCTTCATATAAATGACTACTTGAAAAGCGTTCGTGCGAGAAGTAACAAGCTGAACCTCATACGGATGTAAAGTATTAGCGTGACGTGTACTTCTAACATGCACCGCTCTGGGAGGAATTCAACAGGCCACATCCTTCGAACACTTTCCATGAATATACTTGTAGAACAGGCTCAAGTCGCTAACCGTTCTTCGATGTTCCAGCGAATCAAGGCCATCCGGGTCTCCAATCAGACGAACATCTCTTCTCTGAATAGAATTCAACAAATGCAGTGTATGTTTGGGAGCGGAGCCCCAAACATGGGAGCAGTATTCCATAGATGGTCGAATTTGAGCTTTGTAAAGAATTAACAGTTGTTGTGAAGTGTAAAGCTTTCTGGTTCGAAATAATATTCCCAACTTCTGAGAAGCTCTCCTTGCTATGCCTGCAACATGTTCATGCCAGCACATATTTGCTCCCAAATTTACGCCCAACAATTTGAGTGACGATGTTAGGGGAATGGAGTGCCCCGACATAACTATGTCGGGTTCAGCAACGTTTTTAGAAAAAACTGCGGCCTGGGTTTTTGCAGCGTTAAACTCCACTTGGTTACTGTCACCCCAAGATAGAATTTCTTCCAGGTCTTTGTTCAGTTGAATGACTTCCTGCTGTCTGTGGATATTCGCCTGAGCAGCCGATGTCCGAGCGTTTAAAGGGAATGAAGAGATAAGCGTACTGCCATCTGCAAAGCTGTAGATTGGATTCCCGGTCTTTTCCAGCAGATCATTAATGTAAATGAGAAAGAGAGTAGGAGACAGTACGGAGCCTTGGGGCTCATCGGCGTTAACAGTAAAGGTGTTAGAAAAAAATCCGTCGACTGCAACTCGTAAAGAACGCTCTCTGAGGAAACATGAGAGCCACAAACAGAACTTTTCAGACATACCAAAAGAGCGTAGTTTAGCCAACAGTACATCGTTCCAAACACGGTCGAATGCCTTGGATATGTCAAGAGCAACCACTCGAGATTCTCCGAAGTATTCAATTGCGTTGTTCCAAACATGTGTTACAGAAGTCAGAAGATCTCCTGTTGATCTATGTTTACGAAAGCCATATTGGTGATCGCTAATAATGTTGAATCATTCAAGGTATTTTAGAAGATGCTGATTGACAGCCTTTTCCATGACTTTCGATATTATTGAAAGCAGTGTGACTGGTCGGTAGTTGTTTGGCAAGGTCTTGCCTTTTTTAGGTATCGGGCCATATGATTAAACGAACTTTAGAAACTGTTGCTCGAGAAATATCACTCGTAAGTATATTCAAACCACTTTTGCATGTCTTTCAGCCAAGAATTTTGTCTTCTTCCGATCGATCGTTTGCCCGCGCATTGCATTTTGGGCCTTATCTGGGCACTCCAAGGCACGGGGGCCGCACAATCGATAGAATGAACAACTAAGCAGACGGTAGGTCAAAGTTACGGGTCGCCTTCTTGGTCTATACCTATTAAACCACTTTACCAAATTTTCATAAATTTATTGCAAAACAATTCACACAATAAATAACACAGTTGATAAATAAACAAGTATCTATTGGTGATGCTAATTATTTACTGAAGATCATCCAATGATGATTCTTCTTGTTCACTGCAAATAAAAAAGGTATTATTCATTTCTATCATCAGGAAGTACCTCTGTTTTATGATCATAAATGTCTCCTCTCAGGTACCTTGTAACATATTTTAATCCGTGATTGCCAGAATTGCTATAACTTTCAAATAATGTTTGATTCAAAAGTTCTTTCTTGAATTTTTTTATAACGTATATCCATACTTTTTCAGTAGTTGGTTCTGTAGAATCAATATTTTCAACGTCATATAGTTCTCTAATGTAAAAATTTGGGTGTTCTTCTAAAATATCTAAGTTTCCCAAAACTATATCATCAACTTCATATACTTCACCCTTAACATTGTATCCTTGCCCTACAAAATTTAATCTTTTAATAATTTTCTTTTTAAATTATAAATTAACCGATTACGGACCTGGCGCATATAACAAAAACGGTATATTGTATCGAGTTCCAATGATCAATGGATATTTTTCTTTAGTTCTGGCATTATAAAGAAACTTATGGTAGCCTTGAGTCGATTTTGAAAACCAGGAATGATTGGGTTCTCCCTGTTTCAGCGTCCCGTACACAAAACACTTATAGAGAGTTTTGGAGGCCATATTAACTAAAACAAATAAAACGGTTTGTATAATTTGGGCATTTAGTTAGTTTATAATATATTATACCAACGGTTTAGGCGTTTAATTTAAAGAAAACTTAAATGAAAATAAATTAAAAAAAATATAATAAGTGTTGAAATACGGTCCTGAGCTGTCAAATCGTCCCCATCGACGGTTTGTTGACATGTAAAATAAACAGCTGATTAAAATGCGGGGCTGCAGCCTACTTGATGTCATTTAAAACACTCCCACATCCTTCCGTGAATATAAACAATTAAACAGAAATTGAAAAACGATGCATTAAGTGCGGTTTTAGTGATTGTAGTGCAGTTTTCACTTACCGAGGTATAAAATTTGCCTATTACTCAATGAAATAAGGCAACAGGTTTTTGAGATAACCTTACGAATCAGTCCAGTGATCTTCGACAAGTGATTAAAATACACGAGTAGGCGTTGATTTTTCTGTTAATTATTCCATTGTGTTTTTTTGTTTTATTGAATTATTTTTATAACAAGGCGTGAGAGTCATCAAGTTATCTTTGAGGTTTTATTTGTTGTTATCGAGTAAAGTTGTGGTTTTAAAAATAGGAGTTTGTTATTTTCATGTGGTTTTATTTGATTATTTTTGTTTGAAATAAAGCACTGTGTTTGTGGTATTTTGTTTGTAACTAAAGCACTTATTTATTATGAATGCCGTTTTTGTGTATATTTCGTAATATTTTAGGCGAACTATTTTTTATTAAAAAAGGGGTAGGTAATATTAGTTAAAAAATACATGCCCAAATTACCTTTTCTGACTAGTGTGAAATAGGCCATTTCTGAATCAATTAATAAAGTTTTTATTTATTTTTAAACCTTACATCGTTAATGTGTTACTTATTTTGAGCTTTATTTTGACATTTTAAGACATTTTATCAGTTAAGAATCAAAATATTTTTGTTAGTATTTTTCTCTAATTTTAAACAGTTCCTATAGGGAATATACTCAAAACTACTTTCCTCTCTCCTACCCTAAAATGCGTAACTGTTCATGGTTGATTAAGTTTATTGTTTCATATAGAGTTCGTTTTTTATATATCGTTTTCTACTACTGGTAACATTGGTGTCACATTTTAGGTTTTTAATGGTGGCAGAATGTTTTTAAATTCGGGAGTTAATTGTAAAAATTATAACGAACAAAAAATTGCGAACAGAGATAAATAATAAGCATGTTTATATTATCGATAAAGTTAGTTTTTGAATGAATGGCTTCTAACTTGACAAAATACTGCTTTGTAATGTTTTTGAATTTGATTTAGAGTATAATACCCGCTTTGCAATATACATATATATTTTGAATTTTAGATGTCTTAAAGCTGTATTTGGAATAATAATTTTGCATAATGACATTGATGACCGAATGAAATTTTTTTATGTGCCAACAGAAAATTTTTAGGGATTTTCGATAAACTTGACACACTATGAATCTGCCCCCTCCCCCAAAAAACATTATACTTTAGATTTTGTACTGCTAACTAAGCGTTGCACAATCTCTCTAATGTCAAAGACTAGTTTTTCTTATTTAACTTATTATAAGAAGAAGAATTATAGAGATATGTGAACAAAACAACCTTACAATATTAAACGGACACTACCAGCATAAGGATATTCATAAATATACGTGGAGACAAACAACAAGAGATTTAAAAAGTATTATCGACTATATGATAATACGACAGAGATCTAGATTAAACTTCCTAGATGTAAGAGTCCAAAGAGGGGCTTCATGTGGCAGCGACCACTACCTTGTGAAAGGAAAGATAACCTCACGAACAACACGGGAAAGCAAACTGGAAGATACAAGTATACAGCACACAACAAGTGAAACAACAATAAGATATAATACAGACAGCTTACAAAATGAAAGTATCAGAAATCTATACAAGAGTAGACTGGACCAAAAGATACAACGGTCGGGATTTGTTAATATAGAAGAAGAATATAAGTATATAAAGGAATGCCTACACGCAGCCGCATTGGAAGCATTAGGGTGCCAAGAGAAAAGGGGGGAAAACAGCAAAAACCATATTGGTGGTTTGAAGAAATTAAATACGAAATTGAAGAAAAACGGAAAAATCACAAATACTTAAGTTCAAAGAGCACAAACGACAAAGTAAAATACAAAGAATCCCAAGCTAGAGTACGCAAGATGATTAGTGATAAAAAGAACAACCAATGGGAAAAGACATGCTCAAGACTCGACACTTACATATGAGGAAGAAAAAGCACAGAAAGCTGGAGACTTCTTAAAAATATGAGAACAGAACGGAAAAGAGAAATCTTCTCACCAATAACACCAGAAAAATGGAACCAATATTTTACAAATATGCTAACAGAAGATAGACCAGAGTTCAAAAGTACCCAACATGGAAACCCAAATATAGTTATACGAGGATCCCCAATAAGGATAACAACATCAGAAGTTAAAGAAGTATGTAAAACGCTAAAAAAATGGTAGAGCTCCAGGACCAGGAAACATCCCAGGAGAGATAGTAAAATACGGAACTGAAAAGCTATTTAGCGCTTTGAGGAACTTATTCCAAAGATGCATTAACACATCAGAAGTACCTGAGGAATGGAAAATATCATACATATCAACAATTCATAAGAAAGGAGACAAAAATAATTGCGATAACTATAGGGGAATAACGGTTACAGAATCTATTAGCAGAATATACGGAAAAATACTTAAAAATAGAATAGAAACGGAATACGCGGACGTAGAAGCTGAAGAACAGGCAGGCTTTAGAGCAGGAAGATCCACAATGACCATCTCTTCTCACTGACACAAATCCTAGAAAAGAAAACCGCATTTGATCAGGAAGTCCATGTCATGTTTGTTGATTTAAAAAAGGCCTACGACAGCGTGCCCCTAATGAGATTGTGGGAAACACTACAACAGAGTAATGTAAGCACCGAAATAATTAAAGCCGTAAAATCCTTATACCAAGACGCAAGAAGTAGTGTGAAAACCAAATATGGTATAACAACAGGGTTCCAGGTCACAAAGGGTCTCAAACAGGGCTGCTGTATATCCCCAACGCTATTTAAAATCTATTTGGAGAGTGCACTGAAGAACTGAAAAAGGAAATGCAGCAGTATGGGATTACCACTGGATGACGATACTACATTGTACACGCTGTCATTCGCAGACGACCAGGTAGTAGTCGCTCAGGATATCGATGATATGGAATACATGACACGAAAACTTATGGAGGAATATGAAAAATGGGGCCTAGAAGTCAATATTAAAAAGATCGAGTCCATGTGCGTTGGAGGACAACAGCAGGACTTGAAACTGGCCACAGGACACACCATCAAACACTGTGCCAGTTATAAGTATTTGGGAACGAGAATATCTAAGGACGGAACACTGGAAGAAGCAATATTCGAGAGAAATATCCAAGGAAGAAAAGCGATTGCAATGCTTAATAGTATACTATGGGATAAAAACATAACCATTGAAAATAAGAAGAGAATTTACAACTCAATAGTGAAAAGTATAATAACTTACAGCTCCCAGGTGTGGCTATTGAAGGAAAGAACAGAAAAAAATACTAAAAGCTACAGAAATGGATTTCTGGAGACGAGCAGCCGGAAAATCCAGAAAAGACCGCATACCAAATGACACGATAAGACGAGCTTTAGAAATAAAGCACGATATAGTGGACGAAATCAGAACCCAACAGTTGGTATGGTACGGACATGTACAGAGAATGTCACAAGACCGACTACCTATAAAAAAATTTTAAATTGGAACCCTCATGGAAAAAGAAAGCTAGGAAGACCACGCCAAAGCTGGAGAGCAGGAATCAACAAGGAAGTACTAGAGAGAGATCTGGAGGAGGAGGGATGGAGAAACCGGGAGGAGTGGAAATTAGGCATCGGAAGACGGAAGACGTTATAAAACCGATTGTTATATATATATATATATATATATATATATATATATATATATATATATATATATATATATATATAAGAAAGAAAAAGAGAGTAAAAATACTGTATAGAGGTCGTTCGTATAAAATTAAAAGTTCCCATTTGCGAAATGTTTAGCTAAATTCGATTTGTTATTTTCTGGTAAACCCTATATAAGAATTGGTTATTAGCTTTTTGAAAATAATTACTAATAATTTTGTGTAAATATTCAAAAACTGTCTGCTTCTCTAGATTATTTTCCGTACTCTATTTTGAACTGTTTGGAATCTTTAAGTTAGGTTTTGCTAATGGTATATCATAAGAAAGTACCAAAAGTCAAAATCGACCTTGTAAAGATTTGATATACACTGACTCACAGCTTAAATGATGCAGTCGCTATAAGAAAAGACTAACTGGTCTCAGTGCCTCTTTATTTATTTGGAAAAAACAACTTACTGCAATTAAATTAGTAAAGAGTCTTCTAAAAAAGTAGGAATTACTTTTTGTCTTAAATATGCCTTACTTAATTAACAATAAATAATTAATCAAATCATATGCCATTTTAACGTCACAGCTTAAATGATGCAAAATAACAGGGGTCAAAACTTATCGCATTTTGAAATTTACGAAGGCGGCGTTGCTTTGATTTCTTAGTGCAATTGTTTTTTGTTTAGTTTGACATTTTTTCATTCAATAAAATGAAGTTGTTTAAGAATGGGTCGTCGAACTACAATTTCTGAGAGAAATTTAATTATTACTCATTATAGGAATGGATACAGCCAAAGAGACATAGCCAAAATCGTAAATAAATGTCCGTCAACTGTTAAGCATATCATTGAACGTTACCGGAATGAAAATAGAGTCGAGAATAAGTCAAGGTTGGCTCCAAATAAGATCTTCAATGAACGTAAAGAAAGATGAATTTTAAGAGAGGTATCAAATAATCAAAAAAAAAGTGCGCCAAAGTTGTGCGCCGAGGTGGAAAGACAGTTTGGAAAAAGGTATAACCCCGAAACAGTTCGACGGATCTTGCGAAATAATAATTTACTTGGTCGAACTGCTACAAAATAAGCCTTTCATTAGCCAAAGAAATAGACGCGTGAGATTGGAATTTGCCAGAGAGCATATCAATAAAGACTTGAACTTCTGGAATTCAGTAATATTTGCTGATGAGACCAAAATAAACTTATTTGGGTCCGATGGAAAAATATCAGTGTAGAGAAAGCCTAACGAAGAATTAAAATTGAAAAATATGAAAGCTACGGTAAAGCACGGTGGGGGTGGAGTGATGTTATGGGGTGTATCTCATCTGCAGGAGTAGGTAACATGCATTTCGTCGAAGGGAATATGAACCAATATGTGTACTTGAATATACTAAGGCAGCATCTCGTCGCTAGTGCCCAAAAATTAGATATTGAAAACAATTATCGGTTCTATCACGACAATGATCCAAAGCACACGTCATTTCGAGTCCGCGGTTGGTTGCTTTATAACTGTCCCAATGTTATTAAAACACCAGCCCAGTCACCAGACTTAAATGTAATTGAAAATTTGTGGCTGACATTAAAAAATAAAGTAAATAGTGCCCCAATATCAAATAAAACTGAATTAAAAGTAAAAATTACTGAAGCATGGAACACTATTTCCCCGGAGTATACTAAAAAGTTAGTTGAACCAATGTCCAGAAGATTACAAGCCGTTATTGATAATGAGGGAGGCCCTACCAAATATTAGCAAGTTTATTTCAAATTCTACAGTTTGTTTTCTCTAATAATTTTGGTATATTGAATTTTGCATCATTTAAGCTGACGTTAAAATCGCATATAATTTAATTAATTATTTATTGTTATTAAGTAAGGCATATTTAAGACAAAAAGTAATTCATACTTTTTTAGAAGACTACTAATTTAATTTCAATAAGTTGTTTTTTCCAAATAAATAAAGAGGCACTGAGACCAGTTAGTCTTTTCTTATAGCGACTGCATCATTTAAGCTGTAAGTCACTGTAGATTGATTTTAGTTCCTAAGCATAGTTTATTTTTAGTGTTCCGTACCAAAATTGAAAAACGGAACACTTATAGAATCACTTCGGTGTCTGTCTGTCTATCTGCCACAGCTGATTTTCTCCGAAACTATTTGACATAGAAAGTTCAATTTTGTCACAAATATGAGAATTGGTGGCCCAGTCACAGTCGTATAGTTTTGAAAGTTGAATTTTGACTTAAAGGGTTAGTTTTTGGGGGTGAAATCCGAAGTGAGAAAAAAATTTTTTTTCGGGGTCGAGTACAAGTTCAAAAACTCGAAAAACGACCGTTTTTGGCTGGGTCCAACTTCGTCCATCGATATTGGCTGCATCTGCCTTTTTGAAGGTTCCCTCTTATTTTATCAAGTACAAACTAAATTTAAATAAACGACAGTCCATTTTTGGATGTAGATTTTTTGGCTTTATCTGGGCATTCCAGGGCACGGGGGCCGCAAAATCAAGGCTTTTATTTGACTCGAGAGACAGACGGTTAGGTCGACAAGTCAAAATTTCGGGTCGCCCTCTTGGTATATTTCTATAGAAGTTCATTAATATATTAGAAGTCACTCTTGTTACTGGTCCAACTATACTCTTATTAGATCTAAATTCGGATTGTTCATCCGGCAGGGTGTTTCTTTTCAGGTCAAAGCGGTTAATTTTATTTAAAATCATTTTTTCGATTAAGGTTTCCGTATCAAAATTTTTGATTTTTTCTTTTTCAAAATCTAACAGGTATACTTTTACTTTTTCAGAGCATTTGGAGGGCATATTCAATGTGAAACAACATGAGATTTTTAATAGTTACTGCAAGGTAAGTTAAAATATTACTTCCGATTTTGGTGGTTGTTTTGGAACAAACGAGTCTTAAAAAATAACCCCTTTTACTACTGTGGTGAAAAGCCCCGAGATTTTCCAAAAGGGCTGCACAAACCAAAAAAAAACTTATGATTTTCAGTTAGTGTGAATTCTCAGAAGATTCGTGTAAAATTTTCGTGACATTTTATCTATTAGTTTGCGAGATACAGGCGCACTCTCACTATTGATCAAAAACAACAACGTGTGGAAGATTCAGAATGCTATTTGTCACGGTTTCGACGTAGTTTTTGCGTTAATTCGTAACAATAGACGAAACATGGATCCACCACTACATGCCTAAGTTCAACAGTCAGTTCGCAGAATGTCTAGAACCGCATGAAAGCCGACCGAAGCGTCCGAAAGCGCAAACGTCAGCTGGAAAGGTAAGAATTTTTTGGGATGCGCATAGAGTAATACTGATCGACTGTCGTGAGAAGGGCGAACAACCACCGGAAACTATTACCTGGGTTTATTGGGCCGTTTGAATGGGGAAATCAAGAAAAAAAGGCCGCACTTAGCAAAGAAAAAAGTGTTGTTTTACCAAGATCATCATCAGTTTACAACTCCATAAAATCGATGCTGAAATTGGATCAATGAATCGCTTCCTCACCAGATCTGGCCCCCCACGATTATTACCTCTTTCCAAGTTTTAAAAAGGTGGTTTCAGGGAAAAAGATTTGGTTCAAATGAAGAAGTCAAATGGTAAACTGAGGCTTACTTTAGAGAGCTCGACAAATCGTACCATATGAAAGGTATCTAAATGTTGGAAGATCGCCGGAATACGTTGAGGAATAAATCTCGATTTTTGGCAAAAACATTCTTTTTTTTTCTTCAAAAGTCGCGCGACTTTTCACCTCAGTAGTATTAAAGCCTTCTCACTTTGGTCGTTGGGAACCGGCATTAAACTGTAGATCCGATTTGTCTGTGGAAATAGTTAAAAAGGCACCAACCACAGACAAAGGCAGGAGGGTCGCCTTCGTCCGAATCGAGATTATTTGACGTGTTATTTTTATATCGTTTATGGCACTTCAAGAAGAAGAACCGCGCGAGTATTAATAATAATAAATTCGGTTTTAATGGGTGGTTTACTACTAGAGATAAACCTTTTTTATTTGAGTCTCCTTTTCTTTTAACTTCGTCCAACACGATCCCTTTTATAGGATTTTTTGCAAAATATCCGTTTGGTTTGTACTGACTGGAGAATAATGTGAAACGATGTATTTTTTATCTGAATTTTCGTTGTCGTGATGGAAAAGGACTTTCTTTGCCAATCGCGGGCGTTTTTCTGCACTATAACGATGAATAATATTCACCTGGACTCGATGAAGATTATCCCTTGCGAATGCAGGTTCCGGCCGAAGGGACGGTCTTCGGGGCGATTCCCCCTTACGATCCAGCGACGAAACGACGCGTCCTCCGGATTCTTCTGCGCGCTGCAAACATCCTTGCAACTCTTCACCATTCCGTTTTTTTCAAGCGTGAAATCGCGGAATCGAGCTTTCTCATGTCCAAATGTTTATGCAAAATATTATGTACCCGTTCAGTCGAGATGCCCACGGCACTAGCAATCTCACGCACCTTAACTCTTCAAATATATCATGGATTTGATCAATGATTTCTGGATGTAACCTCCAACAAAGTTCATACGTCATATCGTATGGGATAAAAAAAAATTTTGAGTGCGAATTGTAAACTTTCGTGAAAAAATCGATTGGTGCAGAGTCAACGTTAATTGTACGATTATGTATCAATCTTTAGTCTCCTGAGGTGTTTTGTCTTTCATAAAGTAATGCCAATTCTTGTTCTTCCATTTCTTGGCTTGATTTTGCAAAGTTAACAATGAAACTTGGTGTGCGTTCATTCAGCTACTAACTAAACATGACCTCGATACGCGCCGGTGGTGCCATCTCTCGGACTTTGCACGGAATCGAGTACGGGATAAAAAAAATAATGCGAAAGTGGTTTTCGTAAAAAATATTGTGGAGCAACGTTAAAATCGTTGTATATTAAGCGTGAAAATCCTTGGCTATTTGCGTTAACATATTTCCAGCATTATTCTCGGAAAAGTTATCTCAAAAGTCTTTATAATTCTAAAAGTTTTCTCAAAAGTCTCATAAAATCTCGTGTCCGC
This sequence comes from Pachyrhynchus sulphureomaculatus, assembly GCA_019049505.1. Taxonomy (NCBI): domain Eukaryota; kingdom Metazoa; phylum Arthropoda; class Insecta; order Coleoptera; family Curculionidae; genus Pachyrhynchus; species Pachyrhynchus sulphureomaculatus. Next base: position 20,986,444 of record CM032446.1, read on the forward strand.
GTCTTAAGATATTCAAGGTCAAAGGTCACAAAAATCGGGTTTTCACAAATATTTCGCTTCCTATGGTTTCAATAATATTTGTATCTGTTATGAGAATTGTAGAGCATAAAATTCTCTACAAATTTTGTTCTAAACATTTTTTTTTATACGCTTAATCGTTTTTGAGATAGAGCGCGGAGAGCGCGCAGCACTTAGCCATACATGGCATAATGCAAGGTCAACCGTGAGTTCCAGTAAATAATACGTCGTATAAAATTAATTAATCACTAAAAATCCATAATTATGATTAATTTGCATTATTTGTTAATTAATACATTATATTTAATAATATTTTTCATTTTTCAAATATATTCGTTTAATAATAATACTTACCTACTTCGTGTAATTAAAAAATTGTTAAGTAGAATACTTTATGTATATCTTAATTATATTCTAGCATATCTAAATTAGATTTTAAGTAAAAAAGGAATAGAGTAAGTACATTTTAATTATATCCTTATTTAAAAATTATGTATCATACATTTACTACAATTGAAGTTCAAATGTGGAGAGGATTTACGTAAACTTTAATAATTAGAAGGACATGAGTCTCAATTTTCTTCTTCTTCATCATCATCTTCCGGTCGCTTTTCTTTTCTTTTCATTTCTTTCAATACTTGCAGTTTTTAAAGTTCATAAGTCACGCTCTACATTAACAGAATCACCTTCTGAAAGTGACTTATCACATATAAAACACAAATCAGCCATAACTCTTAAAATTGTACGTCCGTCGTTGCCAAGATACAATTTAAAACTAACGAATAAACTTGGTTAGTAGAAAGTGGTCCCTTGAAAACGAAATTGGTCTTAACTATACAATGGAACATCTGTCCCAAAAGGTCGCATTATAGGGGTCCGTATTCCCAGGTATAATCTTAATAGTAATATAAGTATTTAAGAGTTTACATATTTTAAAGAAAAAGTACTTAATTCTTTTTCTACTTAAAATATAATTAAGATATATTAGAATATAATTAAAATATACTTAAAGTATTTCACATAATAATTTTTTAATTACACGAAGTAGGTAAGTATTATTAAACGAATATATTTGATAAATGAAAAACATTATTAGATATAATGTATTAATTAATAAATAATGCAAATTATTCATAATTATGGACTTTTTAGTGATTAAGTAACTTTATACGACATATTATTCACTGGGACTTACGGTTGACCTTGCATTATGCTTAGTACGGCTGAGCGCTGCGCGCTCTATCTCAAAAATGGTTAAGCGTATAAAAAAAAATGTTTAGAACAAAATTTGTAGAGAATTTTATGCTCTACAATTTTCATATGCATGCAAATATCATTGACACCATAGGAAGCGAGATATTTGCGAAAAACCGATTTTTGTGACCTTTGACGTTGAATATCTTAAGACGCGGACACGAGATTTTATGAGACTTGAGACAACTTTTAGAATGCCAAAATAAAGGTTTATACAAGTTTACAGCCTATTAACTCTCATTCCGAGGTTGACCCTCTTTTTTGGCTTAAGTGACTGGATATGAATGAGCACGTAATACGCTTGCATCGGCCCATCTTTTTTGTAATGCAAGTGCAAGACCCTTTGATTACATGACGTTGTTCGTCTATCTGTAAAAAAGATTAATTATTAGAATCCTACTTTTTTAATGCCGATTTGTACAAAAAATAGCAGAATTTTAAATTTTCATTGAAGTATTTAAAAAATAATTTTACCATTCTCATCTTAAAATAATTTTATCATTCTCATTTTAAAATAATTTTAACATTCTCTCGAAGTTTTAAAATATGTATGTATAAAATAATTTATCATTCTCATTTTAAATGTAATTTTAACATCGATAGCAAAGATCATCGATAGCAAAGATCATTTAGCGCCAGTTCGTGTGTAATTATATTTTAGAGTAAAGATCTGTTTCTTTTAAAAATTCTATTAGGCTTTTTATGCTATTTATGTTTGGAGCTACTATTTGATGTAAAGGTTTTAATAAATTATGTTTGGATCTTTGGGGAAGATCATGGAAAAGGATGTGTTTTATTGTGAGTGTTGTATGGCAGTGGTTGCATATTGGGGGAGGTTCTCCCTTTAATATATATGAATGAGTTAGGTGTGTGTGTCCAATAGAAATTCTTCTCCATATAACATTCTCCTTTCTTGTTAAATTTGGTAGATGAAATGGTGGATATACTGCGGACTTAGATTCCCAGAGCTTGTTATCATCTTGCAAGTCCCAGGAAAGTTGAAACATATTTCTGAAGGTATCATTGAAAAAATTTGTCAGGTCTGATGGTGATAAGATAGTGTTTATGGGTATTCCAGAATGAATTGCCAATTTGGCGTTAGTGTCCGCTAAATCGTTTCCCTTTATGTTAATATGACTGGGTATCCACAGTAAAACTAAGTTAATCTTCCGGATGTAACTTATGTGTATAAGATTCATTATATCTAACACTAGTGGGATGGATGTTTTCGATGAATTTATGGATTTTAGAGAACTAAGGGAATCAGTTATGATAAGGATCTTGCTATTTTTTTCTCTTATCGCTAATCTGATAGCTTCCCTTATGGCAAGTAGTTCAGATGTATAAATGGTAGAGATAATCTTAAGTTTAAATTTATGAATAGTATTCGGTGCGATTACTGCGGCACCCACTCCCAGGTCTGATTTTGATCCATCCGTGTAATAGTGTAGATAGTTTTGGTATTTATCATGTATAAGTTGTAAAAACGATGATTTTATTTGAGAAGAGGGGGTTGAATCTTTGTTGTATTTTGTCAAGCTGATATCTATTTTCGGGGGCGGTCCAAGGAGATAGTAACGGGCATTTTGATGAGTCCGGTGAGGTGAAGGAAAATTCATGAGTAGATAAGAAGATCTTAATTCTGGATTGTATAGAGTTGGGGCTGAATGATTTAGAATGTATCTGATGTAGATTAAGGGCACTTTTAAAGTGGGGTCTAAATAATGATGTGGTGTAAAATCGCATTAAAGATTTTTGTCTCTGTAAGGAAAGGGGGGGCATGGAAGCGATGCATTGTAAGCTTGGAATTGGGGAAGTTCGATAGGCTCCCGTTGATTGTCGCAAGGCTTGGTTTTGGATTACTTCGAGAGATCTTTTGTTGGTGGGGGTTATTTTGGATAATATGATTGATTTATATATCTTCATTAGAGAGGGGAAGTCTGCACCCCATGAGGTGTTAGATAGCAGCCTCATTATATTTAGATCTCTCGCTGCTTTTGTCTTAAGGTAGTCGATATGTTTTTTCCAATTTAGTCTGTTGTCAAAAATCAATCCTAGCAGGGATATGTTGTTTACCATTGGGATGGGAGTATGGTTTTAAAATAATTTTAATGTTTTTATTTTGATTTTCAACATTCCTGTGAAAAAAAAGCTGTAAGAACGATGCTAATATTTATGTTCTCGAAAAGCCCAACGCACCAGGGGTGCATAATTATACTAAATTTTATCTCTAAAAATTTGCAGTCCATTTAAAGGCTTATTTTTCTTATTTCAACGTTTTGGTGAAAAAATGGCTTTATTTGTTTAGTAATGAAAGAATAAAATGAATCTGATACTATTATAGAGTGAAATTTTCCTTCATTATTTAAATGCAAATTTTTTATGTTATGTTAACATTCTGTTACTAAGTTGGGAATGTGGAATCTTTGGCACAATGATACTACTCAGTAAATATCACCACTACACCAAACACCTTATTTTTGCACTCGACGCGCGTTTCGCTAACCATGTTAGCTTCATCAGGAGCGATGATTGACTAAAGCTAAACTACAAATCTACCCTATTTATACTTAGCCTAACCCTTGAATTACTCAAGCGGAACTAATGACATAGGCAAGGCAATCAGTTCCGGTCAAGTAACCAGTAGAGGGGACTATAAGGAATAGGCCCTCTGTCTTTATTTAAACTACTTTTACATTTTATGATTTCCATACTTTCGTATTTCATCAATCTTAGATTATCTAATGTTACAGTATGATCAGCTTCAAGGGCATGTTCGGCAATGCTAGACTTTTCTGCTCTACTGTACTTTAAGTGTGCTAAGTGTTCTTTAAATCTGGTTTTAATTGACCTTTTAGTTTGCCCAACATACTTTTTGTCACAATCATTACAACTAATTTCATAAATTCCACTTTTCTCACAATTAGGAATCTTATCTTTGGGATTTCCTAAGATATTCCTCAGATTGTCTGATGATTTATAGACTAAGGTGAGGCCTACCTTATTAAATACCTTATTGAGTCCCTTGCTATATTTCGGATTATATGGTATGGAGACATACTTGGTGTTATTTTCTTCGCGTGTAAAAAAGGTGGAATTCTGAATATTAAACCTAAATTTATGTCTATTTATTAGCTTATTTACTAAGTCATCGTCATAACCATTAACTCTAGTTATATTTCTCATACGATTCCTTTCTTTATTACAGTTTACTCTATTCAGAGGGAAAGTGACCAAACGATGAACTAAAAAATGTAATGAGGCTAATTTATGTTGTTTGCAATGAAATGAATCATTAGGAATATATCTATCTGTTACTGTGTCCTTCCTATAGATATCGAATTCTAATCTATTATTATTTTTAATAATTAAAATATCTAGAAAAGGCAATTGTCCTTTGTTCTCAACTTCGTAAGTGAATTTAATGGAATCATACCGGCTATTTAATTTAGAAACAAAATCATCAATATTTGCTTTCTTTGTATCAAAAATCGCGAAAATATCATCCACATACCTATACCATACCCTTGGGAAATATTCGAATTCTTGACTGGCTTCGATTTCAAACTTACTCATGAATAAATTGGCTATGAAAGGTGATAAGCAATTACCCATAGCTGTTCCTTCTTTCTGAACATATATATATATATATATATATATATATATATATATATATATATATATATATATATATATATATATATATATATATAAACTTAGGCTTAGGCTAAGTATAAATAGGGTAGATTTGTAGTTTAGCTTTAGTCAATCATCGCTCCTGATGAAGCTAACATGGTTAGCGAAATGCGCGTCGAGTGCAAAAATAAAGTGTTTGGTGTAGTGGTGATATATACTGAGTAGTAACATTCTGTTAATTATGAATTAATTTTTTAAAAACAATATTGTACATAATTTTATTGTTTAAAAATCGACTTACAGCGAGTTCTACCTGATACTGGTCTCACATTACAGATATCTGTCGGATTACAAATGCGTTTATAAAAATACTATTTTCTTTTCTGGTCTCTTCGACTGTTTCAACATGCTCCAAATGCAATTGTTTCTCTTTTTCTATCGTAGACTTTGTGAACGGTATATTGTGGGTAACTGCAGAAAATCCCGTTCTCAGGAACACGACACTCATCTCTAATTTCAACAATTATTTTACGGTCTCAAACACGACCTAAAAATATGCTTTGTTTTTTCAAAATATAGTTTGCACTATTTACCTTCTTCAAGTAATGATGTCACCTACCTACATAGTTATGTCGGGGCACTCCATCCCTCTAACATCGTCACTCAATCTGTTAGGCGTTAATTTGGGAGCAAATATGTCCTGGCATGAACATGTTGCAGGCACAGCAAGGAGAGCTTCTCAAAAGTTGGGAATATTGTTTCCAACCAGAAAGCTTTACACTCCACAACAACTGTTAATTCTTTACAAAGCTCAAATTCGACCAACTATGGAATACTGCTCCCATGTTTGGAGCTCCACTCCCAAACATACACTGCATTTGTTGGATTCTATCCAGAGAAGAGCTGTTCGTCTGATTGGACACCCGGAACTGACCGACGGCCTTGATTCGCTGGAACATCGAAGAACGGTTGGCGACTTGAGCCTATTCTACAAGTACTTTCATGGAAAGTGTTCGAAGGATGTGGCCCGCTTAATTCCTCCCAGAGCGGTGCATGTTAGGAGTACACGTCGCGCTTATACTTCACATTCGTATGAGGTTCAGCTTGTTACTCCTCGTACAACGCTTTTCAAGCAGTCTTTTATATGGAGAACATCATACCTTTGGAATAGTTTGCCCAGGACTGTGTTTCCCATCGAGTACAATCTACAGCGATTCAAGAACAACGTGAAATCGCTTTCTCCGCACACGTGTTGTTCCTGTAGCGCTTTAGGGATTTCCCTGTAGCACGTGTGCTAGACCCATAAAAAAAAAAATACCTAGTTTGTTCACTTTTTTTTATTATACTCGCTAAAAACATTTGCTACTCCTGACCTCACGGTTTTACATGCATTACGCGTATTTTCGAGTAGTCGAACTGCTGACACTAACAGCCGCCGCGGTGGCGCTACTTGCAAAGCAGCACAGTTCCTATAGTGGTTTCTTTTATTACTGATTCCAAAAAAACTTATTTTTTTAAAAATATTTTACTTTTTCCTACATAGTGTAAAGGATATTCTTTACGAATTTAAGCATAGAAATTCGACAATTTTTACAAACTTACCTATTTATTATTATTAGAAAAAAAAAACATGCTTTGAATTTTTTGATTTTTACAATGTTATTCTACGAAAAATTGGCGCATGTAAAATAATCTGTTAAACATTTCAGAAGTCTAATATGGATGCTCCTAAGCTTACTCTGTACCCTAATAATGCTCAGCGCCCTCTTGAGCCCTTCTTGGATAACATCTACACCTCAAAAGGTAATCTTCGATAACGAGACGGTTTCTTATACACCTAGTTTGGGTGTATATGCTAAATGTGGAAAGCCTATTGGGAAATACCATCCTGCTTGCACTTTGATGTCCGTCAGAGGACTGTCAGCTGATTCGGAGATCTATCCGGATGCTTGGAAGGCTGCTACTGTCTTTTTAGCTATGGGTAAGAATATATATGATAAGATTCTATTAAGCAATTAATTTTATCTGAGAATATATCTTAATATCGAATAATTTGTCCCATATCTATTCCAAGCTGCAAGCGAGCAGCAAAAATCTTAACATTACCGCGCATGAAAATATTTGTGCAGGCGCAATACGATATAACCACGACTGGTAATTGCCCGTCAATGTCACCCAGCCTCCTCGCAATACTTCTTTCACAATCCTTTCCACTGTTAATGAGATCATCCGCCTTACCTCCATCCATAAAGCCCCAGGTCATGACAAAATCACAAACAAAACTTTCAAGAAACTCCCCAAAAAACAGATCTCTGAAACCACCAACATCATTAACAGCATACTGAGACTCGGCTACTTTCCACCCTACTGGAAAAAAGCTGAGGTCATCATGATCCAGGCTCTCCCTCCCACGTGGCAAACAACTACCGTCCAATCAGCCTACTTCCCGTCTAGGCAAGCTAGCTGAAAAAATCATCCTCGAAATCATCAGAGAAAAGTCCACGGCTCTCCGTGTTATACCTGACGAACAATTCGGTTGCCAACTTTTTCATAGCACCACTCACCACACTACCAAACTCTCCCAAACCATTTCCAACAGCTTCAACAGACACCACAAAGTTGAAGCTGTTTCTCGATGTATCCAAACCCTTCGACCGAGTCTGGCACAAAAGCCTCATTCTGAAACTGATCCGACACGGCTACCCTCTTGTCATAACCAAACTCATTCAGTCTTTCCCCTCTGATAGAACCTTTCAAGTCATAGTCGATACGGCCATCTCCGACGTGTCAAGGACATCAAAGTCGGAGTCCCACAAGGCTCCGTCCTCTCCTCCCACCTCTTTAACATTCCCAAATCGGATCAGACCAACCTCCTCCTTTATGCTGATGACACAGCCATAATCACACGATCAAGAAACAGCGGCATCATCCTGGACCCAAGCTCAAATCCCTCAAAACACAAGCCATCGTCTTTTCCAAGGGCCGGGGCACCCCTCATGGACATCTCCAACTTCAAGGTTCCCGCATCCAATGGCAACTCCATCAAGTACCTGGGCATCCAGTATGATAAACAACTCGTCTGGAAGGACCAGGCCTGCACTGTCACCAGGAAAACGAAGAAGCAACTACTGGGCAAATTATATCCCATTATAAATCGCCCCAGTAAGTTGCTACCAAGAACCAAGCTACAGATTTACAACACCGCCGTAAAGGCAGGCCTCACTTACGACTGTCCCACATGGTGCCAGCTCTCCAAGACAAAGAGAGCTCAACTCCAGACAGTGCAGAACAAGGCCCTGAGGATGATCACGGGAGCCCCATGGTTCATGAAGACCGGCAAATTCACAGAGACCTCGGTGTGCCTACCATAAAGGCACACATGAGGAAAACCCAGCTGAAGTTTTTGGAGAAGGCGTCCCAGCACCCCAACTCATGTATCAGGGACGCCTTCCGGCTCCCACCACATGCCCGCCGCCAATTCCCGAGACCGCCAAACTCCCTCTCGGAGGAAGACGGTAACCCTCCTCGCCCGCCGTGACAGAAGTTTGTCAAACTAGATTAAGCTACAATATGTCCTAGTTAGCGTAAGTCTAGCCTAAGATAGTTTAAGTCTTAGGATTAAGAAAATCATGTAATAACAAACCCATCTCCGAGGTTAAGTTAGTATAGGACCAATAGTTTAAGAGCTGAGGTTAATTTAGAATAAGCAAACGTTCACATTATGTATTATACTTTGATAAATGTAAGTATGGTAAGAGGCATAGCTTGACTTTTAATCCAATAAAGACAATGATATGCCCGTCAATGTTAGGGTGGCATAACTCCGCTGCTGCTTGTTTCTGTACAAAATGGTGGATGCGCAATATGTTCATGTCGCTCGATGACGGCTTCGAATAGATATGTTAATAAAGTTCAAACTCTAACCTGCAATGAAGTGACGGATGCGCTAGAACATGGCAAATACTTTTAGTTACTACGTGTCCGGCTACGACTCTATGTTTACCAATTTATATATCCGTCTATCTGTAAACCAGTGTGTCTATATGTTCGTCCGTCCGTCAAGTCCCACGAAGAAAGCGGTGAAAGGCATCCCGTTTATGTACTAAATTTTATATGGGAAATCCGATTCAAAAGGTGCCCCGGAAGTCCTATTACTAGACTCTTTGCATAGGACTGATGGCATTTTTCTTGAAAGTATTAAGCAATAAGTTATTACAGCGAAGGCTGGAACTGAGATCATTTATACTACATGGGGTGAAAAGTCCCTAGAATTTTCCAGAGATGGCAGCACAAACAAACAACCATATGATTTTCAGTTAATGTCAACTCAGCAGATTCGCGTAAAGTTTTCATGACATCTTGTCTATTAGTTTGCGAGTTGCAGCTGTTTGAGTGACGCCACTTTTGGTTTTTGCAAAACAACGCTGTTTGGAATTGGTTCGGTATAATCCAAAGGAGTTTTTGCGTCGATTCGTAACAATAGACGAACTATGGATCCACTACTACACGCCTGAGTCCAATAGTCGGTCCGTAGAGTGGCTCGAACCGCATGAAAGCCGACCGAAGCACAGTAAACCCAATACAGCAGCGAAAGTGAGCTCCAAGTTGGTAACGGTTGCCTCGACAGGTCCCTCTTTCAAAATGTTCTCTTAATGTTCATATCTGATATCGGAATGTATCTTTTGAAATGTATTGTCGATCGTTTTTTGATGTGACTGCAGTTTATATGAATTTAAAGACAGAAGAAAGAGAGAGTTTGTATTTAAAAAGAATTAATAACACAGGGGAACAGCTGTTTTGGTGTCGAGGTTTTTTGAGCTGATTCTATATCAATTTGATGTCCTGAATTCAAATAACGTATTCATTTGTACCTAGGAGCTCAAATTTTTAAGATATACAATTTTAGAGAAATATAAGTTACATTATTGTAACTCAAATCCGTAAGTGTAGTAAACAAAAGTAGATACGAAATTTTTATTTTAGTTATACAAAATACAATATTATGTCGTACTTACAAACAAAAAAAAAAACATTGAAGAAATGAAATAGTCACTCAACACTTGGAAAGCTTCTTTTCCGCGACATTCTTGAATGTTTTTTTAAACAGTCCCTTTTTAAACTCCAGCAGTAATCTGCCATCATGTGCATGTCCCATCTTCCTTGGTAGCGGTCCTCCATAACTTTAATATCTTGGTGAAATCTTTCACCTTGTTCCTCGCTCATATCTCCTAAATTTTCTGGAAAACGGTCTAAGTGGCTGTGTAAATAGTGTATTTTAATACTCATATTGCACCCTAAGGATTTGAAACTATTAAGCATCTTGTTAACCATTTCAACATAGTTTTGAGCTTTATGTTTACCTAGAAAATTTTCTACAACTGCAACAAATGATGTCCAAGCTTCTCGTTCAACTTGATTCATTGAATTTGTGAAGGCAGGATCCTTAATTGTCTTATTTGTGGGCCGTCAAATATCCCTGCTTTGAGTTTTTTTTCTGTGCTCAACTGATGCATTTTTACCCCTATATATGCAAAACAAGACCCATTCTTATCAAGAGCCTTTACAAATTGCTTCATTAAGCCCAACTTTATATGTAACGGAGGAAGTATGATTTTTTCTCTTTCAACCAAAGCGTCGTTAATGACATTCTTTTCCCCAACGTGTGTTTTGTCCCTACTATCCCAGAGGCACAAGAAACACGGATATTTCTGTAACTACTTTGCTGCCCAAGAAGAAAGTTTACCATTTTTAAGTCTACACAAATCATCCATTGATGTTCGTAATACTTTATCTTCTGCAAGACCAAAACTATGGTATTATATTCTTCTTTCAGTTTCGTTGAGTGAGCTAGTGGTATTGAACCATATTTATTCCCATTATGTAGAAGGACACATTTTAAACTTCGCTTTGAACTGTCAATAAATAGGCGCCAATCATCTGGAATATATTCAGAAAGTCCCATTTCTTTCATGAGTCCCCTAATTTCGTGACAAAATACAAGATTGTCTTCTTGAGAAAAGAATGGTAGCAGATCTTTTTCTCTTGTACGGTAAAAGGTAATTTTGGTTCCTTGTTCCAGTAAATTTTTGTCGTTCAACCTAGAAGCCAGTACTTCAGAAGCTTTTTTTTGGATAAATTGAGATCCCTGGTGAGATCATTTAATTCATTTTGATTGAAGCGTTGAGGAACTGATGACGTCCCCTCATAGTCACTGTTAGTTTCATTAGCATCAGAACTTTTATTAGCATCAGAAGAGCGATCAGAGGGAAAATATTCGTCATCAGAGATATGTGGTAGCTGATGAAATGTTGGAATCGGTATTTCATCTGAGTGCGGGATAGGGCGTATTGCCGAGTCTAAATTGGGATAAGTCCACTTACTGCGGTTATTTCGATTGATTCCATTAGTATTTACTAAACAGAAATAACAATCATTGAAGTGGTTTTTTGGTTCTCTCCAAACCATTGGTACGCCGAATTTTAGATATTTTCTTTTCCCGGTAGTCCACTGCCGTAAATGCTCTGTACAAGTTTTACATACGAGATGCGGGGCCCACGTTTTGTCCTGATCACCAAGCTTAACTCCAAAGTATCCAAGATACGCTCGCTTTACAAAGTCAATAATAGTTTGTCTGTTTTGTTGAAAACATGTATTCTCCGCATATATAGCAAAACACATCAGGTTGATTTACACAACTTCTTCTTGAACTGGAACCTGAACTCATTTTAATTCTGTTCAATAACACAAAAACACTCTTTTCTTAACATAAAATAACACGCCGAATTCGATCTACTCTCATTAGTAAGAACGCACAAACTGACGAGACTTACCCGAGTTAGGTGATTAAAAGGGTCAGTTCAGGTACCTGATAGGCAATGGTTCCACTATTTATAGATTTACCTGGAATTTACTCAATTACAGACTGACAATAAAACCATTGTACCTACATTAATGAATATATAATAATTTTAGAACTCTCATAAATGAATATACTGAATAAAAACCACATTGGTAGATAAGTTGATGTATCTAAAAAAGTAGAGCTGATAGAGAAAAACGGATTGCATGTATAGATTTAGCGTCCCAAATATAGTTAAAATCAGCTCTAAAATCCCAGGCACCAAAACAAAAATATTTTTTTGTTGCCCTGTGTAATGTTTGTAAGTGAAGAGAATAGTATGGGTTGACAAACCATTTATATAATCATGGGGACAGAAGGTTATTGTTGTGCCGATGACAATTGTAAAAATAATTCAAAAAGTACGCAGGGAGTGAGTTTCTTCTTCTTTCCCAAAGATGTTATCATTACTAATGTACATTTTTTTGGGCCTATTTAATCACTGTAGGTCGTCTGCCTTCCAGGGAATCAATTTCTCTTGACTGCTTTCAAAAAACGTTCGTATTGGTACAGTGATCTGGTCGTTAAAGCTTGAAATTTAATTTCAAACTTAGTTTTGGCTGGTTTTCATAGTTTTGACGTGATTGGTCAATTCTGACCACGGATTCGATTTTAAGCGCCCAAAAATACATATAGGTATAGCGGTCTGTTCGGTAGTGCAGCTTGTGTAATTTGTTTTATGATCCTCGAAATTCTGGTTTTTAGAAAGATTTATTTTTTTACAATCTGGGAGTATTCAGTTACTTTTTATTTAAAACTATTAATATTTGTGTAAATTGTAAATAAAACATATTTTTTTCTAAAATGTGTACCCTCCATGGGCTTCTACATTAGAGAAGGTATTTAAATCGCACTGATAAAGTCACATTTTAAAACATATTTGCTAGAGTGGTCAAAAAAATATATTTTTTTCAAAGTCGTCGGGGAGAAAAGAATACTCCCGAGTGTCAAAGGCTAATAACACAAGTAAAGATCCTTATAAGAGTCTGATTTTATTGCAGTTACAATGAGGCCTAATCAGGCCCAGAAACATTCAATTGGTATTCGGACATAAAATTCCTTGCTGAATTCAAATATATATTTAAAAATTTGGGTTCCAGTTTCAGTTTTCACTTGTGTCTTTTTGAAAATGCCTTCCTGTCAAGTTTGTATTCATCTCTTTTCTAACAAAGAGCTCCATTCTTTTTGTTTTTTTAGTGTTCCGTACGGAACACTTATGAGATCACTTCGGTGTCTGTCTGTCTGTCCGTCACACCTGATTTTCTCCGAAACTATTTGACATAGAAAGTTAAAATTTGGTACTAATATAGGCATTGATGGCCTCATCAGAGCCGTGTAGTTTTGAAAGTTAAATTTTGACTTAAGGGGTTAGTTTTGAGGGGTGAAATCAGAAGTGAAATTTTTTTTTTTTTTTTACTAGGTCATCGAGTGTGGTGTCAAATGAAAGCTTGTGAAAAAATGAGTAAAAAATATATATATAATACGAGGCTGGTTTGAAAAATCCGTGCAAAGTCCGAGAGATGGCACCACCGGCGCGTATCGAGGTCATGTTTAGTTAGTAGCATCTCTTGAATGAACGCACACCAAGTTTCAGCTATATTGGTCTATTTCTTTGTGTTTGGCATTCGTGTGAATCAAGGAAGTCGAGTGATTTTCAAGAAATGGACGAAAAAGAAGTTCGTGTGGTGATTAAACATTACTTTATGAAAGGCAAAACTCCTCAGGAGACTAAAGAGAAGCTTGATAAACATTATGGTGACTCTGCACCTTCGATTAGAACAGTTTATAAGTGGTTTCAAAATTTTCGGACTGGCCATATGGGCACAAGTGACGCTGAACGTTCTGGACGGCCTGTGGAGGTTACGACTCCAGAAATCATTGATCAAATCCATGATATGGTGATGGATGACAGAAGAGTTAAGGTGCGTGAGATTGCTAGTGCTGTGGGCATCTCGACTGAACGGGTACATAATATTTTGCATAAACATTTGGACATGAGAAAGCTATCCGCAAGATGGGTGCCGCGATTGCTCACGCTTGACCAAAAACGGAATCGTGTGAAGTGTTGCAAGGATGGTTTGCAGCTGTTCCAGAAGAATCCGGAGGACTTTAAGCGTCGTTTCGTCACTGTGGATGAAACATGGATACATTACTAGAGTCCTGAGACCAAACAACAATCTAAACAATGGTTTACCAAGGGGGAATCTGCACCAAAAAAGGCGAAGACCGTTCCTTCGGCCGGAAAGGTTATGGCGACTGTCTTTTGGGATTCGCAAGGGATAATCCTTATCGACTATCTGGAAAAGGGTAAAACTATTACAGGTGAATATTATTCATCGTTATTGGACCGTTTGAAAACCGAGCTGCAAGAAAAACGCCCGCGATTGGCCCACAAGAAAGTCCTTTTCCACGACAACGACAGCACACACCTCAGCAGTTGTGGTCGCAAAATTAATGGAAATAGGATTCCAACTCGTTTCACATCCCCCTATTCTCCAGACTTGGCTCCCTCGGACTACTATTTGTTCCCCAATTTGAAGAAATGGCTGGCGGGACAAAGATTTTATTCAAACGAGGAGGTGATTGCAGGCACTAATGGATATTTTGCAGACTTGGACAAATCCTATTATTCGGAAGGGATCAACAAACTAGAACATCGTTGGACGAAGTGTATAAGCCTAAAAGGAGACTATGTCGAAAAATAAAAAAGGTTTACCCCAAACACATAAGTAGTTTTTATTTTTGCACGGACTTTTCAAACCAGCCTCGTATGACAGGTCTCCAAATGTTGAAAGATCGCTGGAACAAATGTAACGCTGTTGAAGAAAACTATATTGAAGAATAAAATCGATTTTGTACCAAAACATTGTTTGTTTGCAAAAGTCTCTCGATTTTTTCACCCCATGTAGTAGATACAGGAAACAAAAGGGTTTACAGTTTACAGTTTTAGGGACCACCTAACATGAAAATGAATAAATCTGATCTAAACAAATTAAAATAAGTACAATTAGATCTAGCCTTCAAATGGGTTTATTAAAATTCCACAGAGAAACTCATATTTAATCTACAGTTGTTTATTGTTTTTTTTTTAATTATTATTTTAGGATTATGCATAATGTCTTTAACCGTTTGTACCAGTCTTCTAAGTTGCTGTTTCCAGAGTTTATTTAAAAAGAGCATTTTTACACTTTCTGGAGCTGCACAATGTATAGCAGGTAAAAAAAACAAGATTTTCAAAATTTCAGTAGAATTTTGACTGACAAAATAATAATAAAACTTTTTTTTCTACTATTAAAAAAAGATTTTTTTTAGGAATATGCTTTATACTAGGAGTAATGCTCCATCCCATGGCATGGGGTACCCAAAGAGCCCGTAAATTATGTGGGAGAGATTCTTCAGCGTTTTATTTAGGTAAGGTGCAGGTTATATGCTAATAGATAAATTTTTTTATAGGTTTAGGGAACGTGCTGCAGGGAAATCTCTACAGTGTTACAGGAAAAAGCGATTTACGTTGGTTTTGTGTCGCGGTAAATTGTACTCGGTGCGAAACACAGTCCTGGGTAAATCATTCCAAAGGGGGACTAACCATAAATCTGTTTCTGCCCGGAACAGATGCAAAAAAATTATCGACGAAACCCAGGAGGCACACAACCAACGAATTAGAAACAAACTTCTCGCTTGTCCCAACAGTTCCAGGTCCTTTTGGACAGTTGCTAAGGCAGTTAGTCAAAATTTCACCAAATCCACCATACCACCACTCACTTGGCCAAATAATTCTATTGCAACGACACCTGTTGAGAAAAAGCCAACTCAAAGATTGATTGTCTTCAGACAGCGTATCATAAAACGTATTTTAAGGAAGCTAGACACCAAAAAAGCTTCTGGCGCTAACGGAATACCTGCCATAGTTCTCAAAAACTGTACGAGGGAACTAACACCAGTTTTCTGAAGACTTTTCAAACTATCCTACAGAAAGGGAATATTTCCTTCCTGCTGAAAATGTGCCACAGTTTAGCCGATACCTAAAAAGGCAAGAAAACCTTGCCAAATAACTACCGACCAGTCGCACTGCCTTCAATAATATCGAAAGTCATAGAAAAGGCTATCAATCAACATCTTCTAAAATATCTTGAAGGATTCAACATTATTAGCGATCACTAATATGGCTTTCGTAAACATAGAGTAACAGGAGGTCTTCTGACTTATGTAACACATGTTTGGAACAACGCAATTGAACACTTTGGAGAATCTCGAGGGGTTGCTCTTGACATATCGAAGACATTCGACCGTGTTTGGCACGATGGACTCTTGGCTAAGCTACGTACGAGGCTGGTTTGAAAAGTCCGTGCAAAAATAAAAACTACTTATGTGTTTGGGGTAAACCTTTTTTATTTTTCGACATAGTCTCCTTTTAGGCTTATACACTTCGTCCAACGATGTTCTAGTTTGTTGATCCCTTCCGAATAATAGGATTTGTCTAAATCTGCAAAATATCCATTAGTGTCTGCAATCACCTCCTCGTTTGAATAAAATCTTTGTCCCGCCAGCCATTTCTTCAAATTGGGGAACAAATAGTAGTCCGAGGGAGCCAAGTCTGGAGAATAGGGGGGATGCGAAACGAGTTGGAATCATATTTCCATTAATTTTGCGACCACAACTGCTGAGGTGTGTGCTGGTGCGTTGTCGTGATGGAAAAGGACTTTCTTGTGGGCCAATCGCGGGCATTTTTCTTGCAGCTCGGTTTTCAAACGGTCCAATAACGATGAATAATATTCACCTGTAATAGTTTTACCCTTTTCCAGGGTGAGGATTATCCCTTGCGAATCCCAAAAGACAGTCGCCATAACCTTTTCGGCCGAAAGAACGGTCTTCGCCTTTTTTGGTGCAGATTCCCCCTTGGTAACCCATTGTTAAGATTGTTGTTTGGTCTCAGGAGTATAGTAATGTATTCATGTTTCATCCACAGTGACGAAACGACGCTTAAAGTCCTCCGGATTCTTCTGGAACAGCTGCAAACCATCCTTGCAACACTTCACACGATTCCGTTTTTGGTCAAGCGTGAGCAATCGCGGCACCCATCTTGCGGATAGCTTTCTCATGTCCAAATGTTTATGCAAAATATTATGTACCCGTTCAGTCGAGATGCCCACAGCACTAGTAATCTCACACACCTTAACTCTTCTGTCATCCATCACCATATCATGGATTTGATCAATGATTTCTGGAGTCGTAACCTCCACAGGCCGTCCAGAACGTTCAGCGTCACTTGTGCCCATATGGCCAGTCCGAAAATTTTGAAACCACTTATAAACTGTTCTAATCGAAGGTGCAGAGTCACCATAATGTTTATCAAGCTTCTCTTTAGTCTCCTGAGGCGTTTTGCCTTTCATAAAGTAATGTTTAATCACCACATGAAATTCTTTTTCGTCCATTTCTCGAAAATCACTCGACTTCCTTGATTCACACGAGTGCCAAACACAAAGAAATAGACCAATATGGCTGAAACTTGGTGTGCGTTCATTCAAGAGATGCTACTAACTAAACATGACCTCGATACGCGCCGGTGGTGTCATCTCTCGGACTTTGCACGGACTTTTCAAACCAGCCTCATATAGTATGTCTGAAAAGTTCTGTATGTGGCTCTCATGTTTCCTCAGAGAGCGTTCTTTACGAATGGCCGTCGACGGGTTTCTTTCTAACACCTTCACTATCAACGCCGGTGTGCCTCAAGGCTCCATACTATCTCCTACTCTCTTTCTCATTTACATTAACGATCTGCTGGAAAAGAACGGAAACCCAATCTACAGCTTTGCAGATGACAATACGCTTATCTCTTCATTCACTTTGACATCGGCTACTTAGACGAATATCCGCAGACAGCGGGAAGTCGAACAAACGACCATAGATAGGATTCTCAGAGTATAATGTATCTTTTCCAGTCTAAAAACAGCATGCGATTTGTATATGTGTTTACTTATTTGTAGGAGAATGTTCATTTGGCTTAGGACTATATCTAGCTGTTGGCAGTACAATTTTGACATTTATATGTGCATGTCTATCATTACCGGCAGAGAAATCAACCAGCAGTGATAAAGTTCAAGATAAGATCTATGAAGGTCAAACATTGATATGTTTAACATAAATTAGGTAAGTTAAATGACACAGCCAGAAAAAACTCGTCCATTCTGGCAGCTCGCAGAAAAAAACAATTTTCCTTTATATTTATACAACTGATTGATGATAAAAAAAATGGGACATTATTTTTTAACAGTTGATAGTACTCACTAAAATAAGTAACTTCCTCAATATAGCCAGTATACAATGAAGGAGATACGAGCCTTTTAGTTCTTCTAGAATTTTAAATGCGTAAAAGTTCAATTTAGTAATCCTTTTTAAAGACTTTTAGATATTTCTTTATGCGGCCCCCGTCTATTTTTAAAAAAGCTTGAAACAACAAACTCGGGATTGTATGTAAGAACATCTATAATATATATAAAATGCAACGTCTCTCTGTCTGTCTGTCCGTTAATGCGCTTATCACTGGAGAACCACTTATTCGATTTACGTACTTTTTTTTTTTTAAACATACATATATTCTCTGGCCAGGTTATAGGCTATATTTTATTACGATTGGTAGCATAAGGAATGAGCAGTGACGATAATAGTAAATGAAGTCGGAAAAAAGTTTCCCGCTAGCGCGTTTCCTTGCAATACACAGCCTAAACCATTAAATATGCCAATATTATATAGCAGAGAATATCTATAATCTATAATATATATAAAATGCAATGTCTCTCTGCCTGTCTGTCTGTCCATTAGTGCGTTTATCACGCGAGAACCACTTATCCGATTTACGTGTCTTTTTTTAAATTCATACATATATTCTTTGGCCAGGTTATATAATAATAATAATCTATATCTATAATATATAAAATGCAGCGTCTCTCTGTCTGTCTGTCTGTCCGTTAGTGCGCTTATCACTGGAGAACCACTTATCCGATTTACGTGCTTTTTTTTTTAAACATACATATATTCTCGGGCCAGGTTATCGATCTATCTATAATATATATAAAATGCAACGTCTCTCTGTCTGTCTGTCCGTTAGTGCGTTACGTGCTTTTTTTTTAAAACATACATATATTCTCTGGCCAGGTTATAGGATATATTTTATTGCGTTAGGTAACATAAAGAATAAGCAGTGACGATAATTGTGAATCAAATCGGAAAAAAGGTTACCGTTAGCGCGTTCTCTTGCAATACACTGCCTAAACTATTAAATAGGGAACAATATCATATTGCAAAGAATATAATATATAAAATGCAACGTCTCTCTGTCTGTCTATCTGTCCGTTAGTGCGCTGATCACTTGAGAACCACTTATCCGATTTACGTGTTTTTATAAATTTATACATATGTTCTATATAATTCGATATAAGCCTAGATAATGGGAGATAAGTATAAATAATGAGAGATAAGGAGAAATAATGGGAGATAAGCAGAGATAAGTCTGGATAATGTGAGTTATGGTGAGATAATGGGAGGTAAGGAGAAATAATGGGAGATAAGGAGAAATATTGCGAGATAAGTCGAGATAAGCCTAGATAATGGGAGATAAGGTGAGATAATGGGAGATAAGGTGAGATAATGGCAGATAAGGTGAGATAATGGTAGAAATAATGGGAGATAAGGAGAAATAATGGGAGATGAGCAGAGATAAGCCTAGATAATGAAAATTATGTAGAAAAATGGGAGATAAGGAGAAATAATGGGAGATAAGGGAAATAGTGACAGATACTCGTACTTTATTACGTTAGGTAACATAAGGAATAAGCAGTGACGATAGAAGTGAATCAAGTCCACGCGAGCGGAGCCGCGGGCACGGCTAGTATTAAGATATTCGGGTAAGCTTCCGATTCGGATAATAAAGGAAGGTATGGCGGCGTATGTACGGATGTGGATCCTGGATAGGTACGAGCTATCGAGAACCTACAAGATCCGCCCCAAGAGCGGAGGAGGAGATTTCACCGCTGTACTTTAAGACGATATGGCCTACCTGGTCTTTCTTTCTTATGATCCCTACCAGTGATCAATGGAAGGAATAAGGGATCAAACTTTCCCAAGACTACTTACTTCACTGATGGGTCCTGAATAGCCGGAGTTAAATCGACGGAGGCAGATATTTATTTGGAAACTTCAAATGTTGCATTATCAAGTGCGTTCAGGGTCTCTAAATATTTTTCCGTGACTGGGAGTTAATAAAAAGATGCGGTTGAGCTTAAAATACGCGGGCCTTCTTTGTGAATGGGGGATACGGATGGCAGCATCGTAAAGCGCACAGAATTCGTATAACTGTCGTTAGAGGGAAAAGCGTTTTCAATACTTAAAATGGCGACCGTCGGTATACAAGACCAGCTTGTAATCATCCGTTTTTATCACCAATTGAATGAAAGATACTGTTAGAGATGTAAAAAATATGCAGTCGTGGGTATGACAGTTCAAAGAATGCTGAAAGTTGTGTGATAACGAGCCAAATAAGCTTTGGCCACGAACCAACTGGTCAGACAATCTGATTGCGCGAGTGGAACAAGTTGTTATGGACGACCGCCGATTAGGTGTGAGTAATATAGCCGTTAAAGCTGGCATTTCCGTGGGATCTGTGCACACCAGGCTGCGTGAACACATGAGAATGCGGAAAGTTTCTTCAAGGTGGGTGCATCGAATGATGACCTATGAACACAACCCTGTAAGGGTGACAACAATCTGACTTATATTAAGAAAAAAAAAACAGAAAAATAATTTAATATTGTATTTTTAGTTTCTGAAATGTAACATGTGTTAACATTATCATTATATTAATTTTTCAATTCTATTATTATGCAACTTATAAACGAGTGGTTAATCAGAATTACAGCTCTTTTTAGTTATCTTAGTTAATCAGAACTACATCTCAGCGATATTATTTCCCTGTAACATTTTTATTAAAAGGCAACACTTCTAAGTTGCATCAAATTTTTGGCCCATACCTATTTTCCTATAGGCACGTAATTTAAACTGCTATATTTTTTTCCCACACTAAACACTTGTTGTTAGCCGGCATGTCGTAGATATGCTTCAGACTTATCCCGTAATCTGAGGCGATATCACTCAGATTTTGGATATCTCTGACTCCACAATTGGGATCTCGTTCGCGTATGTGTTTGTCGAAATCTACGTTTGATTGAGGTTCCAGTATGCCGTTGTTTGCATATGGACCGTAGGTGAAAATTAGACCTCCGTTTTTGAGGACCTAAAAAGAAAAATAATTAAATAAATACCATTAATTTACAATAGAAAAATAACCGGTCAAGTGTAAGTCGGAGTTCCGCAATTAGTGTTCCATACGTAAAACTTTTTGTTACGGAGTTATAAAATGATTAGGCACCTCACAAAACATACCCCAAATGAGTTTTTAAAAATCAATATCTAGAATTCAGACACAAACTTGCTTGTGACGGCTGAAAAAATTTTCTGAAACGTGAACTTCTAACACGTAGGCTGAAAAGTTTTTGGTCTGACACATAGATGTCGCCCTTGTCAAAGAATCCATATGATTTTTAGGAAGTACCACTTCAAACAATATGTGTCAAAATTTCATGACATTTCGACAATTATTTTACAAGTTACAGTGGTTTTAGTGACGTTATTTTTGATATTTTCAAAACAATAGAAAAAAATCGAATTTCGTGTGTTGATTAAGAACTGTTTTTTGATGGGAAAAAATACCATTCAAGCAAAGTAATGACTTGATAAGTGTTACGGGGACTCTGCCCCTGGAAAATCACTCATCATTTAGTGGTAGTATGGTGCCTTTAAACGCAGTCATACAGATACCAATGATGATGAACGCTCTGGACGCTCAAATGAGGTGGTTACATCGGAAAACATCAAAAAAATCCACAAAATTGTTGTGTAAAGCGAAATTGCGTGAGATAGCTGACAGCCTAAAGATATCAAAAGAACGAGTTGGTCATATTTTGCATGAACATTTGGGCCTGAGAAAGGTCTTGTCGAAATGGGTACCGCGTTTGTTCACAGTGGACCAAAAACAAGAACGTGTTGATGATTCTGAGCGCTGTTTGGATTTGTTTAAGCGCAATAAAAGGATTTTTTCATGCGATATGTGACAATGGATGAAACATGGATCCACCACTACACACCGGAATCAAATCGACAGTCAGCTGAGTGGACAGCAGCCGGTGAAAGTCGCCCAAAGTGACCAAAGACACAACAGTCGGCCGGGAAGGTTTTGGTCTCTGTATTTTGAAATGCGTATGGAATAATTTTCAACAACTATGCTGAGAAGAGAAAAACAATCAATAGCGAATATTATATAAAGTTATTGATGCATTTGAAGGCAGAAATCGCAAAGAAATGGCTCTAAATGAACAAGAAAAAAGTACTCTTTCATCAAAACAATGCACCGTGTCACAAGTCAATGGTTACGGTAGCAAAATTGCATGAATTGAAGTTCGCATTGCTCCTCATCCACCATATTCTCCAGATTTGGCCCCCAGCGATTATTATCTAAATCTCAAAAAAATGCTCGCGGGGAAGAGATTTGGCTCCAATGAAGAAATTATCGCCAAAACAGGCCTATTTTGAATTATTGCAAAGCAACTGAAAATAGACAGAAGTTCATATTCCAGCAGTTTACTAGATGTTTCTCTTGTCTGTCAAATCCATCTTGAGACGCGTCTCGCCGTATCACGGCTCGTCAGTCAGGCTAGGATTGACAAACAAGAGAACGGTATCAAGATTGTCCAGGAGACTTAGCATTTTGCTGCCGATTTTGAGATAATAAGCTATAAATTGGTGTATACCTTCGTTTTGGCATTGTTTATGTGTAGTCAAAAGTCACTGATGATAGCTTGTTCGGTTCATCAAAAAAACGTCAAAGGTCACAAAAATTGGTTTTTTCAACAATATCTCGTTTTTTATGCTCTAAATCACTTTGGGACCTATTCTAAAAGTTGTAGAGCATAAAATTCTCTACAAGATTGGTCTTTTTTTCTAAGTCTAACCGTCTTTGAAATAGAGCGCGGAGAGTAGGAAGTATTTGGTCGTATGCATGATAACGCTACGTTAGCTGCATAATGCAATACGTTGTGCAGTTTATACGTTAATAATTTACTAAAAATGTTTAAATAATCAACGAATTTCAATTATTTACTTGAAAATAAATGATATTTGTTTATAATATTTAGAAATAACATGTGTTTGATTAAATTTAGTAAATATTAGCTTAATTGCATTCTCATTATATTTTTATTTTCTCTGCTATGAAGTTGTAGAGATTTTCAAAATCGTTCTCCGAATTATTTATAATAAACGGATGGAATCATACTACTTTATGGCAGGATCTATGTAGTCAATTACGGACCGTATAATTTCCAAAAATGTTGGGTCCCTCATAGATACAATGCAGGTACATTTGCACTAATCAGTTTTAAATTTCGGTGATTTGTGCGATGTCGTAAATTTACAGTTTCGAGCGGATGATAATTCTAATTTATGGAGCTTATGCATATTATAATTTGAGAAATTTTAATATATACATAGGAAGTATTCGGATTAGTTAGTCTAGGGACTGCTCTGTAAAACCAATCAGCGGTGTGCACCACCAAGCAGCCATCCCCCTCTATTGAGTGGTTGCAAGAGAGCGAAAATACGAGAATATAAGTTCAAGAATTTTACCTTCTTAAGGCATTAGTGCGTGAAGCTTCGAAGAGCTAGAGTTTCTTCAAATTCACGTATATTCTCATATATTCTCTCTATACATCTTTACG
This sequence comes from Pachyrhynchus sulphureomaculatus, assembly GCA_019049505.1. Lineage (NCBI taxonomy): Eukaryota > Metazoa > Arthropoda > Insecta > Coleoptera > Curculionidae > Pachyrhynchus > Pachyrhynchus sulphureomaculatus. Next base: position 21,010,075 of record CM032446.1, read on the forward strand.
ATCAATGTGTGCGCGTATGTGTGTCGTCGACTACCTGTGTAATAGTTCACGTGTTATAGACGTATTTATGTTTTCATATAGTGAGTTGGGACAGATGTTACATAAGACTTGTACCGTTCTCAAGGCTTCTCCTTTTATTTAGTTTCACTAGACTTCTCTTCAGTGTAAAACTGAATTTTGGCAAATACAGACATACGATTTCGGGTAAAATGGCTGAATTGTGTTTTATATGTGAAAAGTTACTATCAGATGACAAAACTGTGAATGTTTCGCGTGGCTTACAAGTTTTAAAAAATGCAAGTATTCAAAGAAATGACGGTAAAATTGACTATTTGAACACTTTAAGTTCTGTAAAAGTGCATATTAACTGCAGGAAACAGTACACCAGTGAACATAGTATAACTGCATATAAGCGACGCCTGGAAGATGATGAACCTTCGACATCAAGTTCACCTCGTAGACTAAGAACTGAGCCTTTTGACTTCGCAAAATTGTGCTTGATTTGTGGCCAAACAGCTGATGAAGGAGAAGAAAAACGTAAACATCAAAAGTATAAGCGCGTCATTAGTAAGGTACAAACTATAAATATGAAAGACAATATAATTAAAAGAGCAGTTGAACGAGGTGATTCTTTTGGAGAATTAGTGAAAAGTCGCGTAATTAGTGAATTTGACTTGATTGCTGCCGGAGCAAAATATCACACTATTTGCATGACTAAATTCTTTCATTCAAAGCCCTCTAAACATGAAGAGCCGAGCCGAAAAGATGAAATCGAAGTAGCAATGCAAGAAATTTTTTCTTTTATTGAAAAGAAGACGACGAAGAATGAACGATTTAATAAAATAATATATATATAAAAATATGTAGAGGACTCTCACATTTTATTGTGATAAATATTGTATGTATATATATATATATATATATATATATATATATATATATATATATATATATATATATATATATATATATATATATATATATATTTTATTAATAATAAAGTATTCAATTTTTCTATTTTGAATAATATAAGGAAGTTCTTAAAATGTATTTGAGTTTATTCATTTCAATATCTTTTTTTAAACTACTATTTCCTAATTTAAATCAAACACATGTTATTTCTAAATATTATAAACAAATATCATTTATTTTCAAGTAAATAATTGAAATTCGTTGATTATTTAAACATTTTTAGTAAATTATTAACGTATAAATTGCACAACGTATTGCATTATGCAGCTAACGTAGCGTTATCATGCATACGACCAAATACTTCCTACTCTCCGCGCTCTATTTCAAAAACGGTTAGACTTAGAAAAAAATACCTTAGACCAATCTTGTAGAGAATTTTATGCTCTACAACTTTTATAATAGGTCCCAAAGTGATTTAGAGCATAAAAACGAGATATTGTTGAAAAACCAATTTTTGTGACCTTTGACCTTCGTTTTTTTGATGAACCGAACAAGCTATCATCGGTGACTTTTGACTACACATAAACAATGCCAAAACGAAGGTATACACCAATTTATAGCTTATTATCTCAAAATCGGCAGATAGGCTCTTTTTTCAGCTATATTGCCTGGACTAAGAGGTACTTATCCCAGAAGTTACGGAGCACGATGGTAGGATACAAAGAATTGTATTAAGTACGCATACCTATTACTCCATCGAAAGCTGACACGATTTTCAGTTGCTTTACAATAATTATATATACTTGAGGAAGGATCCCTCGAAAAAACGCTACCTGCTTTTAAAGCGTTCACTGTGTCAACCACTCTGTCGGTTCGAAAGCTGCTGTGTCAGCTTTCGATGGAGTAATAGTTATACGTACTTAATACAATTCGTTGTATCCTACCTATTTTGAAGGCAAAGACAAATGTGTTGGACTGATTGTATCGCTCTTGATGGAGACTATATTGATGAATAAAGTCGAATTTTGGAAAAAAATGTGTTTCAAGTAGCTAGACCAAAATCTTTTTAGCCTACGTGTTATATCATTAGCAAACTTGTAAAATTCATTGTCTATCAAGGTTCTATCTCTAGTAGAACTAGTATTTTTTATGATTTATGAGTCCAATGCTATTGAAATATGTGGATAGACTATTATTCACCTTCCAAAAAAAATTCATATTCAAGCTTTTATAGCTCTCTACTAGCCTTCAAGCAAGCTAAACCAGAGAATGCATACAACAGACAAATCATGGACCTTTTATATGTTGCTAGGAATAAATGCAAATCCTTCATCCTATTTTGGATACCGGGTCACTCTGGCATAGCAGCCAATGACAAGGTCGACGTCCTAGCCAAAAATGCCAGCTTATCAGGCACCATAGTACAGGGCGAGAATCACCCTAGGGACTATATCAATTTCTTATCCCATGAATTTAGAAAACTCTTTCAATTACAATGGGATCTTGAGGACACTAGTAACAAGCTCTGAGAGCTAAAATCAGATGTTCACCCCCTTCTTCATCATCTTCCACTGAAGAGAAGATTGGCCATTGGACACACTTTACAAATCCCAAATACAATAAAAGCCAGGGTATTCGATCAATATGTATGTAGATCCCAAAATATAAATCCTGCCTTTTTGCTTTTTCAATGGGGCAATAAACGACCCTATTAAGGTTTTGTGCATAGTTGCCAGGTATTAGGATAAACGTATTTTTATTTTTGGATTATTTGAATGGTGAAATCAAGAAAAAAAGGCCGCATTTAGCAAAGAAAACAGGGTTGTTTCACCAAGATAATGCACTCACAACTTCATCGATGGTGAAATTGGACCAATTGGGCTATCAATTGCTTCCTCATTCGCTGAATTCACCAGATCTGACCTCCAGCGACAATTATCTCTTTTCAAATTTCAAAAGGTGGCTCGAGAGAAACATATTTGGCTCAAACAAAGAAGTCAAATGGGAAATTGAGGCTTATTTCAGAGAGCTAGACAAATCGTAATATATGATATGACTATATTCCAAATCCGGGAAGATCGCAGGAATAAGTGCAATTGAAGGAAACTGTAGATATCGTTGTTGTTAAGTTGCGGTATTGTTTATTTGGAGAAATTTTGACTAGTGGCCTTAGTAACTCATCACAGAACTGTTGAGACGGGCAAAAAGCTTGTCTTTAATTCTTTTACTGTGTACCTCCGTAGTTTGGTTGATTATTTACTTGTAGCAATTTTCACTCCCTAAAACTAACCCATTAAATCAAAATTTAACTAACACTATACGGCTGTGATTCAACTTTTTGTGTCAAATAGTTTCAGAGAAAATCTACTGTGACAGACACCAAAGTATTCCCTGTTTCAGTTTTGGTACGGAACTCTAACAAACAACAACACAATATACAGCTTTAGCCAAAAGTTTTGCCACCTAACAAACATTTAACAATCTTAAAACTTTGTTGGAATAGAACAAAATTTACATCTATACAATTTCCTTTGGCTTTTATCACAGTAGACACACTATACAGTAGCGAAACTCAAGGATAATCGCATAGGAAAATCAGGTTCGGTTTCAGAAGGTCACGTGGCAATCCACCATGTTAAAAGTGGACCAGCGCGAGATTTGAAATACAAATAAAGTTGTGCAACGTTTTATCATTCAAAATCATAGATATAGAAATGTTTGAAAATTTTTGATTTGTTATTTAATACAGCATGAGTAATATAAAAGTTAATGCAGCATGAGTAATATAAAAAAAAACAAATGAATACCGGTGAAATACTTGATAGGAAGATATTTGATGGAATTCTTCATATTCAACTTCAGTTTTTAATAACCTTATCCAAAAATTCAAAAGTCTATCAAAGTTAAACGTCACTGTTTGAGGTTAAAGTTTTATTTACATCATTTTTCAAGTAAATTTGTGATTAGATGTTTTTTAAGGACTAAGTTAATTTAATTTTAATTGTCATTACTAAGATGTTAACATCTTCTAAAATAAGAGCATTTTTTCTAAGCAGTGTTGTGTGGTTTGGTGTGATAGATCTCTCGTTAATTAAAAAACACTGTATCTACTTTTTTGGTACTTATTTTTTCTTAAACTACAAAACTATATTGTGTAACTTCGAGAAAGGTTAATATAATATTATTAATGAATTATGAACGTATATGTATAGACCTCTATTTTCTACGTGAATGATTCTTAGAGGTTCTATACCATTTTGTGTTCTGTTACCTGTATTGCTTTTTGATAATGTAATTAATGCTTACTTTTATTTACAATGAATTAATATTTAGATCAAAGAGTCAATACAGTAATTTCGTAATTATAGTTACATACAATACTTGGTTATGACCAAGCTGACTTGTCAATTACAACTATATTGGGAATGTGGAATCTTTGGCACAATGACACTACTCAGTATATATCATCACTTCACCAAACACTTTATTTTTGCACTCGACGCGCGTTTCGCTAACCATATTAGCTTCATTAGGAGAAATGATTGACTCATATATACTGAGTATTATCAATTACAGTTTAAAAGAAAAATAACTATATTTAATTTATAATATAGGTATAGAACAATAGAAATAAGTTCTTTATAGGAGGAATATTATTAACAGGTAACTAAATCTTCAAAATTTTAATAGTAACCATAATTACCATCAAAATGGACTTCGATTAGGTGTACTGTCCATTTAACGAACTTATTTTCAGAATATTTTACTCTCTGACACACATCGTCTGACAAAATCATATTACAAAAATATCTTTGGAATCACATTAAAATTTTTCTTATTTTAATAGCATATTTGATTCAATAATCCATTTATATCAGTTATTTCAATAATCCCATTCCCCAGTGGTTTTGTGATCTCAACACGACACTTAATATTTCAACTTTCAAACCCAGCTTATAAGAAAATAAAATATACTGTCTAAAATTTGAAAATAATAAATATGTTGTTATAGGTTCTGTATCTCTTACAATATATTCACAGAAACTTTTGAAAGATTGGCATGAAAAAGGAGTAATGTAATTTATAGAGAAAAATAGAAAAAAAAAGTCACTTTCAGAGTATTAATTGTACTTGCAATTAAACAGTGTTGAATTTATCAGGTTTATTATTAGAAAAGTTGTGTCAAACAATTAATTCAGATGAAGTTATTGAAAACTAGAAGCCTCTTGAGAATACACCTTTTAGAAAGAAATAATATGTTTTATTTATAATTTATCAAATATAAATAGTTTTAAATAACTGAATACTAGTTTACACAAAAATAAATCTTTCTAAAAACCAGATTTTGGAGGATTATTTATTAATCATAAAAAAATTACACAGGCACACAAAAAATTTTTTCACTACCGAACAGATCGCTATACCTATATGTATTTTTAGGCGCCGAAACCGAATTTAAGGTCAAAATCGAGCAATCACGTCAGGATTTTTAAATAACCAGCCGAACTAAGTTTAGAAACAAATTTCAAGCTTTAATAACCAAATCACTCTACAAATATGAACGTTTTATTAAATCAATCAAGGTTCCCTGGAAGGCCGTCTCTTGAGCAAATATGCCTAAACAAAATGCACATTAGTAATGATAATATTTTTCATGCATATTGTATTTTTTCAAAAATGCATTTAAGATAGTGAAAAGTTGTCTTGTGAAAGCAAGCAATAGAGATTTATTAAAATAATCAACAACTCCAACAACTTTAATCGCATACCATGATTTCTATGAAATCATTGTTTCAACTAAAAACAGAGAAACTGCGAAAAAAAATCATTAATGCAGCAACTTAAACTTTGACGGATAATACTGTTGATGATTACATGTGATGTAAATAAGGCATAATTAAATTTAGTTATGATTTAGAATAATAATCTTAGCGCGCCCCGATTGAGTTAGAAATGTCTTATTTGCAAATTTTAGAGCATAAAAAAGTGTGATTCGAGCAAATAATTTGCGAAAGTAATTATATGGAATATTGCAATTCTCAACGGCACAACAATAAGCTCCTTTCCCCATGATTATATAAATTGTTTCTCAACGTTTTCGATTCTCTTCAGTTACAAACGTTTTTAATTCTCTTTTTCTACAAACTCTCTTTTCCTTCTGTCTTTATATTCATATAAACTGCAGTCATATCAAGAAACGATGGACAATACATTTCCAAAGACACATTCCGAGATCGGATGTAAACACTGAGCGGCCATTTTGAAAAAGGACCCGTCGACGCACGCGCCGTCAAAATCTGGTCACCAAATTGGAGCTCAGTTTCGCTACTGTAGTATGTTTACTGTGCTTTTATTCTGTTTGGTAAAGAAAAAATTAACTTTTTGCATTCTTCTTGGGAAATAGCGTTCCCCTCCTTGAACAAGCTGCTTCTGAGGGTATCTTTTAGTATGATTAAGTGTTCCTCGAGTCTCCGCTTGAGGATCGACCACACATGTTATATAGTGTTCAGATCTGGTGATTGTGGGAGCTAGAGATGTCAATATTGTAACTACCGGATACAAAGTACCCATTACTCGTCCGGATCTGAAGTACTGGGTAGTCGACAATAAATATACCCGGTACAAGGTATCTATGGTACACATTGATGGCGTCTGCGGCCAACCAAACTAAAACTGCCAATGCCATACCGATAACGGTAGATACCTACTCGTCTCGTCTTCATCCACCATCTCATACTTGACAAAGCTATATTGTTAGCGAAACGCGTTGTACTAAAAAAAAAAAAAAAATATTGTGGAAATTTTGTGTTTAAATAACCAGTTTTTATTGTTGTATTTTATATTTATTTCACCGCACTATGTGGACATTTTATTATTTTTACAATTGTCTGATTTATTTTTTCCACTTTCAAAAAGAAACTGTACTTTCATACGTTTTTCTAAATCCAATTTAAACTTTTATAGCATTAAAGATTATTAATGATGTGTACGTCACGAGGTCACGAAGTAAACTAAATAATTACAAGAATTAAGCAGGTCAGCCATTTTTAACTTCCAAAAATTTGTCTTTTTGTTTTTTCAATGGGATTCATTCATGGGTTACTTTATTTGATGTGCCAATGCAAAGAAATAAACATAAGGGTTGTGAGAAATAAGAGACACCTAGACTACTGCAGTCAAGCTATTAGACTGTTTTCTGACGGTTTTTAAAATCTCTAACATTTTCTGTTTGCTTGCGGTTACAGTATTTTTTCATTTCGTATGTTAATTTACCAACGCTAAACTTATTTTCATCATCATTAGTTTACTCCATCCATAGTCGGATGTAAGCCTCCCCTAGTTGTCTCCAATGAGCTTTGTTGTTTGGTTTTGGCCTCCAATCGTGCCCTGCTACTCTTTTTATGTCGTCCGTTCATCTTGTCTGTTGTCTACCTCTGCATCTTTTATGTTCACTAGGCCTCCATTCAACCATACGGCGCACAGTGGAACCGAGGCGGCGAAAAGTCGATTTTATAAAAGTATGTGGAGAAGGATAATAAACACAAAAATTTGAAGAGAAATGTCCAAATTCAAAGAATCAAGTGTAATTTATTATGTTTACCTATCTGAATAGAGTATATTCCTTATATAGATCACTCAAATAAATTACCTCTGATAACACATTACATTCTTACGTTTTTATTTCATATGCTGCCCACAAATTTTTTAAAAACACTATGCTATCTATATACATTTTTTAATTCAAAGTTTGATATAATAGCTGCATTAACACGTATTGGTTTCGTTTCTGATGCGAATATTTACGTGCCAAATTAAATAATGCCACAGAACCAAAAATCTTCATAAAATTATATTTTTATTTAGGCGTAACTATTTATCTACACTTTCCTACAATCTAAAATTAATTTTTACTAGAAGATTATTTTGTTATTTATCATATCCAAATGGTTCTAAGTGCGATCAAGTGCGATTACGAGTACAATTAAATCATATATCCACGAACGTACAATTTGACTAGGTGAAAAAAGGGATATATAATCTCATTTTAGCCACACTGCGAAAGGTTAAAGTTCTGTCAGTAGACGAAAAATTGCCTCTTTTATACAATTTCCTTTTAGGAGAGACAGTTAAATATTCTAAATGCTAAATATAACTTGAAATATAGAGAAATTAAATTATATAAGGATAGATATAGTGCACTAGTTTTTTTATGAATTCTAACTCTGTAGCGTATATATTAAGCCCTGAAAAAGAGTCATTCATATGCGGAAGGCGTGTATATAAATGTCTTAATTCACAATCAATATACGAGAATTGTCTGAAAATAATGGTTTTGACGAATAACACCATCTTTATGTTGAAACTAAAAACTTTTCAGACTACTCTCGTAACATATTTGAATTATCGCCGAACTATATAATGTCTTTACGAACATATGTCGTCTAAGCATGAAACAAATGATTATTATGCAATCTTTCGATTGTTCTTTCCATCTAAGGAATTGCTTTGTTACTATGGTAATCGTTTCAGTGACCGACTCACAAATATTATGCGTTTGGTTATAACAAACGGTTATCATTTCGAGCGCGTTGGATCTTTAGGGTTAAAACAATTTGACGTTGATAGTCCTCTTACATTTGCAACTTTGCAGCATTATTAAACAATTAAAAATCGCATTTCGACAGATTTCAGTTGGCTCTGCCTATTCCCTTCATCGCATCGCTTCGCGCGTTTCCTATTGGAAATGCGATTTCGAATCCAGGCGCGTTTTTCCCATTGACGATCGATATAAATTTTTTTATTAATATTTTTGAACACATTCATGTACGTAGATTTAATTTTGATTATTTTAATTAATTATGATATTTCTATAATTTAACACATGGGCTGAAAAGTCCCGGGCCTAACAAAGAAAACACGGTTTTTTTGGTTCAAAATTAGCTTTATTCATCAACGTAATCTCCATCAAGAGCAACACAATCATTCCAGCGCCGCTCTAACATTTCAATACCACTTTTGTAGAACGATTTATCTTTTGCCTCAAAATAGGCCTCAGTTTCAGCGATAACCTCTTCATTCGTGCGAAATTTCTTACCGGCGAGCATTTTTTTCAGGTCTGCGAACAGCCAGTAGTCGCTGGGAGCCAAATCTGGCGAATACGGTGGATGTGGGAGCAATTCGAAGTTCAATTCATGTAGTTTTGCCATTGTTTTGATTGACTTGTGACACGGTGCGTTGTCTTGATGAAACAAAATTTTTTTCTTTGCCATATGCGGTCGTTTCTTTGCAATTTCGGCCTTCAAACGCTCCAATAACGCTATATAATATTCACTGTTGATGGTATTTCCTTTCTCAAGATAGTCGATGAATATTACACCACGCACATCCCAAAATACCGAGGCCATAACCTTTCCAGCCGATTGTTGTGCTTTCGGGCGCTTTGGACGAGGTTCACCAGTTGCTGTCCACTCAGATGACGATCGTTTTGATTCCGGAGTGAAGTGATGGATCCATGTTTCATCCATTGTCACATATCGACGCAAAAATTCCGGTTTGTTACGTTTAAACATGGCCAAACACTGCTCAGAATCATCAACACGTTCTTGTTTTTGATCAACAGTGAGCAAACGCGGCACCCACTTTGAACAGGGCTTTCTCATAGTCAAATGCTCATGCAATATAAAGCCAACACGTTCTTTTGATATCTTTACGATGTCAGCTAACTCACGCAACTTCACTTTTCGATCATTCAAAACGATTTTATGGATTTTTTTGATGTTTTCTGGTGTTACCGCCTCATTTGGACGTCCACTGCGTTCTGCATCATCGGTGTCTCTACGACCACGTTTGAAGTCAGCAAACCAACGTTTTATTGTTGTTTCTGATGGAGCGGAGTCACCATAACACTTTTCAAGCCATTGCTTCGCTTGAACGGTATTTTTTCCCATCAAGAAGCAGTGTAAAATTAAAACACGAAATTGTTTTTGATCCATTGTTTTGAAAATAACAAAAGTAGCGTCACTCTTAGCACAATAACTCACAAACTAATGAATAGAATATCATGAAATTTTAACAGCTGTCTTTTGAAGGTTAGTATTAACTGAAAAAAAGGTGACTGCAATAAAACTAGCGCCATCTATGTGTTAGGCCCGGGACTTTTCAGCCCATGTGTTATACCTTTTGAAACCTTTACATTTCCTAAATTTGAAAGCATATATGTCAATTTTCTAAAATTCCATCGCCATATTAAATCCGCCATTTTGAATTTTTGGAATCTGACAGCGTATTTGAATTCAGCGACCCTAAAAACCTATAATAACATGCTTGATGTGAAGATCCGTCTGTTCCCCGAATTGCGTGACTGAAAAGGTTAAATATGTGTTCGTATTATGTGAATTTTACACAAAATATATTATTTTTAATTATTAGAATGCCACACAAATAGTTTATGTGATCATTCATTGCATATTTAAGAAGTAATATAATTTTTGCCGCGAATCGGGCAAATGGCTCTACTGTGCGGCGTGTCCATCTGTTATCATTCATCCTTGCGATATGCTCCGCCCAATTCCATCTTAATATACATATTCGTTGTATTACATTTGTCACTTTTGATCTTGGTATTTCGATGTTAGGAATACGATCTTGGAGTCTAATATTTAGTATTCTCCTCTCCATTGCTCTTTGGGTTACCTGGAGTTTATTTATTATACTTTTATTAAAAGCTTACATTTCATTGCCATATGTTAATATAGGCAGTACATATTGATCGAACACTCTGGCTTTTATTGTAAAGGGTGTTTTTTATAGAGGTATAAAACTTTAAGTTGGCAACACTTTTTTAACTGGCGGCCATTTTGCCAGCTGTCAAGTGATTTATGTTTAGTTTGGTTTGGCATTTCAACATGAATAGACTGACGCCTGAATAACGCTTCCAAATTGTGCAAATTTATTTTTAAAATCATGGTTCTCTTCGAAATACGTATCGCGCACTACGTCCATTTTACGGTCAACATAATCGTCCATCAGAGCAATTAATTAATTAACGTTTTCGCACCACGTTTACTCTAAATGATAATATGCATCCACAGAGACGTCGTACAGTGCGTACAGAAGAAGTCATTGCTGCTGTAGAGCGTAACGTAGAGGAAGACCCGAATCAGTCTATCCGCCATCGTGCACAGGAATTGAATATGTGTCCATCCACTTTATGGAAGATTTTGCGGAAAGATCTTGGTTTGCGTGCTTACAAAATCCAACTCGTGCAACAATTGAAGCCACACGATCACCTAGCAAGGCGTAGATTCGGTGAATGGGCCCAAAGCAAGATTGCCGTTGATCCCGAATTTTGTTTAGCGATGAAGCTCACTTTTGTTTGAATGGATACGTCAATAAACAAAACTGCCGTATTTGGAGTGATGATAATCCTCAAGTGTATGTTGAGACACCGTTACATCCAAAAAAACTGACTTTGGTGTGCTTTATGGGCTGGTGAATCATTGGTCCGTACTTCTTTAAAAACGATGCTGGTCAGAACGTTACAGTCAATGGTGACCGCTATAGAGCTATGATTACTGACTTTTTCGTTCATCAATTGAACAACCATGATGTGCAGGAGCTGTGGTTTCAACAAGACGGCGCAACATGTCACACAGCTCGTACCACAATTGATTTATTGAAGGAAACGTTTGGTAACCGCATAGTTTCACGTTTCGGACCCGTGAATTGGCCTCCAAGATCGTGCGATTTAACGCCGCTAGACTATTTTCTGTGGGGATATGTGAAGTCGCTAGTCTACGCCGATAAGCCCGAAATGATTGACCACTTAAAGGACAACATTCGCCGCGTTATTGCCGATATACGGCCACAAATGTTGAAAAAAGTCATCGAAAATTGGACCTCCATATTAGACTACGTCCGAGCCAGCCGTGGCGGCCATATGCCAGAAGTCATATTTAAATTATAATGCCAGAAGATTATCTTTCGAATAAAGTAAATTTCATGTTAATTTAAAAAAATCATCTTTGTTTTATTCCATTTCAAAGTTCTATACCTCTATAAAAAACACCCTATATTTGAGATGTCCAATTTAAATATAGGTTGTAACATTCCGAACGCAGACCAAGCTAACGAGACTCTTCTAACCAAGTCAGTCTTTAAATTACTTTTGGATATTTCGATTTTTTGTCCTAAATATGTGAATGTTTGTACCTTTCCTATTTTTTCACCTTCTATTAACAGTTCCTGGCTGTTATCTTCATTTTCGTTGTTCAAATATTTCGTTTTGGTGAAGTTTGTTTTTAGACCTATTTCTCGAGACTTGTTATTTAATTCCATCAGCATTTCTTGTTATTTTTCTTTTGTGTTGGCGATCAGAGTGACATCATCTCCGAACCTTAAGTGATTTAATAGTTCGCCGTCCATTACTATAGTACAGGGTGAGTCAATGATAGAGTATAGTTCATTATCTCATCTGTTTCGGGAATGACGAAAAAATGTTAAATACAATAGTTTTAGGGAATGTTAAGATGGACAGTTTAAAATTATTTTTGAATATACAGGATACTTCAAAAAAAAGTGTGGCCGATATAACATGTTTTTTTTTTTAAATGGAACATCCTATTTTCTAATTTATTTTTAAATTCTGCGTAAAATTTTATAACTTTTTTATTAATAATATTATATACCTAAACCTAGTAGTTTTTCTAATGTTTCAATTTTTTTTTTAAATACTAGTTTTCAGTTTTGTAGAAAATTGCCAGTAGGGCCATTGTTTATGAAGGTCGAATACTCATAATTGGTACGAGCGTTCTATAGAGATGAAAAAAGATATATGTAAAGAAATTTGAGTTAGATGCTACAGGGTGTTCAAAATAAATTTATACATTTCAACTATTTTAAATTGAAAAATCTCAATTTTTTTCAATGGCACACCCTGTATATTATTATTTTTTTCTGATAGATTTTACAAAACCTTCCAACTTTTATTAAGTATGTCATATACCTATTTCTAATAGTTTCCAATTTATTTTGAATTTTTCAATTTTTACCCTTGTTTTTAATACAACGCTATTGTAAAAACATAAACAAATAGCTAATAATGATTTTATTATAGTTTAACTTATCTAATGATTCATTATTAAGATGTAATAAATGTTCAAAAATATGCCCGTCTATTTGAATACACATGTTTAGTTGTTTTACTATATTTTCCTTCACTTTCCTTAGCATAAAGGACGTTATTGTCCTGCACGCATCCCGTATCCTATTTTCCATATCTACTGGTGTTGTAGGGGGATTCACATAAACACGATCTTTAATGTAGCCCCACAAAAAGAAATCTAAAGGTATTAAGTCATATAATCGAGGGGGCCACTGAATGAATCCATCCCTACCGATCCATTTTTTGTGGGTAACGATCGTTTAAAAATTTCCGAACTTTCCAGTGATAATGAGCAGGAACTCCGTCTTGTTAAATCCACATTTGTTCCCTTTTAAAGTTATCAACTTCTTCAAGAAGCTGGGGTAATTCGTTTTACAAAAAATTGAGATATCTAGGCCCGTTAAGCGGTTCGCGAAAAAAATATGGACCAATAATTCGAAAATTTAATATTCCACACCTTACATTACGCGACCAATGGTTTAGGTTTTGAACTTCCCGGACCCAAAATAGATTAACTATTGAATAATAATGCATGTTATGGCTGTTAACTGCTCAATTACTGCGAAAAGTAGCTTCATCAGAAAACATTATTTTGGATAAAAAATTTGGATCGGCCTCTATTGCTCCATTCATGGTAGTACAAAAGTTTACTCGTCGTTGAAAATCACGGTCTTGAAGTTCTTGGTGTAATTCCATATGAAAGGAATGATACTTGTATTTTCTCGTGGTGCGATTAGCCGTAGATTGGGATGTGTCAGATAAGTCAGCTAGTTGACGGCTGCTGACCTGGGGATTATCTTCAACATGAAGTAAAATTTTCATTTCTTTTTCCTCATTGGTAACATTCTGGTTTACTACTTTCCGTTTCGTATACTCAACGCTACCACTACCCAGAAACCGTTCCATCAAGCACTGAAAAGATTTTCTAGATGGTATACGTCTATTAGGGTACTTCGCTCCGTAAAGCCTTACTGCCAAAAAATAATTTTTTTCCCGCCTCGCCCAGTATACCATATAAACCATATCAATTAATTCATTTTTAGGAAAGTCCATAACTATTACCTTTATACGTCACTTACTACAACAAATTAAACTATTTTTACTTGCTTAATAGACATGTCAAAATTTGACAATGCCTACATTTTTGTTTTGTCTTGGCAACTATGATGTTATAGCGTAAGTGCATTAAAAACTAAAAAATTGAAAAATTCAAAATAAATCGAAAACTATTGGAAACAGGTATATGACATACTTAATAAAAGTTGGAGGGTTTTGTAAAAATCTATCAGAAAAAATAATAATATACAGGGTGTGCCATTTAAAAAATTTGAGATTTTTTTCAATTTAAAATAGTCGAAATGCATAAATTTATTTTGAACACCCTGTAACATCTAACTCAATTTTTTTTACAAATAAATCTTTTTTTATCTCTACAGGACGCTGGTACCAATTATGAGTATTCCACCTTCAGAAACAATGACGTTACTGGCAATTTTTTACAAAACTGAAAACTAGTATTTTTTTAAAATAACTGGTCAAGTGCAAGTTGAACTTGCGCAATTGGTGTTCCGTACGTTGATTGCTTTCAAAATAAAAAATTTTGTAACGGAGGTATAAAATGATCAGTGACTTCACAAAACACACCCTAAATGAGTTTTCAACAAAGTTTTGTTGCCAATCTTTACTGAAAACTGATCACCTTTGTTTTTTTTTATATACCAGATAAATTATTAAAGGTAATGCACTCGTGATAATTTTCGTTCAATCTACACCCCGTGGAGAATATTCCAGAATTTTTTCAAAATTTTTTGAAATATTAGAAAAACTACTAGGTTTTAGGTATATATTATTAATAAAAAGTTATAAAATTTTAAGCAAATTTAAAAATAAATTAGAAAATAGGACGTTCCATTTAAAAAAAACATATGTTATATCGGTCACACTTTTTTGAAGTACCCTGTATACTCAATAAACTGTGCACTTTAACATTCCCTAAAACTATTGTATTTACCATTTTTCGTCATTCCCCAGACAAATGAGATAATGAACTTTACTCTATCGTTGACTCGCCCTGTACAGTAAGTAAATAAATAAAATAATAATTCGAGTAAAAGCATGACTGTCTAAGCCACTCACCTGACTTCCATTTTTAAAAAACCCAATGGAACAGCTAAAAGGTGCCACATGAAACATATTAACGCATAAGATATAATCATAATCTAAATCACAATTCCATGTTGTCGGGTCGGCTGTGATGTCTATCCTTATTGGATCTTGTATATTTTTCCGCAACGACTAAAAATTGAGATAGTTAGATAACATTTTGTTTGGTAAATGCAGGGATAAAAACTGGTCGGTAAAGTCGGTAGAAGATAGCCTTTTTTTCTATCACTCATTTCACCAAACTTAGACTTTATACAAAATACAAATATAAAATACGAGTATATAATACGAAGTGGTAAGATACAGCGAATTTGACCAAATACGCATACCTAATAACCATATATTACAAAGTAAATATTCACCACAATAGAGAGACTTTGCAACGCTTATTTTTCACGTGCCTTTGTTCTTATTGTTATCTCAGGCATGCGCAGTATTAACGTGAAAAATTGTAACGATAGGTTAGCATTCATCTTCTATAAACTTTTTTTTCGTATATAAATATATATATATATATATATATATATATATATATATATATATGTAATATATATATATATATATATGTAATATATATATATATATATATGTAATATATATATATATATATATATATATATATATATATATATATATATATATATATATATATATATATATATATATATATATATATATATATATATATATATATATATATATATATATATATATATATATATATATATATATACATACACACACACACACACATATATATACACTCCTGGACCAAATTAACGCAACAATATATTAAATCATACAAATCTCTATAATGGATTAATTTTAATAATTTTTTATGAACATTGGTTACACTAAAAGTTAGAAAAAACTTATTCGGATAATTTAAAAGTGAATTAACTACCAAATTTCTCTATAAGATTCGAATTAAAATTATTCTTAAGACCTAATAACAAAATCGTTGAAATTATGTAATAATGAAAAAAATAAACTGGGACACTAGTAGCAAAATTAATGGTGTAACTGGGACACTAGTAGCGTATGTTGCCTCCTCTACTTCGGATGACAGCGTTTATGCGCCTAGGCATGCTTCTAATTAAATTTTGGATAAAATCTTGAGGAATTTGCTCCCATTCTGTGATAACTGCATTTTCAAGCTCCCCTCAGGTTTCTAGGTGCAGGTATATGACGTTTCACATTTTTCTTAAGGTGACCCCATGCATGTTCTATCGGATTCAGATCGGGCTTTTTGGTGGCCATTGCATAATCGGTATATCAACTTGATTAAGATAATCGAGTACCACCCTAGCCACGTGAGGTCGAGCGTTGTCTTGCATAAACAGGAAATTGGGCCTCACAAAATGACCGAAAGGCATCACATGTTCTATTACAATATTCTCAAGATAGTAGTCAGCATTCATGGATCTCGTACGGACAGGAACTAACTCTGTGCGAGCATCAAAGCAGATGCCACCCCAGAACATAACAGAGCCACCGCCGAATGGAATCCTTGTAGAGATATTGCAAGGAGCAAACCTCTCTCCTGGTCTTCGCC
>CM032446.1:21031867-21175187 GCA_019049505.1 Pachyrhynchus sulphureomaculatus
ATATATATATATATATATATATATATATATATATATATATATATATATATATATATAAAGTACATTGAAATTCCTGGTTTCAATTCGTTCCTCTAACAATGAATTTACAAACGATATGTTGATGACATCTTTATAATTTGGCCCCATGGACGAAATGAATTGGACAACTTCCTGACCTATTTAAATTGAATTCACCACCCGATACGGTTCACTTTGGAAGTAGAAGAAGAAAGAAGCCTCCCTTTCCTTGATGTGCTCATAACTCGGAATAACAACGGTCAACTTCAATACTCAGTCTACCGGAAGCCTACCCACACCAACAGATATTTAAACGCTGGCTTACACCACCATCCATCCCAAATCTAGTAGGTAGCTAACACCCTCGTATCGAGATCATATCGACTCTCCAAACCAGACACGAGACAGCAAGAAATTACACAAAATACTAGGGCACTCAAGCAAAACGGATATAAAGAATCAGTTCATACGGAGAGCATTAGAAAGGCAGCGCCATCCACAGACAGAAGAACGAGACCACAACTGTATGTGAAAGGAGTTACAGACAGGACTGGAAGAGTCCTAAGAAAACACAAAACAATCTGGCAGACATGCTGAGTAACCCCAAGGACAAGAGAAAACTGAAAAACCATGAAGTTTACAGCATTCCATGCAGAGACTGCCACAAATTGTGCATAGGGCAAACAAACAGAAGAATCTCCACCCAGATCCAAAAACATAAAATAAGTATCAAAAATAAACAAACAACTTCTGCTCTTTTTCAGGACCATCATGATACTGGTCACAACATCAATTTTGAGGGCTCTAAACAAATAGCCTCCATTTTACATTATAAAACACGGAGAGTCAAAGAAGCCTTGGAAATCGAAAAAAATGGAGAATTAAATAAGGATGATGCACTGAATATCTCCACTACATATAAGAGTCTGCTAGCTAAACCAAGGAATGACCAAAAAATCGAGAAGGCAACAGTCGACATAGCGCCGAAACCCGTAATTACCACTGATACGGGCGCCCAGCCGGCAAACACTGATGCCCGGACGAACACTCCCGACCCCCCCCCCCCCCCACCTACAATCTGTGTAGAGGCCGACCTACAGAAGACGGCGACCGCACTTCGGTCTCTCAGCAGCAAGATCACTTGAAAATGCCAAATGAGATTTTGGCAAAACGTCGTGCAAATTCATTGTTAGACGAACGGATTGAAACCCGGAATTTTAATATATTACATTCCACCATCCGTGAAAACCTGTATTGATATATATATATATATATATATATATATATATATATATATATATATATATATACAGGGTGGCCCAAAATTACCGAAGGGGTTTGAGTTCGTTATACCTTTTTATTTAAGACATAATTATATTTTTTTTTTTTTAAATACAGTATATTAATGGAGAATATTTTTAATTTAATTATGAAAAATTATATGTCGCAAGTGGTGGCCATTTTCTGCTTCGCATATTCGTGCTCTTTCCAAAACATTTTCCATAACCTTTAGCAAAACTTCAGGTGTTATGTTGTTGATTTCGTCGCGTATATTGTTTTTTAATTGCTGGATGGTTCTAGGCTTATTAATATAGACTTTTTCTTTCAAATAACTCCAAAGGAAAAAATCTGGAACGGTTAAATCCGGTGAACGCGGAGGCCAATTAAAATCGCTTGTACGCGAAATAATTCGTTCACCAAAGATGTCGCGTAAAAGAGCCATTGTGTCCCTCGCAGTGTGCGCTGTGGCTCCATCCTGTTGAAACCATACTTGCGGATGGTTTTCCACGGCTGGCCTTAAAAAATTTTTCAACATTGTCCGATATCGAACACTAGTGATGGAAACGGCGACACCGTGTTCATTTTCAAAAAAATATGGGCCAATTATCCTTTCCGACGAAACACCGCACCAAACAGTACACTTAAGTGGGTGTAATTGTCGCTGTTGAACTACTCTTAGATTTTCCGTAGCCCATATCCTGCCGTTTTGCCTATTAACGAACCCATTTAATTGGAAATGGGCTTCGTCGCTCATAATTAAATTATGAATAAAATCATGATTTTCTTCTGCTTTTTGCCGGAAATAAATTGCATAATCAAGTCGTTGCTGGTAATCTGTCGGTTTCAATTCTTGGACAAGCTGAATTTTGTATGGAAACATTCTTATTGTATGCAAAATTCTCTGCAGCGACCCTCGTGAGAGGCCAAGTTGTGTCGAACGTCTCCTGGTTGATGTTTCTCCATCTTCCCGAATACTCTCCTGTACCCGTTCAATATTGTCATCCGTGTGCACCGTTCGTCGTCTGCCGGCACCAGGAAGGTTCCTTACTGCCCCTTGTTGTCGAAAATTTGCAACCAGACGGTTTATTGTTGACTCTGAGGGTCCAACCCGCACATTAAAATAACGACGATATGCACGCCGAGCCAAAACAATGGACCGTTGATTTGAGAAATAAAGTTCAACGATTTGGGCACTTTGTTCAATTGTGTACTGTACCATTTTAAATTCCCCAAGTCTTCTTTACAAACTACTGAAAAGAAATAAAAAACAAAATTATAATAAAAAAGTTACAAGGAATTCAAACCCCTTCGGTAATTTTTGGCCACCCTGTATATATGTATGTATGTATATATGTATGTATGTACATATATACACATATAAATAAATAAAAAGGATCGGAATAATTGGATAAGACGATACAAAACCTGGGGCAGGCCATCACAACTACAAAGCACAGCTGTGGTTTCTCGAGTTACAACATTCACCCTATAGCCCCGATTTGGCGCTCTGGGGCCCAAAATTCCCCTTAGATGATGAGTTGAAAGCCACTACAGCGTCGTTTTTTGAAGCGCAAACAAAGGATTTTTTTGGACGGAATGAAACAACTCGAGAAACGCTGGACGGAATGTCATAGTGTAAATGTTAGCTATGTAGAAAAATATATTTTCTTCTAAGTTCCGCCAATTTTTCATAGCTAGGTAGCTAACTTAAAATATATTTTATAAAAAATAACGATATTTTTTATTTTTGCAGACCCTTCCACAACTTTAATCGCTCACCTCTGCAGTCCAAGCTCTGATACTATCGAACATTTCCATTTCAAATTCGCTAGGCTGGATCACCAATCTCGGAAACTTGGATCCAAAGTATGCGGCATGTTGTCCTGTTCCCGAAGCTATTTCCAGCATCTTCCCGGGCCGTTGCGGATCGATATGTTTTTTAAGCACTTCGAAAATGAAAAACTTGTTTCTTTCAGCTGAAGGATAAGTAATTTTTTTGCTAAAAATAAGATTTTAGGAATCTGGAACATCATATTAGATTGCTTTTTTTAAAAAATTCTATAGGGAGAGTAACATAGCACTAACCTCATTATTCGTGATAGCAGACTTTGGAAAATGATCATCTGGAAATAAAGAATTCAATAAACAAATCAAATAAGGAAAATAGCGAAGCAAAAAAGCGATTACTCTTTTATTTTTGTGCTTTTAAAGTAGAAAATTAGGCTTTTTATGAAGAGCTGGCTGTGAGTTAGTATCGAGCTGCTTAGCAGAGAATATTAACTACCATACGCTAAATGTAATAAAAGTTATACCAACATCACAGTACAATGTGAAAAGTAACAGCTTAAATATCTGAATAAAAATCATTCTGATTGGTGAGGAAATATCATATATACCAATTATTTTCCTCCAAATCAATGATCCATCAGAAACTACAACGAGTGCGGTAAGAATAAGTGGAAAACACTGGACAGAATTCCAACGCTGTGTTATACAAAAAAGTACCGTAATGATCGCACATAATCTGGTAGTAAAACTTATTGAGAATACGGATCGGTGTGGTCATATGTTAATGTTTGATCGCGTTTAAATTCGTTCGAACCTTCAATTTAAATGTTTTAACCAATCAAAATTGTTTTTGTCCATTTATTTTAGCTATTATCTTTCTTAATTTACGCTGATATTGATAGAGATCCGTTTACCGGACTATTTAAAGTCTGATCTTTGAGATCTTTTATGGTAACATGGCTTGTATCTTTCATGAGGGAATATTTTAAATATTTAAAAACAAAAAACAAGGGACTAAATAGTGCCTTAAATCAATATATCCTAGGGGAAAATACGTTAATATCGCCCACTGTAACTAAAACTAAGTTACTTTAGAAAAAGAACGTTTTTGAGATCAGATAAAAATAAAAAAACACTGGATGGAAGATGATACTCGTCATAAACATACTAGAGATGACAATAATGTACCCGGTACCAGGTATCTACACATTGGTGGCTGGTAAATGAGTTTGCGGTCTGCGGTCAACCAAATTAGAACTACCCATGTCATGCCGGTAGCAGTAGATATCTACTCGTCTCCACGAAATATATCTCGTCTTCATCGGTTGCGTTCGGTTTCGGTACATTCGGTATTAGTAGTAATAATTGACAAGAATGGGTGCGTGTATAAATTATACATACATACATATACCCGAAACTAAACTGGATGATAAATACAAACGTGCACAATTAGGAATGCAAGCAAAATTTGGACGTCGTGCATGACATGTTTTATTAAATGGGTATATGAAATATAAGTACACATTTTGTCGTTTGTGAATATTGAATTAAACATGAATATTTTTTTAATTAATAAATTAATTGGACAAAATAATAAATACATAAAGAATAGTGTAGGTAGGTATTTTGGCAACTACGTGACGAGATCAGTACTTTGTACCTGGTACAATGTAACGGGTACTTTTTTAAGAAATATCGGGTACCCTAAATACTCCAAAGTACTTGACAGCACTAATTCACACGATATAAAAATAATCAGGGTGAGTACCTCAAGAAACACTTCAACATTGGAAGTAAAGAGTGGTGCCAGTTAGACAAGCGTTGCTTGGGCATATTTTGATGTTAAAAAAAACACAAGGTCACTTTTTTAACAATTTTATTTTTACATGAGCGCCCGGACCTTAATATACTTCTCAACCTAATTTCCATCTATATTAAGCCACTTGTATCGTAAGATCAGCTTCTGTATTTTATTCTTATAGAAATTGCCGCCTAGCTCTGCCACAATTTGAAAGAAAATATTTCTTGAAACTTGAAGAAACACGTAGATATTAATGAAATTGTAAAGCGTCTGTTTTCTCGAACTTCAACTTTTCGCACCAGGTCATCATTAATGACAGAGGGGTGGTCCATTCGTCCCTCATCCTGCACGTTTGTGCGGCCCTCTTTAAATGCTCTAACCCGTTTTCTTACTATTCCATCGCTCATACACTCCGCTAATCTGTAGATGAATTTTGGCTGCTGTCACGTTGCATTTAAGAAACGAATTACAGTGCATATTTCACAATCCGCGGAATTTTCAATGGTTTGAAGCATTTTAAACGCGCACAAATGAATGTAAACTCGGACGAATGCTTCCGTAATGGCGTCTGTAGCTAGCCAATAGATCCAGGTACATAGCGCGAAACGGTGAGCGCAATGCTGCAAACCGCCATATTTCAAAACGTTACTTACTTGAAAAACGCGCCTCGAATATATGTATGTTATCAGCAAAATGACGGACTAGAAAGAGGGGGTATCTATTCTCAATACCTCACCATTGCCAACCTGGCGGCACCAATATTATCGGCGTAACAAAATCATTCGGTTATTTTGTAGCCACACATTGTACATCCGGTGTTAGTACGAACGGCCGATACTATCGAACCTTCCCCTTTACATATTTTCTTAAATCATTGCTTGAAAAAGAATAGAATATAATCAGCTATTTTATTACTCGAAGCTTTAAAAGACTTATATTTATATATTATTAGGTGTTACAAACATTTATAAGATAAATGTTTAAAATTTAAGCCAAATATGTTGATCTTTCTGTGTTTGTATGTGTATTGTAGTTTTGTTGAAAAAGATGGAACAGAATCATTATAATCTTTGCTTTTTAATATACGTTTGACTATAGGCGAAGAGCCTAATATGCCATATACCCCTTTGCTTTCATTTAATAAGTTTTTAATTTAATACCGCTCAAAAAAGAGCTCTATATTAGGTTATATCTGTCTGGAACTTTTTATAAATAATTTTGTTACATTGTACACCGTCTGTCCAAAAAGTCTCCGAACTGCCTTAATAAAAATAATAGCAAAATTAAAGGTGAAAATTTTATTATTTCAGATGTTCTACATAGTCGCCTCCGACCTTAATACCACAGTAAACATAAAACACAGTAGCGACAATCCGACACCTTTGATCTCAAGGGATTCGTGTCTGTAATGATCCCGTGATCTGTCGCCATATTGCTAGTATGATGCCTGCGAGTTTTTGAAATATTCAAATTCCTTCTTTCAAGAAAACTAACTTCTTTGGAAATATCACATATATTTTTACAAGCCTTAACCTCACAACAAAAACATCCTCTTGACATCTTTTTTATAATAATTTTCAATTATAACGTCAAACTACTCATTTACTTATTGCAAAATTATTAATAATGAATTTCGGAGCACGTTATAAAAAGTTTCTCCTTGAAATCCAGATGTAAACACAACCCTCAACCGCGCTGGCAGCCATGTTGTTGCTACGATAAGGGACGCATGCGTGATACAAAACAGGACCTAAAAATTTTCTTGAGCGTCGATACTGTGTTTTATGTTTACTGTGTCAATACAACGTTCAGAATGTCCAGACAATCATGTAAAATAGATAACCTTCTTTTGAAATCATGTTTAACTCGCGCGTAACAGCGGCTTTAATGTCCTCCAAATCATCATAGCGTTGATCCTTCATGTGGGTTTCGATTTTTTGGAATAAAAAAAGTCACTAGAGGCTAAATCGGGCGAATAAGGAGGGTGGTAGCGTACGGACACTTGTTTTTGCGCCAAAAATTGCACCACAATTATAGCCGTGTGAGCGGGCGCGTTGTCATAAAGCAAGAAAAAATCCTTTGCGTTCCATCGTTCCGATCGAACCCGCTAAATCTTCTTGCAAAGTCGCTCTATGACAACCACGTATGTACTTTCACTGTAGTGCAATCGGGAACTAATTCTTTGTGGATAATTCTTTTAGCGTCAAAAAATGCGACGAGCATTGGTTTTCTTGTTGATTTTGTCGGTCGCACTACACTTTGTTCGGTCTCGGCGAACCACTACCGAACGATATGCGCCTTTTGCCGTTGTGTGGCGGGCTCTTATTGGTAACCCCACGTATCATCGCCCGTGATCATTTTCTGCAGAAAAGAATCGTCTGCATTTTTCATATCGATGAAATTTTGGCTGACGTCCACCCGTCGTGGTTTTTGTTCGGATGTCAGGCTTTTTTGTTCAAAACAATCCGGACAGCGTCTTGAACCCTTGATTTAGAGATGTTAAGCTTTTCTGTCGTGCATTTGCATCAAGAATGGCGGTCGGTTTGCAGACGGATTTTCACGTTTGTATCGATCGAACTTGTGCTAGAATACCCTGACTTTGCATCATCCTCGAACGACTTCCGTCCTTCCTTAATACGCTTAAATCACACACACCGTAAACTTTTTTCAAAGATTCAAATGTCTTCGTAGCTGTTTTACCCAGTTTCACGTGAAATTTGATTACTTCTCGCTGCCCCATTACACCTCTGTAACACACCAGCGACGACACATACACTACGCACGACTACTATTCACCACTGACTGATCGCAGCTGTGTGGTTGAATGCAAATGTGTTGTTTTAGTCCAGTCAGAATACGACCAAACCAGGCTAAAAACTGAAATCGTCGGATACTGCTACTTTAAAAAAATAAAAAAATACTCGTCTTGACGAGTATATTAAGGAAGAAATATTGCAACCGCTGAAAAATTGGGGCAACACCCTAAAAAATAGGAGAATTGGTCCGTTTCTGACAGATTTTGATTCTAGATAAAAAAAAAACGAAAAATTTAAGGGGCTATAGATGTCATTTGAACCATCTAGTCAAGAGAAATTGGTCGTTTTTGTCGTTTCTTTTTTTGTCACTTTTTATGATTAAACAGTAAACTGTAAGCTAATTTTTTTAAGTTAACTCTGGAAATTTGTTCCAGGGACATTACTTTAATTGATACAAACATAATTTTAGTCATTTTTTACGTATTAGATATATTTTTCACTTCTCATAATATTGATAAATTTTACCGACTCACATGTTTTTCTTCTGACGAACAACTTTTTTCAGTATACTACTACCTTACTTAAAATATCAGAAAATGTTCCTTGGTTTCTAAGCTTTCATTTGAGGTACTTAAGAACTCATTTAAACAATTTCAGCCTGAGAAATTGGTCATTTTTTTTCTGTCTTCCCGTATAAGCCATTGACAAGTGCCCCAGCATCTGATTTAATATATTTTGCCTTTAATTTATTGTTCTCTGTCTGAAACATGCACACACCCGATTATAGACTTCTACCCCTAATACTAAGGGAGTTATGAGGGTGACAACCCTTAACGTTAAAGTGGAATTTCTTCGAAACTACTTGAGATATCTCAATAAAATTTATACTGTACTGTAGTTAATAATAAGCTTATTATTATATATTTTTTCAGATTATGGGTGGGGTTTTTTTTACTAACCCCTGCAGTGACACATACCATATATAGGTACTTTTTCATTAGAGTCTTGAATTGGTGGAACATATAGAAAAAAAAACTATATTACTTATGATATTTTTAATCATGTATTTTGGTAAGTCATTAAAAATATTTATATTTAAAAAGAAAAAAAAAAATAATAATTTGTAATCAAATCTTAATCATCGTTGCTATCTTCCACAATAATGGTCATGCCGCCGGTTTTATCAAATGTGGTAGTTGTTAAGTATTTCGGCTGTTTTATACCTTCATCTGTCATTATTTCTGCATACTACTTGCCACAATTGGCATGTACCCGTAAATAATACTACGAGGTCATTTTCAGTTAGTATTCACGCTGAAAGCGCAGGCGCGGGCGGGACGATGTCAAACGTATAGAACAATGTTTAGTCCGCGGCAGGAGTCCCATCGCATTTTAGTGCCATACTAGCGCGTTCACGTTGTAAGCGCGGGTCGTTTTGCGTTTTAACAAACGGGCTCAAACTCGTTTAAATTGAACATGGATGTAATTAGAAGTTTTCCGTTTCTAATTGACGTCTAATGTTATACAAAATATAGTCGAAAGTATTCCTAGACATACGAGCATATTCACTACACTTGTCTCGTGCGATCATTACATTACTTTTCAAATAACTATTCCATTAAAATTAATAGTAGCAAGTAAGCTAGACGCGCCTGCGCCGCGACAAATATATATTTTTTACTATGTTCCACCAATATGATACTTTTATTATTTTAATACGTAATAGCTAACCAATGAAATAATACAATACATTTTTTTGGTAGGTGTCACTGCAGGGGTTAGTAAAAAAAACCCACCCCTAAAAAATATACGTCTTGTATTTCAATATTTGTAATCGAGTAAAAAAATCTGAAAAAATATTATAATCTGAAGATTATTACTAACTACTAGCAGTATAAATTGTATTGAGATATCTTAAGTAGTTTCGAAGAAATTCCATTTTAACGTTAAGGGTTATCACCCTCGTAACTCCCTTAGTATTAGGGGTAGAAGTATAAAATCGTGCATGTTTCAGACAGAGAACATTTTTCAATGTCTTATACGGAAAGACTGTTTACGATTTCCGTTTCAAAAATTATTTTTTCTTGAGTTTTATAATGTTTTTAGTAACCAAAGTTATTTTTAATTATTATACATAGGTTACTGTACATGTTGAGTGGCTGAGGAAGTCATTTGGTCCATTTAGGCTGAAAAAAGTGGCCAGTATGAATCTTATATTTGCACGTCATAGTTTTTATGTAATATTATTTGATACGATTTTTATACTAATAAAAAATAAATTAACCAATAATGATGTTGAAAAGATTACTTTTTTATTGATAATTTTATATGAAGATATAATAATTAAATTAATAAAAATTATAAAGTTGCTGCACAAAATAAT
The DNA here is from genome assembly GCA_019049505.1 of Pachyrhynchus sulphureomaculatus. Classification (NCBI taxonomy): domain Eukaryota; kingdom Metazoa; phylum Arthropoda; class Insecta; order Coleoptera; family Curculionidae; genus Pachyrhynchus; species Pachyrhynchus sulphureomaculatus. Next base: position 21,041,895 of record CM032446.1, read on the forward strand.
AATTTTAATGATACAAGTTATCTAGTTAAATAAAATAATAAATTATATTTAAATTGTTGTAGCAATGTATTTTTTATTTAATAGAAATATTACTATTTTTTCTTTAAAAAAATCATATGTGATAAAACATAAAACGGAGTTCTTAATATATCAGTGCAACCTGAGTCCCCACCAAGTTTCATCCAAATCGGTGACAAAAAATGCTCTGGCCGCTCCTTGTAAAACATAGGGTAATCCTTTTATGACTAATAAAAATGATTTTCGTTACGGCAAATATGACAAAATTCAAGAAAAATCATTTTTTTAAAAGTAACTGTAAATTTGAGACAAAAGAAGCATATAATTGAAAGTAAAATGGCCAGTTTTTTCAGCCTAAATGGACCAAATAACTTCCTCAGCCACTCAACATGTACAGTAACCTGTGCATAATAATTAAAAATAACTTTGGCTACTGAAAATATAAAACTTGAGAAAAAAAAAATGAAAATCGTTAAATGCTATAACAAATTAAAGAGACTAAAATGACAAATTTCTCGGGCCTAAATTGTTTAAATGAGTTCTTAAGTACCTCAAAGGAAAGTTTAGGGTCTAAGGAACATTTTCTGATTTTTTAAGTAAGGTAGTAGTATGTTATACTGAAAAAAAATTGTCACTTCGTTAGAAGAAAAAAACGTGAATAGGTAAATTTTTTCAATATTATGAGGAGTGAAAAGTATATCTAATATGTAAAAAATGGCTAAAATGATGTTTGTATCAATTAACGTAATGTCCATGGAACATATTTCCAGAGTTAACTAAAAAAAATTAGCTTACGTTTGCAAGTAAATCAGCGAATTTCTCCCGACCAGAAGGTTTAAATGACACCTACAGTCCCTTGAATTTTTCGTTTTTTTTAAATCTAGAATCAAAATCTGTCAGAATTTATCTTCCATAAATTTATGATAACATTGCAAAAATAAGCTAAAAACCCAAAAACAGGCCAATTCTCCCATTTTTGAGGGTGTTAATGTACTCGTCGAGCAAGTAGCACTCCGACGATCCCACCTCACAATCGTATTCTGACTGGACGATTTATAGATGTGAGTTTAAGCCTTTATTGTTGTTGACCGGCGAAAAAACCAGTCTGGGAACTTTTTGTACAGACGGTGTACCCTGGATCTTTGTATATGTTATATAATTTTTATATAATCTAGTTTATTTTTTTCAACCAAATTCTACAAGAAATTAGGTTTTTAATAAGAAAGAAAACCTTTTTTTGTATTGTACGTAAGCTTTTCTATTGAATTTTTTTTATATATTTGTATCAGTGTATGCATATTTATATTTTGTATATTTTATACAGTTTTTATATTGATTTTTTAATGATATACTTTGTATTTTCCTATTTAGAATAATATTCAACTTAAAATAAATGCTTTACAACTTATCCTGTGTATTTTTAAGAACCTGTATATTCTTTGTAATTCAATTACACCATCACAAAATTAAAAACGAACTTCTAGCCTGCCCCAACAATTCCAGGTCTTGTTGGTTAGTCGCTGAGATCATTAGTCAAAATTTCACTATCGGGAAGGCCAAGTTCTTGGCTGAACTCTTTCCTTCATATCTCACTGTCAATTTTCAAGGGAAAATACCACCAATTATTCCCATAGTGCAGTCAAGGAGGGAACGTATTTTAAAGCTAGACACCAAAAAAGCTCTCGAGAGTACTAACACCATTTTTCTGTACACTTTTCAATATATCCTACAGAAAGGAAATATTTCCCTCCTGCTAGAAACGCACTACAGTTCAGCCGATACCCAAAAAAGGCAAGAAGACATTGTCAAACAACTACTGACAAGTGGCACTGCTTTTAATAATATCGAAAGTTATGGAAAATGCTAGCAATCGGCATCTAAGATATCTTGAAGGATTGAATATTATTAGCAGCCCTCTTACTTTACTTTTTCGTGTCCGAATCCTACTTAAATGTTGTCAGCCCAATACTGAACCACGTCTATAGCGTTGGGTCTGGCGAGCCATAAATCTTGGAGGGTGCAGGAATTTGGGCAGTTCTTGCAGGACAGGAGGTGCTCCATTGTTTGTGTTTCCCCACACTCACATCTTGTGTCTGTTCCCTCTGTTATCCCCCATTTTGACAGGTTCATCTTAGATCTTACTACTCCCACTCGGAGACGGTTGAGGACTCTCCATGACTTCCACTCTATATCATGCCAGGTGCCGGTTTCTGCCTAAATGGATATAAGTCAGACGGTTCTGTGAATACTATATTCAGAAAACCTTCGGGATTTCAGGCGTCTAGGGGGCTCAGGCACTCCATAGAGTGGGTGACGGTGATCAAAAGCCTGCCGAAATTTCTCGGTGTATTGGACTGCTGTTTCAAAACACGCTGTTTTATACAACAGTTTTAGGGGGGTGGCCTTCATGCATCCCGTTATGAGCCTACAGGTCTCGTTTAGCGTCACGTCTATTTTTTTGGCATACTTGGACCTGTTCCAGACAAGGCAGGCGTATTTGCCTGTGGAGAAGCACACCGCCTCAACTGTCATTCGAAGCAACCTGGGGTTTGCCTCCCATTGGCTGCCCGCGAGTTTTCTCGAGAGTTAGTTCCTGGTTGTCCCTTTGTAGATATGGTTTTTCTGGCAGTGATGCGTGAACGACAGTGATCGGTCCAGGGCGATACCGAGATTTGTTGGACGGTGTCCAAGGGTGATTTTGTCCCAGCGTATTTGTAGCTTTCTCTTTGCTGCCCTTATGTTCAGGTAGAAGACGCATACCTGGGTTTGGGCTGGATTTGGTTTCAGAGGGTTATTTTTGTAGTATGCTGTTAAGTGTGTTAGACCTTTATCTAACATTTCTTCGACCCTTTGAAAGTGCTTTCCCTGCAATGGCCAGGTCGTCGGCCTCCGGCGGCGATCAATATAGCTTTCGTAAGTAAAGATCAACAGAAGATCTTATGTAACACATGTTTGAAATAACACATTTGAAGACTGGAGAATCTCGAGCGGTTGCACTTAATATATCCAAGGCATTCGACCGTGTTTGGCACGATAGATTTTGAGTACTATGGCAGGCATCAGCGCCAGAAGCTTTTTTGGGGTTTAGCTTCATTAAAATACGTTTTATGATACGCTGTCTGGACACAATATCGGGCATCCTTGACTGCACTGTGGGAATAGTAGGTGGTGTTTTTTCTTGGAAATTGACAATAGAATGTGAAGCAAAAAGTGGCTAACATTTTTTCATAAAATTATGCCACACGCCGATATCCTATATAACAGTTTGCAAAAATCGACTTCTGATCTTGCACAGGTAGCCACAACAATTAATATATTTGAAAAATGTATAGCGACTGAAAGACGAAATGCTGAAGAAATTCCTACTTTAATTGAAGGAAATGGAAAATCCTTATTTAACGAAAGTAGTTGCAGCAAAAGAAGTATGTGATTACACAGCCCCACAAAAAAAAAAAGTGGGGTATACTTTTGATGCGATATATCAGATCCGTAGTATTTTTGCCCGCTGATCACGAATCTGACGTCAGAATATCGCCATCACATCTCAATTTTTTTCTAACCTCAAAAAATAGGTAAAAATTAGTAAAAATTAAGAAAAATATACTCCTAAAAAATTGATTCAAGCTTTTTCATGAATCCAAAGATGTATTAATATGTATTCGGACACGCTAAGTTAATATTCATCGGTGGGATTAAGCCATACAGTTCTGTTTTCTTTCTAACCTCAATAAATCAGACAGATATAGTGCTTCTCGAATGCAAAAACGAATTCAAATTAAAATTCAACCGATTCTTACCAAATTTGGTACACGGGGGTTTTTTGGGTTGCTGATCATGAATCTGAGGTCGGATTTGCAAAATTCAAAATGGCGGATCCAAGATGGCGGACAAAATTTTTGAAAACCAACCGATTCCTAACAAATTTGGTATACAGTTGGGGAATCCTCAAACCTGATACTCTTAAACCCTGAAACCTTAGACTCCCACACCCTGTAACCTCAAAAAATAGACCTCAATAACCCTGTAACTTTAAAAATGAGACCCAATAAACTCAAAACCAGGACTTTTAAACCATATACTCTCAAATAGTAGACCCTTAAGCCCTAGAATTGCGAAGGTTAGACCCGCGCCTAACTTTCCTTTTTTTGGCTGTATCTTGTTCTTTTTTCCGCGAATGACCTATTCAAAGGCTTTCTGCCCAAACGCTTTTGAGGACTTGTTTCTCTTTTTAGCGACCAGCAATAGTCCGCTAGCATATGGTCATCCCATCGTCCTTGATACCGATTTTCTATGATTTTCAGATCTTGGTGAAAACGTTCCCCTTGCTCCTCAATGTAGTCACCAAGATTATCTGGGAAATCATCGATGTGGGAGTCCAGGAAATGTAATTTTAGATTCATTAAGCAACCTAATGTTTGAAAATTTTTTACCATTTTCTCGACTATTTCTTTGTACTTAGGACTTTTATTATTTCCCAAAAAGTTTGTTGCGACTTCTTTAAAACTAAGCCAAGCAGCTTTTTCAACTTTATTCATTTTAGTAACAAATAATGAATCTTGAAACAATTTTCTTATTTGTGGCCCGTCAAATACGCCTGCCTTAATTTTAGCTTCAGAAAATTTCGGAAATTTTTTATGCAAATATTTGAAACATGGGCCGTTTGTATCTAATGCTCTCGTGAATTGCTTCATAAGTCCAAGCTTAATATGAAGCGGGGGAATAAGAACTTTTCCTGGATCTACCAATGGTGGAAACAATACATTATTTTCACCAGGAGTGAACGATTCTCTTGTTGGCCAAATTTTTTTCTTATAATGACGTTCCCTGTCTCTGCTATTCCACAGACATTTATAACAGGGATAAAGTGTAAACCCTGACTGTTGGCCAAACAATATTGTTACAATTTTCAGATCTCCACAAATTTTCCAGTTATGATCAGCATATTTTATTTTTATCAAAAGCTGCTTCATTTTTTCATATTGCTCTTCCATAACTGTGGAATGAGCAATCGGAATGGGAGCGTAAACGTTGGTATTATGCAGCAAAACTGCCTTAATGCTCCGTTTAGAAGAATCAATGAACAGTCTCCATTCTTCAGGATCGTATGAGTTATTTTGAAATTCATCCATTAGACCTTTTACATCGGTACAATATGAAAGTGACAATTCCTCGTCCATTGTGAAATATTTTCGAAATTCTTCATCTCTGTTTCTATAATAAGAAATCGTAGCTTCTGGCTTAAGTAAATGTCTTTTCTTTAAAAAGGAAGCAAGATGCTCTGAACCATCTTTGGATAAGCCTAAATCTTTGACTAGATCACTAAGTTCTGACTGTGATACGAGTATTGGTTCTGGTTTACGGTTGCATGGTAGAAATTCTTTATCTGTGTCACTAGTATATGATAGGTTGTCACTAGAACATTCATTAGTAACAGTGTTTGAATCTTTTTCGACAGTCTCAATGTTTTCGGCATGAACTGATAAGGTGAAATCATTTGTTTCCATAACATCAGCATCAAGTGGTCCAGGAGGCGGAATTAGTTTAGTTGGTCTTGTTACTGTCGAAACATCGTTATAAGTAATAGTGCTTTTATTTTTTCGGTTATGCCTAGATACAACATTCATACAAAAGTAGCAATCATTTTCACTGTATGGTCTATTCCATATTGCTGGTCTGGAATATTTAATCGCCTTCTTATTGATGTACAACATTATTTTGCAAGAACTGCAAATGATGTGGGGAACCCAATCTGTATCCTGGTGCTGTATTTCAATGTTAAAACAATCCTTATATAAGGTTTTAATCTTATCCGTTATCGGTGACCCCATTTTACTCAATACATGTTGACAGCAAATATAACAAAATGAATCACTGTTTTTATCGCACTTAGGAAAAGTCCTGATACCGTGAGACCGTTTTCTTGTAGCATTATACTCTACATGAGCCAAGTCACCCACACATGAAGAGCTACGGTCGCTGGATGACGACGGCTGCGGGCCCGCTTTCCCACCCTGACCAACCGCCGATACTGGGTTTCCGAGTCCCTGCATCGTAATTCTCTTTCTTCTACCTGCCATGACGGCATCTAAGCCGTTATCCAGGGACTCTGCCGGCTAGTGGAGTAACACCGTTGCCCACCGTCACCACGTGGAGGTGCCCTGGATGCAGGTAGAAGAATAAAAATCGACCGATGAATTTTCTCGGCGTTCAAAATGGCGCGAAAACATCTGCCATCTTGAATTTTGCAAATCCAACCTCAGATTCGTGATCAGCGCCCCAAAAAATCCCCGTGTACCAAATTTGGTAAGGATCGGTTGAATTTTAATTTGAATTCGTTTTTGCATTCGAGAAGCACTATATCTGTCTGATTTATTGAGGTTAGAAAGAAAACAGAACTGTATGGCTCAATCCAACCGATGAATATTAGCTTAGCGTGTCCGAATACATATTAATACATCTTTGGATTCATGAAAAAGCTTGAATCAATTTTTTAGGAGTATATTTTTCTTAATTTTTACTAATTTTTACCTATTTTTTGAGGTTAGAAAAAAATTGAGATGTGATGGCGATATTCTGACGTCAGATTCATGATCAGCGGGCAAAAATACTACGGATCTGATATATCGCATCAAAAGTATACCTCACTTTTTTTTTGTGGGGCTGTGTTATATATTAATTCAAATGAAGGAAAGGTTTTCATTTAATAGTCATCTAAGTGATTCGCTTCTGTTTATGTCTTCTAAGTTCTGGGAGTTTGAAAATAAATTCCCATGGCACTATTTAAATGATATAGTTCAGGTTAGTTGTGGGACGTTTTAAAATCAATCAATTTTCGTTGGGAAAAATTTCAAAGAAAATACCTGTTAATTGAAAGGGGAGAAATCGTACGCTGGAGAAGAGATTATCTGAGAAAAATTAGACATGAGCGTTCTCAAGGAAAACGTATTTATTATTTAGACGAAACTTGGATAAATGAAGGGTACACCGTAATTAAGTTTTGGCAAGACAAAAACATTTTGAGTTCAAGACAAGCTTTTATGGAAGGTTGGTCAACCGGTCTCCGTCCACCATCTGAAAAAGGACGCCGATTAATTATAACACATATAGGGAGTATCCACAGTTTCGTTAATGGCGGTCTGCTTACATTCGAATCGAAAAAACAGAAGATATGAATTCTGATGTGGTTGAAGAATGGTTAATGCAAGTTACCATTCCGAAAAAGTTGGACGTAATCCCACGATGGGATGGCTTAAACGTGATACACGGTCTTGGTTAACTCAGTGAAATATATTATTCTATGATGACAATGTTAAACGCGAGTTAATACAATTAGTCAAACATGAAGTTTTAATAAACATATAGTACAATAGGTACGTTATCGACGAAATTGTCAAAACTCGGAATATAACAAAATGTGTTGAATACATAATTAAAGAAGATAAAATGTCGACACAATCATCATCAATGGACCAAATTGTAGAACCACTAGTTATACCATTAGATACAGATGATGCTATGTCAGATTTTAGTTCGGATATGTCTGACATGTCGGAGATAGAAGGTGTTTAAGATTAACATAACACTAGGGCTAGATATAATAATTTTATTTTGTCATTAAATTTAAGTTATAGTCTAAGGTGTTCTTTTATAAATGATAAACTTTTAATTTTACCCTCAGTGTTAAATGGGCATGTCCCCTGGATAAATAAATAAATAAATATTAATAAAAAAAAAAAACCAGTCAACATACAGTTATTGGGTCTTCCCTGTGTAACATTTGTATTTGTTTTCTTTTAGATTTAAATAGTTTTTTGTAAAGGCACATACAGGAGCATGCACCTAGGTGTGTTTATATTTTAAAACTTGTTTATATGTAATTAATTTCCGATTTATTTGTAAAATTATATGTTTTGATAAATAAATTTGATTTGACCTGAATTATCATATTGTATTGTATGCATATATTATGCAGGTAGGTAATCATCTGGCATTGATGGGTGCCGTTCTGTCTTCTATAATATATATAAAATGCAACGTCTCTCTGTCTGTCTGTCCGTTAGTGACCTTATCACTGGAGAACCACTTATCCGATTTACGTACTTTTTTTTTAAAAACATACATATGTTCTCTGGCCAGGTTATAGGCTATATTTTATTACGATAGGTAGCATAAGGAATGAGCAGTGGCGATAATAGTGAATGAAGTCGGAAAAAAGTTTATCGCTAGCGCGTTCCCTTGCAATACACAGTCTAAACCATTAAATATGGAACAATATTATGTAGTAGAGAATATCTAGAATCTATAATATATATAAAATGCAATGTCTCTCTGTCTGTCTGTCTGTCCACTGGTGCGTTTATCACGCGAGAACCACTTATCCGATTTACGTCTTTTTTTAAATTCATACATATATTCTTTGGCCAGGTTATATAATAATAATAATAATCTATACCTATAATATAAACAAATTGCAACCTCTCTCTGCCTGTCTGTCTGTCCGTTAGTGCGTTTATCTTATCCCTCGTGAACCACTTATCCGATTTACGTGATTGTTTAAATTCGTACATGTTCTCTGACCAGGTTTTAGATATATATTTTATTACATCTATAATATATATAAAATTCAACGTCTATCTGTCTGTCTGTCTGTCCGTTAGTGCGCCTATCACTGAAAAACCACGTATCCGATTTACGTACTTTTTTTTTAAAACATACATATGTTCTTTGGCCAGGTTATAGGCTATATTTTATTACCATAGGTAGCATAAAGAATGAGCAGTGACGTAAAATAGTGAATGATGTCGCAAATAAGTTTGCCGTTAGCGCGTGCCTTTGCAATACACAGCCTAAACCATTAAATATGGAACAATATTATGTATCTGTATATGTATAATCTAGAATATATATAAAATGCAATGTCTCTCTGTCTGTCTGTCTGTCCATTAGTGCGTTTATCACGCAGGAACCACTTATCAGATTTACCTGTCTTTTTTTAAATTCATGCATATATTCTTTGGTCAGGTTATATAATAATAAAAATAATCTATATCTATAATATATATAAAATGCAATGTTTGTCTGTCTGTCTGTCCGTTAATGCGCTTATCCCTCGAGAACCACTTATCCGATTTACGTGATTTTTTAAATTCATACATATGTTCTCTGACCAGGTTATAGGTATATATTTTATTACATCTATAATATATATAAAATGCAACGTATTCTGTCTGTCTGTCCGTTAGTGCGCTTATCACTGGAGAATCACTTATCCGATTTTCGTACTTTTTTTTTTTTAAACATACATATCTTCTCCGGCCAGGTTATAGGCTATATTTTATTACGATAGGTAGCATAAGGAATGAGCAGTGACAATAATAGTAAATGAAGTCGGACAAAGTTTGCCGCTAGCGCGTTCTCTTGCAATACACAGTCCAAACCATTAAATATGGAACAATATTATGTAGCAGAGAATATCTATAATATATATAAAATGCAATGTCTCTCTGTCCGTCTGTCTGTCCGTCCGTTAGTGTGCTTATCACTGCAGAACTACTTATCCGATTTACGTGCTTTTTTTTAACCATACGTATGTTCTCTGGCCAGGTTATAGGCTACATTTTATTAGGTGACATAAGGAATAAGCAGTGACGATAATAGTGAATTAAGTCGGAGAAAAGTTTGCCGCTAGCGCGTTCTCTTGCAATACACTCCCTAAAGGATTAAATATGGAACAATATCATGTAGCAAAGAATACAATATATATAAAATGCAACGTCTCTCTGTCTGTCTGTCTGTCCGTTAGTGCGCTTATCACTCGAGAACCACTTATCCGATTTACGTGTTTTTATAAATTTATACATATGTTCTATATAATTCGATATAAGCCTAGATAATGGGAGATAAGGTGAGATAATTGGAGATAAGGAGAAATAATGGGAGATAAGTCGAGATAAGCCTCGATAATGGGAGATAAGGTGAGATAATGGGAGATAAGTATAAATAATAGGAGATAAGGAGAGATAATGGGAGATAAGCAGAGATAAGTCTAAATAATGGGAGTTATGGTGAGATAATGGGAGATAAGGAGAAATAATGGGAGATAAGGAGAAATAATGGGAGATAAGTCGAGATAAGCCTAGATAATGGGAAATAAGGTGAGATAATGGGAGATAAGGAGAAATAATGGGAGATAAGGAGAAATAATGGGAGATGAGCAGAGATAAGCCTAGATAATGGAAATTATGTAGAGATAATGGGAAATAAGGAGAAATATTGGGAGATAAGGAGAAATAATGGGAGATATTTTATTACGTTGGGTAACATAAGGAATAAGCAGTGATGATAGTAGTGAATCAAGTCCACGCGAGCGGAGCCGCGGGCCCGGCTAGTCTTATTATAATTCCTCAATTTTGTTTAATACTAATTTTACTCTTGTAATATCTGTAATATTTTGTAATATTTTTTTTAATATAACCAACCTTTATTATAGCTATAATTAATACAAAAGAAATCAGTCGATATGCCACTGCTCAGTCATTCTCGAGATTTTCAAGGCAAAAATGCCATAATTCTATTGTAATTTTCAAAGTTCAAGCTAATACTACCGGTGCAAATAATCTTGTAACTTTTTTGCATAAAATGTACTGTGTGGTACCAAGACTCATACTATTGTGTGAAGTTAATTTGCAGAATTTTACATGATTTATTTATTTATTTATTCATTCCTTTATTGCCATCAAGATTACATAACGTAAAAAAGCAACGTCACAAAAAAGTAGAATATATGCATATAGCCAACAAAATATAAGGCACTGTACAGAGGACAAAATCTTACAACTACTGATAACTAAAATTATTGATCGAAATCAAAAGAATAGAAACATTCTGAGAGAGCAAACCTTTTTGCTTCCCTTTTGAATCTCTCAATCCCCTCAATGTTCCTGATCTCCAATGGGAGATGCATTTAAAATATGGCCCTTTTTCAATGAAAGAAGTAGCATGGTAGGGCGCTCGTAATTCGTTTCTACCTCTAGTCGTGATTGCCATATCTGGAGCATATTCATTCCTATTTGTCAAGAAAAATGAAGGATTCTTCTTAACAAAGGTGACCAAAGCCATGAAGTAGAGACCCGGGACCGTCAGTAACCCCATTTCAATAAAGTATGGTTGACACGACGTTAGAGGATGTAAATGACGCATGCATCTCACAATTCTCTTTTGTGATCCTCAGAAAGAAATCCCATAGTTTAATTGGGATTGAACATAAGCAAAATAGAAAAGCTGTATGCTATTTGATGATACAATATATCTAAGTCTTCTAATAAGAGCATACGCACTATTGAGCTTAGACCGAAGTTTCACTGCATGTATTTCCCAACAAATACTTGAGTCAATATTAACCCCCAAAAATTTTATCATCTCTCTATTGGGTATTGACTTTAGTTCATGTCGTACATATAATGATTGTGTGGGTATTTTATTTTTATTAAATAATATAAGGCCCGTTTCATTCCCATTAAGACAAAGGTAATTCTTTTCACACCACTCAGCCATTCTTGCCACTATATGAGAACAGATCACTGACAGGCTAGCGATAGAAGAGCTTGACAAAATGACCGATGTATCATTAGCAAATTGACAAGCCATTCCATCCCCATCATCATCCACATCCTGCTGCCGCAGCAAATAGTCCGGTAAATCGTTCACATATAACAAGAAAAGCAATGGACCTAGTATCAATCCTTGTGGTACACCCCTACACATGCTGTTAGGGTCCGAGAAATAGTCCTGGAGGTTAATCCTAACATTCACTGACTGGGATCGGTTTTGTAAATATGACTCCAGAATTATTACTTGGCCTTGCAAACAGATAGAGTATAATAAATATGTATATTCAAATTTTCTAGATAATCATAAGAAAATTTATTTTCTTGAGAACGTCCTTCAGGCATTCTTGACATTTCTGCTGGTGTGACTATATTCTAGGCCTCTGATATTAAGCACAAAATGTTTTGGTTCAGGTTATTTCTTTAGTTAACTCATGTGTCATCAAATTTATAAAGCTCTTGTTATTTAAAATAAACATCTGATAGTAAGTCAGCAAATCCAGTCTTGCATTTTTCATATATTTCAGGAATGACCTTTTGGCTCAAAATCGGTTGGCTTGATTTCACCTCAAGTAAAGTGAGCCGCCCCATGAACCCTAAAAAAATAAGCATTGAGAATTTTTGATTTCTCATTTGTAATTAAAATAATAATATGCCAGCTTATTTTTTGATAAAGAAATAGAAAAAAAGTTATTTTCAAAATAATTTTTTGTTACTTTATTCTTTAAGTTATAAGGACATTAATAAAAATAAATAACGATAACTTTAAAACAATAACATTTTATATTTACACTTACCTAGATTTTCTACGAATGAAAAAGGCTGGTTGTCCAAGGCTATAACCTCCCCTATTGCTAGGTGTACAAGTTCTGCTTTAGGATCATTTATATTCTACTATTTGGTTGTCCCAAAATATTCTGTAATATTAACTTGTTTTATTTTCCCAGAAATGGTTGATGGTTCTGCCTCATCTTTATCTTCACTGATCAAACTAGTGGGACGTTTAAATTTTAAATGTAAATATCGACTTTGTACATTTTTAAAAGTTGATACTGACTCTTATAGTAAGTAATAACAAAAACAACCTTAAAATAAAATTTTTTATTTTAACTAGCATTAACACAAGTCTAAAATAAATAAAATACTTTTGAAAAGTAAAATTTTCCTATTTACATTAAAAAAAAAAACACAGTGTGAAAAAACCTAATTTTTTACACTTTTACTCTTTCTATTGGTTTCCTTTACTTTAGATGGAATGTACACACCATGTCCTGTCTTTTTTAAATGTTCAAACAGCTTGTTTTTGGAAGGAAAATCACCCTTGCAGGTTACGCAACAATGACTTGTATCTATGTCATTTAAGTCTGTGATAGGTGTATCTTTTTTGCTCACCCTCTTGTCTTTTTTGGCAGATTTTTTTGATTTTTTGCCTTCTACAATATTATATGCTGATGACTCTTGTTTATTATCAATATCAACAGTACCACTTCCTTCCTGATCACCAACATTCACATTATTTACATTAGGCTTAGTTTTACTTATGCTGCCTTTTTTATTCTTTTTTCTTTGATTTTTGTTGGTACCAAAGTCAAAATCATCATCTGAAATTTGAGTAATACAAAAGTCTCTAGAAGTTTGATTTTCTAACCCATTTTTATTGACACCTACATTTCTTGCTTTGTTATTCTTCTTTTTAGTTTTTTTACTTAGCGTTTCTTCTGACTCCTCTGTACTGTCTTTATTTTCTTCATCTAAAATATCCAGATCTCCATTTTCTACAATTTTATCAAGATCAGCATCTTCTACCAGATCATCATCCAATGGATCTAAATTATTATCAGTCCTTTCCTGATTATTTTTCCTATTTTTACGCTTCTGTTTCTTCCTTTTTTTATTACCACTAATTTCAGGTAAGTCTTCTTCATCTGCTATTGATTCTTCACCAGAAATCTCACTATTCTCTTCAAAAGAATCCCCTAGATTCTCATTGTGATCTTCAATGTCATTATAATCTTCTAAATCATCAGTTACATTTGATTCTTCTTCATCCAACATAGACTGTTTTAAAATTTCCACATTTTCTCTATGTTTTTTACTAAGCTCGTGATTTTCAAATGCCTTAGGAGTTTTAAAAACCTTATTACAAGCTACACAGTACAAGTTATCTATATCTTCTTCCTCTGAAATTGAGAGATTGTCTCCAAATTCTTTTGCTAAATGTTTTTCTATTTCCTCTAGTTCAGATTGAACATTGTCAAATTTTAACCAATCAGCCTGTTGTGCAGTGTCATGTAATTTTTTGCGTTCTAATCTTTTCTGTCTACTTAACATTTCTTGTTTCTTTCTATTTTCTAAGGTTTTTGCCTCAAATTCTTTTTTGTAGGCTTGGACCCTCTTATCTCTTTTTCTTACAAATGCGACTAAGTTTCTAACTTCTTCGTTTCTTTCTTTTCTTGCTTTAAGGCGGACCTTTTTGTTTTCTTTTTCAATTATTTTTAGTAACCTTCTATCTCCTTTACCTAGAAAAAAAAAAGTGACTGAAATCTCTTTCCCATAAAAATGTTGTTTAACTGGCATATACTTCTAAAAATAGTATTCTGGAAACTCACTTCTAAGGTGTAGAAGTAGCAGATTTGCAAATTTTCTACAATCCAATAAAACTGTTGCTACCTTTGAGCGAACCAATTAAAATCACTGCAGTATTAATACATTAAGATAAAGCAAAAACTATTATATGCTATAATTAAGTAAAATATTTATAAATAATAATAAATCCTAGAATTCTGTAAAACTTTTATATAGAAAAACATTAACATATATATTAGTTTATTCTAAGAGAATACTTGTTTTTTAATTCTTCAAAAAGTATAAAGTTTATGACAAGTTTGGAAGTTAGCTACTTTTTAAATCTGAAAAATTCACATTATTATGAATTGGTTTTTTAATAAAATTTCATTACTTAAAAAATACATACCTTCTCTAATATCATGAGGATCCAACCATGAATAACTCTTCTGAGTAAAATAACTCATCCAATATTTGTAGAAAGCCGCAACATCTTCATAAGTACCATCGGACTTCCCAAAACTGGGAATCTCATACAATTCTTCTTTTTCATCCATAAACTCCATGTCTTCCTTGGCGATTTGGTCAAAAACTGTTCTATATACGCTATAAAATCCATCTTCATCGTCTCCATACCCTTTGAAACATGTTGTAGTAAAATACTGAAAAACATCCAAGCTCTTGTCTTCGAACTCAGAGCTGCGGCCTCTTAGAATCTGGTCCCGGTGAGCATCATACCATGCTCTTTCTTGTCTGTCACTGAGCACTTCATAAGCTTGTTGAACGATTTGAAACTGTTCTTTAGCATATTCGGAATTATCCAAATTTTTATCGGGGTGCCATTTAAGGGCTAGTTTTCTATAAGCGCTTTTTACGTCACTGTCGTCCGCGTTTGTCGATATTTCAAGAACTTCGTAGTGACACTTCATTTTTAGAACTGTTTATATGTGAATTTAGGCGTTTTGAATTACTTTGCTAGATAGTGGTTTACTTTATAAAAATTTTTAAGCCCTGTGCAGAACAAATTGTGAAATTTTATGAAAAAAAAGCACGCCAAAATTTATTTATAAAACAAGTACTTACCGATTGAAAGATGACGTTTGCTGATAACTGTCAATTTTGGAAATGAATTTTGATGATTTCTTTGTTTTACCTTTCCTACATATATTAAAAACAGTTAAGGAACGTATGTAGTTTAAAAAAATATTAATATTATTACCTATTTCAATCGTTGCACGGCCCTTGCTTTTAGAAATAAATGTATTGATTGGTTGATTGGTCCTTCTACAAGAACTTGAAGACAGCCGCACACGAGCAATGGTATTAGGAATGAGCTGACCTGATCGATTTTTAAGACACCAATAATAGGTTGGTTCAAGCTATGGTTTCAAATCCAGTCTCCGCATATTTAAAACCTAATCCATCATCTAACTTGCTGCCAAAATTGATTGATTGTATCTGGTAATAAAGCACCAGACTAATTTATACTGTTAAACATTCGAAATTTAAAATATTTCTTAGTTCACTGGCTTTCACAATATCATTAGAAGCCTAACCTAATAAAGTGTATAGTTTTATCTAATAGAAAAGAAAGTTAATGTTATACTTATAATTAAAAGCTAATTATTTTCATGCATAACTCAATATACGCGACTATTAAAATTAATATATATTATAAACAATTCGGTTACGGTATCCAAACTGGTTTGTAATGCAAACTAGCCATTCGGTTCGTTTGCGGGGTGGTCAGTCACGTCGGACAGGGTTGCAATTTAGATCGCTGTTTTCTACCTGTTTTTACCACACTTATGAAAATTTTAAATGGAGGCTAAAGAATTAGTTTCTAAATTTTTTACCTTATTTTAAATCTATGGAATTAGTTTCACTTGCTATTAATTATACCAATACACTTCATGATAGGCAATTCTCAATTGTTCGTTTAGGAGATTTAGGAATTATTCGCCATTAGATTAGGATAGTGAAATATGTTGTAAATATGATTCTGTAAAAGTGAGACATCTATGATGGAATTAAGATCCACTTGATAAATTGATAGTTGAGATGAGCGGCAAAGTAAAACAATGCGTCGATGAACTGAATGTAATTTTGAGAAAATGATATTTTAATACACTAACCCGGTCTTTTTTCTCATATAAAATAACGTTTCTAAAAATTTGTTTATTTACTCTTTACCGAAACATATCGATATCAGAAAGTGTCGATAATACCATTACATCCTTATGTACATTAATGATTTTACCACAGTAAATATACTACAGTAGCGAAACTGAGCTCCAATTTGGTGGCGAGATTTTGATGGCGCGTGCGTCGCCGGGTCCTTTTTCGAAATAGCCGCTCAGTGTTTACATCCGATCTCGGAATGTGTCTTTGGAAATGTATTGTCCATCGTTTCTTGATGTGACTACAGTTTATATGAATATAAAGACAGAAGGAAAAGAGAGTTTGTAGAAAAAGAGAATTAAAAACGTTTGTAAGTGAAGAGAATCGAAAAGGTTGAGAAACAATTTATATAATCATGGGGAAAGGAGGTTATTGTTGTGCCGTTGAGAATTGCAATATTCCATATAATTATTTTCGCAAATTATTTGCTCGAGTCACACTTTTTTATGCAAATAAGAAATTTCTAACTCAATCAGGGCGCGCTAAGACTATTATTCTAAATCATAACTAAATTTAATTATGCTTTATTTACATCACATGTAATCATCAACAGTATTATCCGTCAAAGTTTAAGTTGCTGCATTAATGATTTTTTTTTTGCAGTTCCTCTGCTTTTAGTTGAAACAATGATTTTATAGAAATCATGGTATGCGATTAAAGTTGTTGGAGTTGTTGATTTTTTTAATAAATCTCTATTGCTTGCTTTCACAAGACAACTTTTCACTATCTTAAATGCATTTTTGAAAAAATACATATGCATGAAACAATATTATCATTACTAATGTACATTTTGTTTAGGCATATTTGCTCAAGAGACGGCCTTCCAGGGAACCTTGATTGATTTAATAAAACGTTCGTATTGGTAGAGTGATTTGGTCATTAAAGCTTGAAATTTATTTCTAAACTTAGTTCGGCTGGTTATTTAAAAATCCTGACGTGATTGCTCAATTCTAACCTCGGATTCGGTTTCAGCGCCCAAACATACATATAGGTATAGTGATCTGTTTGGTAGTGACAAACTTTTTTTTGTGTGCCTGTGTAATTTTTTTATGATTAATAAATAATCCTCCAAATTCTGGTTTTTATAAAGATTTATTTTTGTGTAAACTAGTATTCAGTTTTTTAAAACTATTTATATTTGATAAATTATAAATAAAACATTTTTTTCTAAAAGGTGTATTCTCAAGAGGCTTCTAGTTTTCAATAACTTCATCTGAATTAATTGTTTGACACACCTTTTCTAATAATAAACCTGATAAATTTAACACTGTTTAATTGCAAGTACAATTAATACTCTGAAAGTGACTTTTTTTTTCTATTTTTCTCTATAAATTACATTGCTCCTTTTTCATGCCAATCTTTCAAAAGTTTCTGTGAATATATTATAAGGAATACAGAACCTATAACAACATATTTATTATTTTCAAATTTTAAACAGTATATTTTATTTTCTTATAAGCTGGGTTTGAAAGTTTAAATATTAAGTGTCGTGTTGAGATCACAAAACCACTGGGGAATGGGATTATTGAAATAATTTATGTAAATGGATTATTGAATCAAATATGCTACTAAAATAAGAAAAATTTTAATGTGATTCCAAATAAATTTTTGTAATATGATTTTGTCAGACGATGTGTGCCAGAGGGTAAAATATTCTGAAAATAAGTTCGTTAAATGGACAGTACACCTAATCGAAGTCCATTTTGATGGTAATTATGGTTACTATTAAAATTTTGAAGATTTAGTACCTGTTATTAATATTTCTCCTATAAAGAACTTATTTCTATTGTTGTATACTTATACTATAAATTAAATATAGTTATTTTCCTTTTAAACTGTAATTGACAATACTCAGTATATATGAGTCAATCATTTCTCCTAATGAAGCTAATATGGTTAGTGAAACGCGTGTTAAGCGCAAAAATAAAGTGTGTGGTGTAGTGGTGATATATACTGAGTAATGTCATTGTGTCAAAGATTCCACATTCCCAATATAGTTGTAATCGACAAGTCAGCTTGGTCATAACTAAGTATTGTATGTAACTATAATTAGGAAATTACTGTATGGACTCTTTGATCTAAATATTAATTCATTATAAATAAAAGCACGCGTTAATTACATTATCAAAAAGCAATACAGATAACAGAACACAAAAAGGTATAGAACCTCTAAGAATCATTCACATAGAAAATAGAGGTCTATACATATACGTTCATAATTCATTAATAATATTATATTAACCTTTCTCGAAGTTACACAATATAGTTTTGTAGTTTAAGAAAAAATAAGTACCAAAAAAGTAGATAGTGTTTTTTAATTAACGAGAGATCTATCACACCAAACAACACAACACTGCTTAGAAAAAAATGCTCTTATTTTAGAAGATGTTGACATCTTAGTAATGACAATTAAAATTAAATTAATTTAGTCCTTAAAAAACATCTTTAATCACAAATTTACTTGAAAAATGATGTAAATAAAACCTTAACCTCAAACAGTGACGTTTAACTTTGATAGACTTTTGAATTTTTGGATAAGGTTATTAAAAACTGAAGTTGAATATGAAGAATTCCATCAAATACCTTCCTATCAAGTTTTTCACCTGTATTCATTTGTTTTTTTTTTTTATATTACTCATGCTGCATTAACTTTTATATTACTCATGCTGTATTAAATAACAAATCAAAAATTTTCAAACATTTCTATATCTATGATTTTGAATGATAAAACTTTGCACAACTTTATTTGTATTTCAAATCTCGCGCTGGTCCACTTTTAACATGGCGGATTGCCACGTGACCTTCTGAAAACGAACCTGATTTTCCTATGCGATTATCCTTGAGTTTCGCTACTGTATAGTGTGTTTACTGTGATTTTACTTTTAGTATCAATATTATTTTCGTTGCTAAATACATGCCTAACTTTAAATGAATAAGTGGTCATGCGTCAATCTGTCAATTTTCCAGTCGAAAAAATTGTGTCAAATCGAACAGCTGATTATCTGCAAAAATGGCGAATAAATGTATATTAGAAAAAATCGAATAATTTTTAAGTGATTTCCGTCCCTTTGCCGCAAATTCATTGAGGTATGGTACAGTTTTATCCTGTAAAACATGTAGAATTAAGGGAAAACTATAAGTAAACCCCAAAATAAGCCTAAAAGCTGTCGTTAAAAGTACCCAATAAAAACGTCAATTTTGGAGGATTTTACGCTATTATACCAGTTTAATCCACTTTATCGTGTTTAATTTTCTCATTTATCGTCTGTCTAATAATTTATATGTTTAATAAAGTGAGAAAAATGGGCATGAACGTCGTTCAATCTGAGTGTGTGTCATGTGACCTTTGAGTGTTCCCTGGTCCTTGTGTACTGATCAAAACAAATCATTTGTGATCATTGAAGTTAATTATGAGGCGACCTGTAATGCGTGTGGATGCTTTGTTTCAATTTTATTGCTAATTTAATGTAAGAATTATTGTTTTTTGTGGTAATTGATAAAAGTATAATTTTATGTTCATCTAGTTTTATTTTAAAATGTTCCAAATTTGATGGTATAATTGAATGGTGTAGATGCTCGTCAGTTTAGCATTATTTTATTGTACAATAGGTAAAGATCATTGTTTATATATTTAAGGTGTGTTCCAATGAAGTTTTTGACTTCTTAAAGATTTCTAGCTTCAAGCTTATCTGTATCATTAACTTTTTGAGCTAAATAACAACCTTAGCTATGTCTGCCTTTTGCCAATCCCTCTGAAATCAACTGAGTTAGTTGCTTGTGTATCAAAATATTTATTTTCCATCTAAATAACTTAGTCCTGTCTTTGTCTGTCTTCTACCAAACCTTCTGCAAACACAGTTACTCTCTGATATATTAGAATATGTTTTATTGTTTTTTATTTTTTTTTTTTAAATCATTTTGATGCTTTTTGATTTGTAACCCTGCTTACTTAGTAGTCCTAATAATTTCTTTCTACTTTCTAGAAGCTGTATATGCTTCACATTTATATTACAAATGTAATAAGTACATGGCCCAAACCGAGTACCTGGCTGATTTGGCCTGGTACCTGGTTGGGACGGATACTTTATTACCCGGCTGAGTACCCTGCCAAACTTTTTGAGCAATAAAATCAAATTAAAAGCAACATTTATTTCAAGATATGCATAAGAGAAACATTTTAAATATAACAACAACAAATCTAAACTATTTATAATAGTACAAAACTTAACACATAGAATATTTGAATATTTAAAATTGAGCAAAGATAAATTCTAGGTATGTTCATTTTTTCTTCTATAATATATATAAAATGCAACATTTCTCTGTCTGTCTGTTCGTTAGTGCACTTATCTCTCGAGAACCACTTATCTGATTTACATGCTTTTTTTAAAACATACGTAGCTTCCCTGGCCAGATTATAAGATATATTTTATTACATTAGGTAACATAAGGAATAAGCAGGGACGATAAGAGTGAATCAAGTCGGAAAAAAGTTTGCCACTAGCAAGTTCTCTTGCAATACACTGCCTAAACCATTAAATATGGAACAATATCCTGTAGTAAAGAATATAATATATATAAAATGCAACATCTCTCTGCCTGCTTGTCTGTTTGTTAGTGAGCTTATGACTTGAGAACCACTTATCCGATTTGCATGTTTTTTTTTTTTAATTCAAATATTTGTTCTCTGGCCAGGTTATCTATAATCTTGTTTGTGCGTTAGTGTGCTTATCACTCGAGGACCACTTATCTGATTTATGTGTTTTTTTTAATCCATACATCTGTTCTTTGGCCAGGTTATCTATAATCTTCTATAATATATATAAAATGCAACGTCTTCCTGTCTGTCTGTTTGTTTGTCCATTAGTGTGCTTATCACTTGAGAACCACTTATCCAGTTTACGTATTTTTTTTTTAATTCATATGTTTGTTCTCTGACCAGGTTATCTATAATCTTCTGCAATTATTATTATTTTTTTATTATTATTTTTTATTATTATTTTTTTATTTCTAGAAGAAACTTCCTCTAGAAATTGTTTTTATTTTCTATTATTCTTACAATATAAATAAATGAAATATATTATTTCTCCTATATCCTAAGTAAGCACCTAGATGTGAAACATCTGTATGTGCAATATTATTTGGAAATGTTTTATTAGTTATTAGTACACTGATCGGTTACATTCATAAGTAGAAGAGAAGAAAAGCAAAAATAACAGTTTATCTCAAATTTACAAAATTACATGCAAAACAAAATCTGCCATCAAAATATACAATCAACTAAAATACCTCTCAAATTGATGATAATTTTCAAAAATGACTTTTTTACTTAATAATATAAAACATTTTATCTTAGTACAATTCCTTATTTCGGTTGGTAGCAAATTGTAAAGTTTAGGACCAAAATAATTTATAAATCTTAGGTTAAGATTATTAGTACTTGCTGGTAGTTTAATTTGCCTGCTGTGCCGGGTTCTTGTTTCATAAGTATGGTCAACAAAAGGCTTTAAATCAGGTCGAGTATGTATATAAGAACATACCGTAAAAATATAAATTGATCTAATATTAACAATGTCTTTATTAAAAAACAGATGTGAAGGGTATAATCTATTTCTTTTATAAATAATTTTGAGTATATATTTTTGTATTATATTCAATCTATACAGGTTGCTCTCATAAAGTCCACTCCACACCAATATTCCATATCTTATAATTGATTCCACAAATGTTTTATAAATTGTAATAAGTGTTTTTTTATTTAAGAATTCTCTTAATAAATAAAATTTATTAATAAGTTTACAAATTTTGTTGGATACATAATCAATATGAGGTTGCCACTTAAGGAATTTATCAATTACAATTCCAAGATATCTTCTAGATGAAGTTTTTTTAATAGAATGATTATCAACAACAATAGTACTGTATTGTGGTCTGTTTGCACTAGTAAGTGAGAAGGCTATGTAATTTGTTTTTGCTAAATTTAATGTTAGTTTATAAGTTTGAAGCTACTTTTTAATTTTTTTAAACTATTAACTGTTTGATGTTTTACACTTTCCCAGTGATCTCCAGAAACAATCAGAGCTGTATCATCTGCATAAGATAATATATATAAAATTAAATTAAATTTTATTAAATCAAATAGAAACTCCTAATATATCTTCAAATACAATTTGATGTCTTACAAGTCACAGATTTACAAAATAATTTCATTCCCACATATGAATAGTATATTTATACAATCATTATAAAGTAATACAAGGCAAGATATTTTGGAATATTAATTTTTTCATTTTAAGAATAATTATAAACCGTTTTTCATAAAGTTATTGAGATTATTTTTGAAAACTCTTAAACTTCTACACCCCTTAACATGTATAGGCAAATTATTAAATTCATTCAGCCTTTTGAAAAATAGCGAGTTCATGGTTTTCTTATAATTTGTTCGTACTATGTAAAAATCATTTCGCGAACGTGTTTGATAATCGTGTATATTTAATATAGTTATGTAGATAGATAGGTAACAGATTATTTATTATTTTAAAAATGAATATCTTGGTAAAGTACTTAAAGTGAAGATCAAGTGGTCCCCAATTTAAACAATCCTGCATTAAAGCTATTGACATATATCTATTACACTTTAAGATAATTCTCATACTCCTATTTTGCAATTGTTGTAAGGCAGATTTACTATCGTTATCAAGAAAATATAAGAGGCTTGCACAGTAAGTAAAGTGAGACTGTATAGTACTTTGATAAACATTCAGCCTTGATTGAAAAGAAAGGTTATTGGATACTCGTGAAAAAAAAGAAGTTAGTTAGACAAGAATCAATAAAGAAGGTTAAGTATTTTATTTCTGAAACAACTTCTAGTTTTTGGTTGTTAATAAAAATATTCACATTATTCAAATTAATTTGTGAAAATCGATATTTGGTAATTAGAATCATTGCTTTAGTTTTCCTGACATTTAGTTTTAATCCAGGGGTGCTCAAACTTGAACTGCTGGCGATCTACCTCAATATTGTTAGACTACGATCGATCGACTCTGAGAGGCTGCAAGTAAGTGTGATGCAGTATTGTCGTCTAGGTAGGGTGTATCGTGGCATAGATATTAGTTTTCCGCACAATATGCATTTTTTTTAGTCAAGGTCATAATTATCCAAAATTGCGAGTTTATTGGTTCTTACAAAACAAACGAGTTCTAGTGTCTAAACTTAACCAAAGAGTGACTTCGGATGTTGAAGCATGGCACTGTCCTCAGCATACTTTTCATAAGATGGTACGTAATTACCGAGTGCTAATCGCAAGCATGATGACATATGTTCGTCAGTTAGTCGATTGCGATATTTTGACTTGATTATCTTCATTTCAGAAAATGCAGACTCGCACAAGTAAGTTGACCCAAACATTGCCGTCAGTTGAAGGGCGATTTGCCTTAGATTCGGATATTTATCTTCAGATATAAAACACCAGAATTTTGTATCAGATGCTGTGGCTTTGAGATGTATATCTGATATAATCTGCACTAACTCATTTTCAACAGAACATGAGTCCATGTTAAACTGACTTGCTATTTCAGTAGCTATTCCTCAATGTTTTTACACGAAAAAGGATAACTCATAAATGATGCGATATTTGCCAATTTACTGAAATCATAAAAACGTATTTCGAATTGGCCTAAAATATTTGATAATTCTGCCTCATAAATATCATAATTCAACTGAGGAATCCTTGCTTTCAAAGACGGAACATTTTTCAGATCCTTACTTTTCAGTTGATCTATCATAAGTTGCAATTTACTTTTGAATGCGTTTATTGCGCTAATCATCTCAATAATAATTTTTCCTTTACCTTGAAGTTCCAAATTAATGGTGTTTAAATGCATTGTGATGTCTGTCAAAAATGCCAAATCAGTCAGCCATTTTCCGTTTTTCAGCATCTGAGTGTCATCACCTCTTTCGTCCAGAAAAGCTGTTATTTCGGGCAATAATTCTTGAAACCTTTCTAAGAATTTTCCAAGACTCAACCACCTGACGTCCGTGTGAAGAACTAAATCAGTGTGTTCAGCTGACTCACTATCTTCCAACTGCAATTTAAAGAGCCGTCGTTGCAAGCTACGTGCACGGATAGAATTCACAATTTTTATTGCAATGCCCATAATCTCCTCCATGTTTAGAACTTTTGAACCCAAAACTTGTTGATGTATAATGCAATGGAAGGAGAAAAATGCCACAAAACCGTTTTTGTTTCCAGTCATTGCTGGTGCTCCATCGGTTGTAATGCACACTAGTTTATATATTGGTAGCTTGTAGTTTGTTACAAAATTGAAGAACACGTCATATATATCTTCACCACGGGTCTTTCCTTTCAGAGGAATCATTGTCAAAAACTCCTCCTTAGCCGACATGTCATTGAATAGCATTCGAATATGCAGTGTGGGCAGTGCCTGTCATATCGCTGGATTCGTCGAACTGTAAAGAAAAGTATGTACATTCCATGATATCATGTCTTTTTATCTGCTATGTCCTGACTCATGACTTCAACACGCCTTGTGACAGTCGGACGAGATAACTGAAGTTCTCTAATAGCAGACATAATCTCTGTTTTATTTTTAAAATCTCCAAATAAAGTCTCACCCGCTCCAATAAATGCTTCCTTCACAACCAATCCATCATCAAATGGTTTCTTGTGTTTCGCCAATATACGAGATATTTTAAATGACGCGATCGTTGCAGCTTTTGATTGTTTGGCTGGTCTTGTGAACATGGTTTGTTCTTTTTTCAAACAAGTTATCAAATCACGTACTTTTCGTTTTCTTAATTCACTCTGTGACGGAAAATCCTTTTCATAGTTTTTTATGAACCGTTTTATGATGCCTCTCTAAGTTCCCACGCTTAGGTATTGC
Source organism: Pachyrhynchus sulphureomaculatus (assembly GCA_019049505.1). Classification (NCBI taxonomy): domain Eukaryota; kingdom Metazoa; phylum Arthropoda; class Insecta; order Coleoptera; family Curculionidae; genus Pachyrhynchus; species Pachyrhynchus sulphureomaculatus. Next base: position 21,067,168 of record CM032446.1, read on the forward strand.
AACTGACGCACGGCAAATGAGACAAATACACTTATCCTTTACCATACAAAAGAAAAATTCTTCCTCCCAATCGTTATTAACATGATAAGTTTTACTTTTCTTTGCCGCACTTATTTTGGACTATTTATTAATAAACTTTGTATCGGTGTATCGCCTTCAAGTTACAACTCAGACTGACTCCTATTCCTGCAGGCGCAACATTTATATCGGCGTGAACGAAGTCTCAAATGTTCCCGTCAAACACGCCGCCCGAAGTTTCTAGAAAAGTCGGCGGAAATCAAAAACGCGGCTTTTCTTTGACAAGTACCGCGCGTTCCTTTGATAAAGCCGCCTTTTTTCCGCTAGCAGGGGGTTATTACGATAAAAGAAAGTGATGAGGGGGTTATTCATTACATTTTGTTTTAGTTACCTAAAACAAAATCTGTGAATAGTTCTATATCGGAATTTTTTTTCTCGAGATCGACTCAAAAAGCACTCGCGATCGACTTGTCGATCGCGATCGACCGTTTGAGCACCCCTGGTTTTAATCTATTGACATTTAAGTATGATTCAATTTTTCTTAGCTGCAAATTGAGCTTGCAGATTTTTTTTTATGTGTCTAGCACACATGCTGGAGGGAAATCCCTAAAGCGCTACAGTAGCGAGACGTGTGCAGAGAAAGCGATTCACGTTGTTCTTGAATCTCCGTACTCTGTGGGAAACACAGTCCCGGGCAAATCATTCCAAAGTTCTCCATATAAATGACTGCTTGAAAAGCTTCACTTTCCGTGAAAATACTTGTAGCGTAGGCTCAAGTCGCCAACCGTTCTCTGATGTTCCTGCGAATCAAGGCTGCCTGTCAGTTCCGGGTCTTCAATCAGACGAACAGCTCTTCTCTGAATACAATCCAACAAATGCAGTGTATGTTTGGGAGCGGAGCCTCAAACATGGGAGCAGTATTCCATAGTTGGTCGAATTTGAGCTTTGTAAAGAATTAACAGTTGTTGTGGAGTGTAAAGCTTTCTGGTTCGAAATAATATCCCCAATTTTTGAGAAGCTCTCCTTGCAATGCCTGCCACATGTTCATGCCAGGACATATTTGCTCCCAAATTAACGCCCAACAAATTGAGTAACGATGTTAGAGGAACGGAGTGCCCCGACATAACTATGTCGGGTTCAGCAACGTTAACTTTTTTAGAAAAAACTGCCGCCTGGGTTTTTGTAGCGTTAAATTCCACTTGGTTACTGTCACCCCGAGATAGAATTTCTTCCAGGTCTTTGTTAAGTTGAATGACTTCCTGCTGTCTGCGGATATTCGTCTGAGTAGCCGACGTCCGAGCGTTCAAAGTGAATGAAGAGATAAGTGTACTGTCATCTGCAAAGCTGTAGATAGCAACATTTAATAGCTTGTCACTAGTAGAAATTAAAGTGTCATCCACAAAAAGGGTTATGAATTCAGAGTCGATAAAATGATTAATGTCATTTAGATATACCACAAAAAGAAGTGGTCCAAGGACGCTTTCCTGTGGGACACCAAAGTTATTTGGAATTTTCATTGACTTGCAACTATTAATCTTAGTCATCTGTTTATGATTTATTAAGTAATTCATAAACCAGTGCAGAATAACACCACCAACACCTAAAAAAGGTAAGAAGACCTTGCCAAATAACTACCGACCAGTTGCACTGCTTTCAATAATATCGTAAGTCATGGAAAAGGTTATCAATGAGCATCTTCTAAAATATCTTGAACGATTCAATATTATTAGCGATCACCAATATGGTTTTCGTAAACATAGATCAACAGGAGATCTTCTGACTTATGTAACACATGTTTGGAACAACGCAATTGAACACTTTGGAGAATCTCGAGCGGTTGCTCTTGACATATCCAAGGCATTCGACCGTGTTTGGCACGATGGACTGTTGGCTAAGTTGCGCTCTTATGGTATGTCTGAAAGGTTCTGTTTGTGGCTCTCATGTTTCCTCAGAGGGCGTTCTTTACGAGTGGCGGTCGACGGATTTCTTTCTAACGCCCTCACTATCAACGCCGGTGTGCCCCAGGGCTCCATACTGTCTCCTACTCTCTTTCTCATTTACATTAACGATCTGCTGGAAAAGACCGGGAATCCAATCTATAGCTTTGCAGATGACAGTACGCTTGTCTCTTCATTTACCTTGAACGCTCGGACATCGGCTGCTCAGGCGAATATCCGCAGACAGCAGGAGGTCGTTCAACTTAACAAAGACCTGGAAGAAATTCTGTCTTGGGGTGACAGTAACCAAGTGGAATTTAACGCTACAAAAACCCAAGCGGCGGTTTTTTCTAAAAAAGTTAACGTTGCTGAACCCGACATAGTTATGTCGGGGCACTCCATTCCCCTAGCATCGTCGCTCAATTTGTTGGGCGTTAGTTTGGGAGCAAATATGTCTTGGCATGAACATGTTGCAGGCATAGCAAGGAGAGCTTCTCAAAAATTGGGAATATTATTTAGAACCAGAAAGCTTTACACCCCACAGCAACTGTTAATTCTTTACAAAGCCCAAATTCGACCAACTATGGAATACTGCTCCCACGTTTGGGGCTCCGCTCCCAAACATACACTGCATTTGTTGGATTCTGTTCAGAGAAGAGCGGTCCGTCTGATTGGGGACCCGGAATTGACCGGCGGCCTTGATTCGCTGGAACATCGAAGAACGGTTGGCGACTTGAGTCTGTTCTACAAGTATTTTCATGGAAAGTGTTCGAAGGATGTAGCCCGCTTAATTCCTCCCAAAGCGGTGCATGTTAGAAATACACGTCGCGCTGGTGCTTCGCATCCGTATGAGGTTCAGCTTGTTACTCCGCGTACGACGCTTTTCAAGCAATCTTTTATATGGAGAATGTCATCCCTTTGGAATAATTTGCCCAGCGCTGTGTTTCCCACCGAGTACAATTTACAGCGATTCAAGAACAACGTGAATCGCTTTTTCCGCACTCGTGCCGCTCCTGGAGCGCTTTAGGGACCTCCCTGCAGCACGTGTGCTAGACCAATAAAAAAAAAAAAAAAAAAAAAAAAACACCATAATATTTTAGTTTATTAAATGCAACATCTCTCTGTCTGTCTATCTGTCCGTTAGTGCACTTAGCACTTAAGAACCACTTATCTGATTTACGTGTTTTTTTTTTAAAATACATATGTTCTCTGGCCAGGTTATAGGATATATTTTATTACATTATGTAACATATAAGGGAGGAATAAGCAGTGACGATAATAGTGAATCAAGCCCACACAAGTGGTGCCGCAGGCACAGCTAGTCATATATATTTCCAAACTCAGAGAATAGCACTAAATATTGAAGAAGCTGGTGCTTAAAGAAACTTAAGAGCAAGTTCTACTAACCTAGGAAAACTCTTCAAATTAATCTGCCACTATAAAAACAGACTTGCTTTACAATCTATCAAATAGCAAACTTAAATAAGAACTGAACTCTGTTTCTACATCTTCTGTTCCCCGAGAAACCTTTTTATTTTTCTCTTTGGTTTGACCAATATTAGAGAATGCATTCCAAAATGTTTCTATTTCTTACATTTTTTCAGTCTATTCATCGGGTGCAGTATTTACTATTAACAGTATCGCTTGTTTGGTGTGTTTTAAAATGTCATTTTTAACTTTTCCTTTGTTAGTGAAATATGCATCTTTAAATCTTGGGTCTAAGAACGTGGTAGTTATATAATTGTTATTGGTTACAATATTTGTGAATCTCTGACTCAAACTTTCAAGTAAATTATCCCACATAGATCCTAAATCTGGAACCTCAATTCCCAATAAGTATTTATTTAATGACAAAATTATTGGAATCAATTCTGATTGTGTGTGTGTGCCAGGTGTACAAGTATGAAATGCGAATTTTTTTTTCTAAAAAACATGTTAAATTCGGAAGAATGATAAAAAGTGCTTTATTCAAAGTATGCTCCATCGTTTGTTATACATTTTTCCCATCTTTCGGGCAATTTCTGAATACCACGCCAGTAAAAATCTTCCCCTTTTGCTGCGAACCATTCATCGAGCCATTTTTTCACATCTTCGTACGAACCAAAGCGCTGCTCAGCAGGTACGTGTCCCATCGATGCAAACAAGTGGTAATGGGAAGGAGCCAAGTCTGGTGAGTAAGCCGCATGGGGTAGAACTTCCTAGCTGAGTGCTTCCATCGTGTCGCGAACTGATTTTGCCGTATATGATGGAGCATTGTCATGAAGAAAAATGACTTTGTGTTGCCTCTTTCGGTATTCTGGCCTTTTTTCAGGCAGCGAACGGTTCAAATCGGTCAATTGTTGTTGGTAAGGTTTAGTATTAACCCAGGTTTTACAGCTCATAATAGATCACGCCCCTCTGGTCCCACCAAACACAGAGCATCGTCTTTCTGCCAAAGCGATTCGGTCTTGCGGTCGATGTGGATGATGCGCCTGGGTCTACCCATGATTTTTTGCGCTTGGGATTCTCAAAATAAATCCACTTTTCATCCCCTGTAACTATACGATGCAAAAACGACTTCCTTTTGTACCGAGCGAGCAAAATATCACACGTGTTTTTGCGTTTTTCCATTTGCCTGTCGTTCAACTCCTGTGGTACCCATTTATCAGTCTTCTGAATCTTTCCCATCTCTCGTAGCCGATTGGAAACAGCTTGTTGACTAACGCCCCATTGCTCGGCGAGTTGTTTTTGTGTTTGCGAATCATCTTCGTCCAACAATGCTTGCAATTCCACATCTTCGTATTTATTTGGCGGTTTTCCACGTTCCTTGTTTGCAACATCGAAGTCACTACTTTTGAAACGCCGAAACCATCGTTCACACGTATCTTGTGATGGAGCATGTTCACCATAAGCTTCTCGAAGTAATCGGTATGATTCAACAGCAATTTTCTTCAAATGAAAACAAAAAATTAATGCTGTCCGCGAATGCTCTTTGTTCGGTATAAGTTTCGACATATTGAACACAACAACACACACTTTTCCAATTTATCACTCGAGCGCGTCTGACACTTGTTAATGACACAACAAAATGGCGCAGTGTCAAATCTTTATAGCACAAATTGCATTGATGCACCATTTATTGTCTGAAATCCGCATTTCATACTTTTACACCTGGTATAATACACAGTGAACTACTAAAATGTTTAGTAGTTTATTCAAAAGGTTGTAGAAGCTCCTGTAATGTTATAATTAAGTCCTATTAATTTGATGTCAAAGAAAAAAGTGAATCATATTCAAGAGCAGGCAAGTTGATAGCTCTTCTTTGCTCAAAAAGCCTGTCCAATAGATACTATGCACAAATCTTGTCTATTTTCTTTATTCTAATGTTAAAATCTTTCTGGATTTGTTCTGATTTCATTTTGGAAGGAGATGAGCGGTTTAAATAAATGACGATGTTTCTTCTGACACTTACAATGTCCAATTTTTGAACTTTTTTAGAAGTAGTTACTACTAGTTGTTGGGTATGTATTAAACATGATTCATTATTTCTCTATAGTCTTATGTAGCATTTTAAATGTTATCTCTGTCTGTCTAATAGTTGGACTATTGTATTGTTTATATTGTTTTCTTTGAGCATCTAATTTAAGACATTCATGATGTTTTCACTGGTGTGACTACCTCCTAAGCCACCAAAATGTTGTGGCTCAAAATCTTTAGTTAACCAATATGATATCAAACTTATAAAGTTTTTGTTATTTATGTCAGATGTCTACATATCTGTTGTAAAGGAAAAGAAATCAACACCTGCTAGTAAATCAGCAATTCGAATTCTGCATTTTTCGTATGTTTTGGGAATGACGCTTTGGCTAAAAATGATCGGCTTGGAATATTGTAATGCGCCTCAAGTAGAGCAAGCAGTCTCTTAATTGCTCAAAAATAAGTATTTAGAATTTTTGCATTTTAATTTTTTAGCTAGAAGAATCTTTTACTGGCTTATTTTTTGATCAAGAAAGAGGAAGAAAATTATTTCAAATTTATTGTTTGCTTTATCCTTTAAGTTATAGGTATAGTATTTTTCAAGATCTAAGAAAGTGATTTGGCAAATTGATGCAATAAAAACATTAAACGATCGTTAGAATCTTCGCACCTACCTGGCCGTAACATGGCCGTGATTAATATATATATATATATATATATATATATATATATATATATATATATATATATATATATATATATATATATATATATATATATATATATATATATATATATATATATATATATACACACACACCTCCCTTTCAATCTAACATTTTATTGGCTAGTTCGTGTTTATAAATATAAAGAATATTCTTCATTTTATCTGCAGAATTATACTGATATAGGGTGTATTATAAAGTTCGATAGTGTCTTAAAGTGTCTGAAGCCCTTTCCATCAGAAGCCCGTTGAAGCAAAAGTGATAGTTAAAAGTGTTTATTTAAAGTTAGTGGAGTGAGGCCACGAAAAGTACTTTTCAGTGATGGAGACATCAGCTTTAACAAACATCCCTGAAAGTACAGTTTGGAAAATTGTAAATAATTCGATAGCCCCTAAAAAAAAACACGAAAAGACAAAGGTGCGTATCGAGGTCATGTTTAGTTAATAGCATCTCTTGAATGAACGCACACCAAGATTCAGCCATATTGGTCTATTTGTGTTTGGCATTCGTGTGAATCAAGGAAGTCGAGTGATTTTCAAGAAATGGGCGAAAAAGAATTTCGTGTGGTGATTAAACATTACTTTATGAAAGGCAAAACACCTCAGGAAACTAAAGAGAAGCTTGATAAACATTATGGTGACTCTGCACCTTCGATTAGAACAGTTTGTAAGTGGTTTCAAAATTTTCGGACTGGCCATATGGGCACAAGTGACGCTGAACGTTCTGGACGGCCTGTGGAGGTTACGACTCCAGAAATCATTGATCAAATCCATGATATGGTGATGGATGACAGAAGAGTTAAGGTGCGTGAGATTGCTAGTGCTGTGGGCATCTCGACTGAACGGGTACATAATATTTTGCATAAACATTTGGACATGAGAAAGCTATCCGCAAGATGGGTGCCGCGATTGCTCACGCTTGACCAAAAACGGAATCGTGTGAAGTGTTGCAAGGATGGTTTTCAGCTGTTTCAGAAGAATCCGGAGGACTTTAAGCGTCGTTTCATCACTGTGGATGAAACATGGATACATTACTATACTCCTGAGACCAAACAAAATCTAAACAATGGGTTACCAAGGGGGAATCTGCACCAAAAAAGGCGAAGACCGTTCCTTCGGCCGGAAAGGTTATGGCGACTGTCTTTTGGGATTCGCAAGGGATAATCCTCATCGACTATCTGGAAAAGGGTAAAACTATTACAGGTGAATATTATTCATCGTTATTGGACCGTTTGAAAACCGAGCTGCAAGAAAAACGCCCGCGATTGGCCCACAAGAAAGTCCTTTTCCATCACGACAACGCACCAGCACACACCTCAGCAGTTGTGGTCGCAAAATTAATGTAAATAGGATTCCAACTCGTTTCATATCCCCCCTATTCTCCAGGCTTGGCTCCCTCGGACTACTATTTGTTCCCCAATTTGAAGAAATGGCTGGCGGGACAAAGATTTTATTCAAACGAGGAGGTGATTGCAGACACTAATGGATATTTTGCAGACTTGGACAAATCCTATTATTCGGAAGGGATCAACAAACTAGAACATCGTTGGACGAAGTGTATAAGCCTAAAAGGAGACTATGTCGAAAAATAAAAAAGGTTTACCCCAAACACATAAGTAGTTTTTATTTTTGCACGGACTTTTCAAACCAGCCTCGTATATGTGCTCATAATAATACACCCACTTTAAACAGTAGTGTGATTGAGTTGATAAAGACAGAAGTCAAAAATGTAACCGTTGAAAACTGGAAAAACTGTATTCAACACGTCAAAAAAATTGAAAACTCATATAGATGTATGTACATAAATATAAATAGTTTAGAACCTGTAAAAAAATTTATTATTGATTTGCAAGACAATAGCGATAGCGAAATTGAACTGAATATTAATTAATAACTAAAATTGTAATAAATATACGTGAGGACACTGTACACTGTTTTAATATATTTGTGTAATTACTATATTGTGTATTATTCAGTACATAAACCATTAAAATTGAACTGTTTTATCACAATAAAATTTTAAACCCAACAATTATACGATCAGGTGTAGTGCGGCCCTGCACGATGCCTTGTCATTAAACAGCCATAAATTAATCACTTTTGAATCTTGTTGAATTTTGAACGAGTATAGGTAGCTAAGTCACTTTATTAGATCGTGAAAAATACTATACGTACATTTTACTGTACAAAAGTAAATAACAATAATCTTAATACGATAACATTTCATTTTTAAGCTTATTCTCTACAAACGAAAAAGGCTGGTTTTCCAAGGTTATCACCTCTCCTACTGCCGTGTGCACAAGTTTTACTTTAGGATCATTTATATTCGTATAGTTGGTTCTCCCAAAATATTCTGTTACTTTTTTTTTTAATTCCAAATGTGGTCGATAGTTCTGCTTTGTCCTTAACGTCATTGACAGCATTAAACTTTAAATGTTTCCTTAAAGATGAAGTACTGGCTTCTTTTCCTAAACCTCGCATAATTTTTACGCTACACAACCCAAATACTACTTTTCATTCATCTTCCTCATCAAATAAAAAAAAAAGTTCCAGACTTGACTCATTTATTAAAACATAACAATCGTTAAAAAGACCTTCTGTCGTAGAAAATATCTGAATAAGATTTTTATTTCGGATTACCGCTAAATATGGAGTTTTACAGAAAGCAATCAGACGCGTAGTTGCCTAAGCGCTAATTTATCGCGTCTTAACTATATTGCCAAATCGTAAAAAAATTACCTTAAATTGTCAGTGTTGGCAGAAAACGTTAATAAAACGTAAAACGAGCTTAAGATCGGACCAACCACTTGCCCCGTCTTCGTGATGTCGGATTTATAAACCGCATGGTTTTTAGTCTGTTAGGCTTTGGTTTGAAACTGAAACAAATTATGTCTACTATTGATCCTTCAGATACTTCCTGCCGATTTCAGAGCCGTATAGCGTGTCCAGTAACTAACTTCTCCTGGGGACCATTTACCGTCGTCAAGTATGTTCCCGTCTACCGTTATCAGGGAGTGTGGCTATCTACCGTCTTTAACAAACGTACCCGTTTACCGCCATTATTTACTGTTACCGTTATCGACTGCCATCATCAGTTGGCGTTACTCCTTTCTGTAACAAGTCTAGGATAGGAGAAAAATAAACAAAAAAATGCGTAATTTTTAAATTCTCAGATGTGGTCGATGGTTCTGCTTCGTCCTTGACGTCATTAAATTTTAAATGTTTCCTTAAAGATGAAGTACTGGCTTCTTTTCCTAAACCTCGCATAATTTTTACGCTACACAACCCAAATACTACTTCCTCATCAAATAAAAAAAAAAGTTCCAGACTTGGCTCATTTTTTAAAACACAATCGTTAAAAGGACCTTCTACCGTAGAAAATATCTGAATAAGATTTTTATTTCGCTATAGGATTACCGCTAAATACAGAAAGCAGTCAGACGCGTAGTTGCCTAAGCGCTAATTTATCGCGTTTTAACTACATTGCCAAATTGTAAAAAAATTAAATTAAATTGTCAGTGTTGGCAGAAAACGTTAATATAACGTAAAACGAGCTTAAGATCGGACCAACCACTTGCCCCATCTTCGTAATGTCGGATTTATGAGCCGGATAGTTTTTAGTCTGTTAGGCTTTGGTTTGACACTGAAACAAATTATGTCTACTATTGATCCTTCAGATGCTTCCTGCCGATTTCAGAGCCGTATAGCGTCTCCAGTAACTAACTTCTCCTGGAGACCATTTACCGTCGTCAAGTATGTTCCCGTCTACCGTTATCAGTGAGTGTGGCTATCTGCCGTCGTCAACAAACGTACCCGTTTACCGCCATTATTTACTGTTACCGTTATCGACTGCCATCATCAGTTGGCGTTACTCCTTTCTGTAGCAAGTCTAGGATAGGAGAAAAATAAACAAAAAAATGCATAATTTTTAAATTCCCATATGTGGTCGATGGTTCTGCTTCGTCCTTGACGTCATTAAACTTTAAATGTTTCCTTAAAGATGAAGTACTGGCTTCTTTTCCTAAACCTCGCATAATTTTTACGCTACACAACCCAAATACTACTTCCTCATCAAATAAAAAAAAAGTTCCAGACTTGGCTCATTTTTTAAAACACAATCGTTAAAAGAACCTTCTACCGTAGAAAATATCTGAATAAGATTTTTATTTCGCTATAGGATTACCGCTAAATACGGAGTTTTACAGAAAGCAGTCAGACGCGTAGTTGCCTAAGCGCTAATTTATCGCGTCTTAACTATATTGCCAAATTGTAAAAAAAATAAATTAAATTGTCAGTGTTGGCAGAAAACGTTAATATAACGTAAAACGAGCTTAAGATCGGACCAACCACTTGCCTCGTCTTCGTGATGTCGGATTTATGAGCCGGATAGTTTTTAGTCTGTTAGGCTTTGGTTTGAAACTGAAACAAATTATGTCTACTATTGATCCTTCAGATTCTTCCTGCCGATTTCAGAGCCGTATAGCGTCTCCAGTAACTAACTTCTCCTGGAGACCATTTACCGTCGTCAAGTATGTTCCCGTCTACCGTTATCAGTGAGTGTGGCTATCTACCGTCGTCAACAAACGTGCCCGTTTACCGCCATTATTTACTGTTACCGTTATCGGCTGCCATAATCAGTTGGCGTTACTCGTTTCTGTAGCACGTCTAGGATAGGAGGAAAAATAAACAAAAAATGCGTAATTTTCATTTGCACGTCTTTAGTTTGTATTATTTTAATTGTATTGCTTTTATCTTTTACTATTTATTGTAACTGTTTTAATGACTAAACATATCTCACATTATGATCTAGATTGTGAATTAAATAAATAAATAATAAGAGCAGTCACGAGAAGTTAGTGAAGTAAATTATATTATTTAAGATATTAAACTCAAATTTACAACATGTGGTTTATGGGAAAAACCAGAGTATGGTCTAATCTTAATGGGGATTACATAAAGTTATAAAATTAAAGTTAAGATATTTATTTTTCTTTGTACGGTGGTGTTGTTTTTAAATGATCAACCATGTTAAGAAACAATGTCAGGTAGTTGTAAGTGGCAATACATTTAGGCAGGTGAAAATAAGTCAGTTTTTATATTTTTTTAGTTGGTTTTATGTAACATTAACTGAATTTTAGGTATGATTTGTTGTTACTTAAGGCTAAAATTATCACATTTTTTTAACATTGAAAAATGGCACAGTTAAGCTGACAAGGTTGTACGGCGAGTGGTAAAATGACGTAACCTCTAGCTTCTGATGTATTTAGCTAAAACTAACGAATTTTTTTTTTTAATTTATTATTAATTATTTAGGTTTAAATGCAAGGAAATATTGTTATTTACTATGGACAAAATTTTAACGAAATCGATCAAATCTTTTTTGAGTTATGGATTACACTAATTTCAAAAATACAGTTTTGTAAAAAACGTTTGAAGAATATTTAATCTTCTTCTTCTTTAATATATGGTGGGTCATATAAGTAGGCATACTGCCTGTTTTATCCCCATTAGGCCTCTTCCGATGTAGACATCCAGCATTCCTTCTACCTTTTCGGGGGTCTGCCCCTAGTTCTTCTACCGCAAGGTTTATTGAGTCTGGCCCTTTTTACCGATCAATTTTTCTTTCTGTCTGTTCTAAAGTTAGTTCTAGATTTACTTCTTCAAGTATGATTTCATTATTCTCTTTATATAATTTCTCAAAGTATGTTTGCCATTCTTGAATTGTAATTTTATTAGTAGAGACCGGAATATATGCAACATAAAAATCTTGAAATATGCATGCAAATATGCATGAAAAATGCTTAAAATATGCATGAAATGGGTCAAAATATGCAATATTAAATAATAATAAAAGTAGTAATTTTTAGTTTCTTATTTCAAAATCAGCATAAAATTAACAAGTTATCGACGATGTTTAAATTTAATTAACAATTATTTAACATTTTTTAAAATTATTTGTATTCTTGTACACGTAAACAATAAGGTATTGTTCCAAATGTTGGGTAGTAAGATTGTGTCTTCGATCACTTAAAATATTTTTATAAGTGGAAAAAGACCGTTCCACATCCACTGAGGTAACTGGGCAGTATTTGAATTTGGGTGCTATATTAGCACTTATTGTTTCTGGCAAAAGTTCCCATTAATAAACTATCAATTTGACACAAAGGTTCAAAGCCTGGGTTATTGCACAAAATGTTTTCAAACTTTTCTTTAACTCTACGCGGGAATACATCTGACAATGTGGAGTTTATTTGACGGATTTTATTCAATAACTGAATTGATTCGGTCAGCGCCACTTTTTACAATTATTTATTTTCTTGGTAAATGTATAAAATAATAGGCAATCAGCTAGAGAAGACATTATTATTATTATTGTTATTTTTGTTCTTCTTTCTCACATTTGGTCAATGTGATTCCATGTTTGGCTGACGTGCCTATGCCAAGTCAGCACAAACGCTATTACCATTGTGTATTAAAGAATGAACTGACAATGTTACATGTTTTCAAAATCACTCACTTCTGAATATTTTTGTGTATGTTTGTGTTGAGTTCTAATTGTACTAAGTGTGGTGGGAATGTTAATGGTATAAGGCATGTGGCTGACATAACAAGGGGGACAATGATGATTTTTTCTTGTTTCCATAGCCATTTTATTTCTGTTTCAAGGTTTGTGTATTTGAAGATTTTTTCTGTGTATTTTGTTTGGATATTTGTGTTGTTGAAAACAGCTATGTCAATCAAATAGGTCACTTTTCCTTTTTTGTATTGAAAAGTAATATCGGGTCTATTGGTGGGAACTGTTTTATCTGTATGGATACTAATGTCCCAGTAGAGCTTGTAATGTTTATTTCCAAGTATGGATGTTGGTATATATTTATAGTATGGATCTATGTTTTCTATGAGCTTGTATGTTGTAGCTAGTGCTTGGTGAACTACTTTTGCCGCTGAGTCATGTCTGACTGTGTATTCCGTTCCGGCTAATATTTTACATCCGCCCGTTATATGTTCGATCGTTTCTTTGTGCTGGTAGCATTTCCTGCATCTGTGTTCTGTAATAGTTGGGTCTTTGATGATATGCTTTTGGTAGTTTCTGGTTAATATGATTTTATCCTGGATGGCAAGTAAGAAGCCTTCTGTTTCAGAGAATAGCTGCCCATCCTGTAACCAGGTGTATGATTGTTTTTATTTACGTGGTCTTGTTCTATGTAGTATCTTTGTTTTCCGTAGAGTGTTTTTTCTGACCACTAGAGTGACCGGATCTCATTGAGGGGGAAAAAAAATGTCGGAATCTTGTTCGTCTGGACCCCACAAAACGATTCCCCTTTTCAGATATTGAGATAGCCGAAATTTGAGCTCGATTAAACGACGTTAACCCGTGCCGCTCGTCGCTCAAAGTTTGAAAAAATCCAAATTTTTGGCCAAAAAGCTGACATATGGAGCCATAACTCCAGAACGGTAAATAATAGAAACACGCTTAATATCTCAAAAGAAAGCTAATGTTGTTCTTCAAAATTTATATTCTATACATAATTGTTGTTATTTTAAGTCAAACAGCCCTTAGCCCCAAAAAACGTGACCTGGTACCACTAGGAGCATACTTCGTATATTTTGTTATTAAGTGATAAATTTTGCTTTTTTTTGTATATTTTTGAGTTTAAAGTAGAAATATAATAAAAAAACAAGTAATAATGATAAGCCTAATGACATTTTTTATTTTAAAATATAAAAATTAGGTATATAATACATACAAAACAGACACAGAAAAGATACAGACGTAGTACCTACATGAGTTGATAATTTTACATAGTTATCTAATCTATTCTAGAGCTTTTGTTAAAGTAGTTTTTGAAACGTCAGGATATAATGCTCGGCATTTACTTACAACTTGCAGGACATATTGCTTTTGGTCTTCATCTTTTGTCAGAAGGTCGTTAAAGTCGGTTATTAATTTAACACCACGCTCAGCCATATCATTAACTACTTTTAATGTTTTGACAATTCATCCTCGAGTTTCAAGCTTTTTAATACCCGCAGGTATGTGGGAAAAGTAAGTGCTAATCAAAGCTATGTTTTTTTTAATATCAGAATCGTTAAATGCTTCCTTGGATTGACGAACTGCCATAGCCTCTGAACTATCGAAGTCATTTACTACACCTTTGACGGCCTCGAAATGTTCATTGTAAAATAGTACAGCTTCAATCCATGTTCCCCATCGAGTTACCACTGGTTCGGGAGGTAAAGGCATATTTGGCAGTTTTTCTTTATAGGCGTTATTGGGAGCAGGTGCCTTAAGAAACACTTTCTTTGCTGATGAAATCAGTTTATTTACATTTCCAAACGTAGATCGTACTTCTTCAGCTAGTCGATGGACTCCGTGAGCAAAGCACGTCACATGAATTAAATTTGGCTAAAATACTCGGAGGACTTTGGCTGCCTTGATCATATAGGGAGCAGCATCTGAGAGAAATATAAACACTCTTTCATCTGCAGAAGATACAGGAAATATTTTTTTAATACCTAACACGTTAAAAATTGCAAAAAGACTACACTGATGCAAGCGCGTCAACAATAATGTTAAAACTGATATCTTGTTTTAAAATAAAAATTCGTCTCCGAGAAAATTGTTTATTTGATCCACGCTCAAACAAATATTCTTAGAAACTAACTACTTATCACTTAATATCCCGACCAAGAAACAAAGGAATAAAATACCGTCGTAATTTTGGGTATTCCTAATCGATGTTTACACTATTGCAGGTAATGTCCCGGCGATAAGATCGGTTCCAGACGGCGACATTAACAATATCCTGAGCAATTCAATTGTCTAGTGATACCGAGAAATATTGTAAATATAGGGAAAATATGCATCATTACTAGATTTTGCGTAAAATATGCAATAATCGGTGAGAAGGGTCTAAATATGCAAAAGCATATGAAATAATCCGGTCTCTATTTATTAGTTTGTACCGTGTCCTTATGATATTTAATCGATTTCGTTGAAATCTTGTACACATCTAAATAACAGTATTATCTTGTAATTGAACTTTTTTTTATGGTAAACTAACTCAAAAATTTTATGAAAAATTCAAAAACACCGTATGAATGTTAATAATAAATTAAAAAAAAACTTGTTTGTTTCAGTTCAATATAGCAGAACCTAGAGAGTCATTTTACCACTCGCCGCACAAGCTTGCCGAGAGACAGTGACTTAACTCTGCCATTTTTCAATATTTTTTAAAAAATTACGTGTTAATTTTAGTATTAAGTAACAACAAATCATACTTAATGTTCCAAGGAGTTATATACACCTGGGCGCGGCAATTTCATGAGAAAATGATCTCCGATGAGGCCCATTTCTGGCTCAATGGCTTCGTTAATAAGCACAATTACCATTATTGGAGCGAATCCAATCCACAAGTGATTCATGATACTCCTTTGCATCCGCAAAAAATCACAGTTTGGTGTGGATTATGGCACGGAGGCATCATCGAACCTTATTTCTTTAAAAATGAGGAAGGAGCTACCGTTACCGTAAATGGCGAGCGTTATAATTCGATGCTGCAGGAATATTTCTTCCAAGAATTTGACGAAATGGACGCAGACTACTTTTATTTCCAACAGGATGGCGCACCGCCTCATATTTCCAGCCCAAATATGGCTTTATTGCGCGCCATGTTCGGTGAGTCATTAATTTCACGAAATGGCCCTACCGCTTGGCTGCCAAGATCGTGCGATTTAACGCCTTTCGACTATTTTTTTGGGGCCACATTAAATAACACAAGTTTACAGCAACAAACCAGCAACTCTTGATGCACTTGAAGCCAACATTCGTCGTGCCTTAGCCGGCGTAAGGCCGGTAATGCTGGCCCGAATCATGGAAAATTGTTGTAAGCGATTGCGTGTCTGCAAAAAGAACCGCGGCCGCCATTTGAACGTTATCTTGTTTAAATCTTAAATGGCATAAAATTTCCCGTTAAATAAAAGTTCCAGAATAAAGTTTGCTTAAAAATTCTTTAAATTTCTAAATAAAATGAAACGAATTACTTTGTTATCTGTCACTTATTTTTTTATTTATCTGCTACTGCAGTTTCGTAGGTTTTCTACAGTATCAAGCGTAATACTACAAACTGAGGTTGTTTATTTATGATTTATAACAAATTTCCAGGTACAATTTGGAATTACCCATCTTTAAATTACAATGAACTTAAATTAATTTATTGAATTGGGTTGAATGACATTATTGTTTAAAATTTGAAGAAATACTTTTCAATATTCTCTTAAAACTTTTCACAAAAATTCCTTCTTCAAAGATATATCTAAAAAACTACTAAAATACGCCAAACAGGGTTGAATTCTAAACATCTGTTTGATTATAGGATTGTATCTTTATTTTTATTGTGCCTGTAGATCTCTATAACTTCTAAAATATTTAATTTTTTTCCTTTTTGTGCTTTATGTAATATTTGTAGATTATTTATCGAATTTTCTCCCTGTTTGGCCTATATAACAACTATTACATTCATTACATGACAGTTTATAAACTCCAGAGTCTTTGTATTTATGAGTTTTGTCTTTTACGTTGAAAAAGAGGGAGGAAAGTTTTTGGGGTGATTTAAAAGTGATATTTATGTTGTATGAGAGTATATATGTAATTTTATTAGAAATTGGTCCAACATATGTCAATGAGGAAAAAGTTTGTTTTTCTTCGTTTTTTACGTGTGGATAAATATGTCTTAAAATTAATTGTTTTTGTTTATTTTTAATTAGGATATCTATGGTTTTTTTTCTGAAATCCGTTATTGTGGGCAATAGTCTTTATTATATCTAATTATTTCTCTAAATTTTGTTTATTTAAAGGGATGGAGAATGCTCTGTGAATCATGGATCTATAGGCTGCGAGTTTATGTGAGTTTAGGTGGCATGAATTATTGGAAATAGTGGTGTCTGTAAAAGTGGGCTGTCTAAAGATATCGAATGAGAGTTTATTGTTATCTTTGGTGATGGAGAGGTCTAGGAAGTTTATTTTATTATTCATTTCTGTTTCTAATGTAAATTTTATATTTGGATGTATTCTATTCAAGGAATTTGGAGGGATTCGTCGTCTCCTTTAAAACAGACCAATATGTCGTTTACATACCGACCTGAGTTTATAGTATTACGCTTGTAATGTAGAAAACCTACGAAACTGCAGTAGCAGATAAATAAAAAAAAAATTGTGACAAATAACAGAGTAATTCGTTTCATTTCATTTAGAAATTTAAAATGTACTGTTCCAAAGTAACGGATTCCTCAATTATACAAGTAAAAACTTTGTTTTATTCAATTTTAAAGTTAGGACGCTCTTAATGGAAAATCAAAAAAATATCTATATTTTTAAGGTTATTAAGTGTATAACACAAACAAAACCTCTCGAGATTTTGTAGAAAAAGTAATTATTAAGATTTAAAAAAAAAGTTAAAAAATATTAAAAATTAACTAAGTAATATTGCAGACAGTGTCTGAAAACAGGTAGCGGTCCCAATCCGACGCCAGGTCACATTTAATGCTATAACTTTGTAATGGAATATAACTTTTTTATTTTTTTTTTATAATTCTTAGAAGTGTAGAGAATAAAAATCCGTAAAAAAAATCGAATTTTTGAAAATTTGAGATGTTGTAACCCCTTAATACCAGGTCTGGGAAAAAGTTCGTGGCGTTTCTCCCGATAGATGGCATCAATTGCAAATAACTCAAGAAACACAGATCGTAGCGACACCACTAAACGCTCGTTGGAAGGGTGACACTTCGAGCGTTACTTTGAGTGTATAAACATCGAAATTGGTGTAGTGGTTAGAAAGGTGTTTGCGTTTGAAAATGGAGAAAAGTAATGAAAAATTGCGCTATATTTTGCAATATTATTACGACAAAGGGAAGAAACGCTGCGCAGGCTTGTGAAAAAATTTGTGCTGTGTACGGTGGAGGTACTTTATTAAAATCTGCAGCGCGGAAATGGTTCGCTCGCTTTCGTTCTGGTAATTTTGATGTGAAAGATGAGTCATGCTCTGGTCATCCAATCACTGAGAAAGCTGATGAAATTCTTGAAAAAGTCCAGCAAGATAAGCATATCAGCAGTGTCGATATTGGTATGGAGCTAGGCAGTGACCACAAAACGGTTTTGAACCATTTACACAAAGCTGGTTACAAAAAGAAGCTCGATGTATGAGTTCCTCATGAGTTGAGCGCCAAAAACATGATAGACCGAATTAACATCTGCGATGCGCTGCTGAAACGCAATGAAATCGAGCCATTTCTGAAACGTGTCATAACCGGTGATGAAAAATGGATCACGTACGACAATCGGAAGCGTAAAAGATCGTGGACAAGGGATGGTGAGCCGTCACAAGCGTTTGCGAAGCCAGAATTGACGCCGAAAAAGGTGTTGCTGTGTGTGGTAGGACTGGATGGGAATCGTCCACCATGAGCTACTTCCAGTTGGTCAGACGATTGATTCTCAACTCTACTGTGGACAACTAGAGAGACTACGCCAGACAATTGAAAGAAAACGGCCCGAATTGATTAATAGGAAAGGTGTTGTCTTCCATCATGACAACTCCCGACCACACACTTCTTTGATGACCCGTCAAAAATTGCGAGAGCTTGGTTGGGAAGTTTTGATGCATCCACCGTATAGTCCAGTACATAGCAGCCTCTGACTATCACGTGTTCCGATCTCTGCAGAACTCTCTCAATGGAATTAAGCTGCTTTCAAAAGAAGCCTGTGAAAACCACTTGATTCAGTTTTTCAACCAAAAACCACAGAAGTTCTTCACCGATGGCATCATGGCTCTACCCGAAAAATGGTGAAACAATGTCGATAATAATGGAGCATATTTGGTTTAAATAAATTCATTTTCACACTATAAGAAAACCAGTTGTATTTTACTAAAAAAACGCCACGAACTTTTTCCTATATCTGATATTACACAAAACGTTCACGTAAAAAAAATCATAAAAATTGACTTATTTTCACCTGCCTGAATCTACTGCCCCCCTTCATGGCTATATGCAATGTCTCTACCGGATTTTATAAAAAAATTTCTATAAAAGTAGAGTATAATTAGCTATGCAAATATAAAACATGAATAATCATTATATTTTTACAGTATTATTTAAGTGCAGTGTAGGTTAGTTATTTTAATTTTTGTCGTTAATAAAACTTTTTATTCCAGGAATTAAATAAAAATGCCTGGAACCAGCTTAGTGGTACCAGTAGTCCTGTGGGGCAAATATGCCCCCACTCATTGCATATCTTGCATTTATTTATCTAAGGATCAGAAAACTTTGGCCACTGGTTGTTATGATGGACAAATATGCCTTTGGTAAGAAAAAAAATTATTTAATACGATAGTCGCAAAGTTTTTACAGAGTTCTTCGTTGATAAAAACAATACTTATGAAATGTATTTGTATTTTTTGTTAGTTCCGAGGGTAAATCAAATATTTTTTGTTGTATTGTTCATTTGGGGTCGTTTTTTTGCGATTTCGGTCTTCAAAGGCACCAATAACTTTATATAATATTCGCTATTAATGATTTTCCCTTCTCAGCATTGTCGAGGAATATTATTCCCTGCACATCAAAAAATACAGAGGCCAAAACCTTCCCAGCCGACTTTTGTATCTTTGGTCGCTTCGGGTGGCTTTCACCGGCTGCTGTCCACTCAGCCGACTGTCGATTGATTGTCACATATCGCATGAAAAAATCCTTTTTATTGCGGTTAAACAGGTCCAAACAGCGCTCAAAAACATCAACACATTGTTGTTTTTGTGAGCAAAGGCGGTACCCATTTCCAATAGATCTTTCTCATGCCCAAATGTTCATTCAAAATATGACCAACACATGATATCTTTAGGGTGTCTCTCCCAATTTCACTTTACGGTCACCCAAAACAATTTTGTGATTTTTTTTATGTTTTCTGGTGTAACCACCTGATTGGGGCGTCATTTGTTTCTGTACGACCGCGTTTAAATTCAGCATACCAGTAAATGATGAGTGATTTTCCAGGGGCAGAGTCCCCGTAACACTTATCAAGCCATTGCTTTGCTTGAACGGTATTTTTCCCATCAAAAAACAGTGTTTAATCAACACCCGAAATTCGATTTTTTCCATTGTTTTGAAAATATCAAAAATAGTGTCACTAAAACCACTGTAACTTGTAAACTAATTGTCGAAATGTCATGAAATTTTGACACGTATCGTTTCGATTTTTTGATAAAGGCGACATCTGTCAAACCAAAAACTTTTTAGCCAATGTGTTTTAAACCAATTGAGTAACACATTATTCTAGAAACTATAAAACCTTTTCAAATTTTGCATAGACTAACGAGAGAGCCGGAAAAAAAGACTCTTCCGAGAACTCAAGTCTATGACAGACACAAGAAATTTTCCTGTGGCCGGAAAACGGTGGAAAATCTGAGTCGTTCTCGCCGACCTCGGACCAGGACCACGGATTCGAACATTAGGACGGTACCATTAATGCTGCCTACTACTGCTAACTCCTCGATCAAGTTAAACTGATCGACAAAAAAGACGATACATGCCCATTCGGAGTGTGGAACTGCTTCACGACAACGCTCGGCCCCACACAGCTGCATTGGCTCAACAAAAATTGCATCAATTGCACTGCAAACCCTTGGAACATCGCCCTATAGCCCGGATTTGCCGCCTTGCGACATTTATTGGTTTAGCCTTTTGGAAGAAGCGTTTGGAGGCAAGCATTTCTAATATGACGACAGCATAGAATAGTTCGCGCGCCATTGGCTCCTAACACGATCTACTTCATTTTCCGATGACGGTATGAAAAAACTTCCTTTTCGGTGGGGAAAATGTGTTTTGAACTGTAGAAAAATAAGGTTTTTTGGTCTTTTCATTATTGGAAAAATAATTTTTTAAAAAAATAATTCCGGTTTCTGTTTGATAGGCCCTTATATGAGATTGTGAGTAGACTGTAATTCAGAATTAAAGGGAAAGATTAATATTCACTCATTCGCCGGCAGAAAAACGGACCTTAACTTCTTTACAAATAAAGAAATTTGCGAACTAAGCTCCTTCTTCCTACTTTGGGGATCCAGCAGGCACTTCTAACCAATGTACCGTATTTATTACAGTAGAATCGCGATTATCTGAAATAATATGGAAAAAAGTGATTTCAGATAATCGGACTCGTTTTGCGTTAGTTCTGTTTTTGGCTGCAATATCTCTCCAACGTTTGATAAGCAAAACGCCCCCGGCGGTTGCATTTTCTTGTTGTTCTACATAAGTTAACGCTTTTTCTAGGGGCTTTAGTCTTTCTGAATGTGACATTTTTACTGGAATATTGTCAGTGGCTTCTACTTCGTTATCATTATCGTTATCACTGTCTATTTTATTAGCATTTTTGCATACACTTTTAATTAATTCTTGGTCAGTCAATTCATCTTCCACGCTATCACTGTTTAACCATTCACAAACATCGGTTTCCGTAACACTTTCACATCCTGATATTCTTGTAATAATTTGATTTCATTATCTTCTGTTTCTGCCTCTGAGTAATGTCTCTTCTCTTGTAGAATCAATTTTGACCAAGATTTCTCCAGAGTACTACTCTTTACTTGATTCCAATATATAATAATGGGAGTTTGTGTCTTCCAGAAGCATTATTGCATGCAGGAACAGTAATACGTTCTTTGCTACGTTTTTAACCAGGTGCTCTAGCTTCCGTTTTTGAAGCCAAAGTATTTGACGGCAACATTTTGTAGTTCAAGCCTGTTTCATCACAATTATAGATTTGGTCTGGTTGTAAACCATGTTCTTTCATAAGCTGCTCAAAATTCTCTGCAAATTTTTTTTCAGCAGATACATCAGACGACAATTTTTTTCTCCACAAACTTTCAATTGACGTACACCATGTCTTTTTTTATACTTATCTAGCCATCCATCACTTACAGAAAAATTTACAGGCGCTTCAATAACCGGCAACTCTTCGCTTAAACTCACTGCCTTATGTTTTAAAATTGTTCCTGAAATTGATATTCCACGTTCTCGATTCTGTGCAAACCATAAAAATAAGGAATCATCCACTTTTTGGTATTCACCACTTTTCATACTTTTTCGTGCCTGTGTGGAACAAAACACTACACCATTTTTCAAGTTTTTCGCGATTTTTTCTCCACTCTGAAACAGTACTCACGGCTACACCTAAATGTTTCCCTATGTTTTTAACAAGTTTACCATTATCTAAACGTTGAATTGCTTCAAGTTTATCGATTAAGGTAATAACAACACGTTTACGCTTATTATTATGACGCTCGATTTTGTAAAATATCTATTAAAACGAAACTATTACCTCTGCGATAATAATAGACGTAATGAGTAACTTATAACACTCGTCGACTAACCAAAACATAGACAGTGGTGTAATTCTAGACGTCGAGGAGTCCCCGACGCATTAAGGAAACCACTCATCATCTGTTTCGAATAATGGGGATTTTTTCGTTTAATGGGAATACAATTTGATTTTTAATAGTTTGTTTCGGATAAACCGGATATCAGATAATCGCGATTCGGATAATCGGGATTGTACTGTATTTGCGGTACCCCGAAAACGATACGATACAAAAATGTGATTTTTGCGAGCAAATTCGGCATATGTTTTAGGCCGCGCATGTCACATAGGCCACAATTTCAATTCGCGCTACTGTCGCGAATTCAAAGGAAATAATAAAATAATTTATTCTTTCTTTTTTATGATAAGATAGATACTCATTAATAAAAATGAATTCTTAAAAGACTAGTGACAATGTAAAGACATTCTTCTTTAAATTGTCACTAGCCAAAACGAAATATTTATTTTTGTCCAATAGGCAAGTGGACCCCGACACTCTTGAAATGACTCCACGTTGTCTCTTAGTAGGCCACACGGCCCCAATTTTGTGCATTTCAAAAGCTTCCACGCTTCAAGACAACAACTATATTGTATCGAGTTCTGAAGCAGGAGAGATGTGTACTTGGGACATTACCGATGGAAAATGTAGGGAAGCTGTTAAGTTGCCGCAAGTTCATACAAACATGCAGGTAAGTGAAATAAAAATTGTCTTGAGTCACAGAGCTCGTAAGAACAAGTGGGTATTGATCCATTACTTACCAGTGGAAAATGCCATGTACTAACTTGGCTTTCTGGCACACGTATTTTGATTGCCGAATTTTTACTAATTTAATTTTTGACTTGACAGTTACCGAAACAAGGATTAGGCCTGATTAGTTCAGGTTATACAGGGTGGCCCAAAATTACCGAAGAGGTTTGAGTTCATTATAACTTTTTATTTAAGACATACGAGGCTGGTTTGAAAAGTCCGTGCAAAAATAAAAACTACTTATGTGTTTCGGGTAAACCTTTTTTATTTTTCGACATAGTCTCCTTTTAGGCTTATACACTTCGTCCAACGATGTTCTAGTTTGTTGATCCCTTCCGAATAATAGGATTTGTCCAAGTCTGCAAAATATCCATTAGTGTCTGCAAAATATCCATTAGTGTCTGCAATCACCTCCTCGTTTGAATAAAATCTTTGTCCCGCCAGCCATTTCTTCAAATTGGGGAACAAATAGTAGTCCGAGGGAGCCAAGTCTGGAGAATAGGGGGGATGCGAAACGAGTTGGAATCCTATTTCCATTAATTTTGCGACCACAACTGCTGAGGTGTATGCTGGTGCGTTGTCGTGATGGAAAAGGACTGTCCAATAACGATGAATAATATTCACCTGTAATAGTTTTACCATTTTCCAGATAGTCGTTGAGGATTATCCCTTGCGAATCCCAAAAGACAGTCGCCATAACCTTTCCGGCCGAAGGAACGGTCTTCGCCTTTTTTGGTGCAGATTCCCCCTTGGTAACCCATTGTTTAGATTGTTGTTTGGTCTCAGGAGTATAGTAATGTATCCATGTTTCATCCACAGTGACGAAACGACGCTTAAAGTCCTCCGGATTCTTCTGGAACAGCTGCAAACCATCCTTGCAACACTTCACACGATTCCGTTTTTGGTCAAGCGTGAGCAATCGCGGCACCCACCTTGCGGATAGCTTTCTCATGTCCAAATGTTTATGTAAAATATTATGTACCCGTTCAGTCGAGATGCCCACAGCACTAGCAATCTCACGCACCTTAACTCTTCTGTCAATGATTTCTGGAGTCGTAACCTCCACAGGCCGTCCAGAACGTTCAGCGTCACTTGTGCCCGTATGGCCAGTCCGAAAATTTTGAAACCACTTATAAACTGTTCTAATCAAAGGCGCAGAGTCACCATAATGTTTATCAAGCTTCTCTTTAGTCTCCTGAGGCGTTTTGCCTTTCATAAAGTAATGTTTAATCACCACACGAAATTCTTTTTCGTCCATTTCTTGAAAATCACTCGACTTCCTTGATTCACACGAATACCAAACACAAAGAAATAGACCAATATGGCTGAAACTTGTGTGTGCGTTCATTCAAGAGATGCTACTCACTAAACATGACCTCGATACGCGCCGGTGGTGCCATCTCTCGGACTTTGCACGGACTGATTAGTTCAGGTTATACTTAGGTTTTAGTATGTCACGACCATTCCCAAAACCTCGAGTTCCAATCTGGGTAGGTCAAGATACTTTTATTTTAAAAGTGTATTTGGTTAGACCACATTTCATGTTACGCTGCTTGCCAGCAGATATCGATAGCCCTCAAAAGCTGGCACGCCGTAAAAAAGGCAGTTGTTGTTGGCGTGAGGCCGCTCAGACCATGAAAGGCTAACGATGAAGGCATGCAAGTGCTCCGAAATAATGTTAATCGAAACTCGTATTATTAGAAACCTTTATTCAAGAATAATAAATGTATATAGAACTGAATAGGAAAATTTCATTATTTCAAGATCACATATAAAATTTTAGGGAATTTTACATATTCTGTATTATTGAACTTTTGACCTAAATATGGCGAGTGACATATATAAATGTAAATATAAATAACCCGTCAAATGCTAGTCGGACTTGCGCACTTAGTGTTCTGTACGTTGATTGCTTTTAAAAAAAAAATGTTACAGAGGTATAAAATGATCATTAACTTCACAAAACACGCCTCAAATGAGTTTTCAACGAAGTTTTATTTTTTTTTTTTTTTTTTTTTCCGATCTTTATTGAAAACTCATGACCTTGAAAATTTTTGTTTTTTATATACCAAATAAAATATTAAAGGTAATGCACTTATGATAATTTTCTACACCTTGTGGAGAATATTTCAGAGTTTTTTCAAAATTTTTTGATCAGTACTTTTCAAGATAAGGGGGAGGACAGTGATTTTTCGCAAATTTTTACAAATAATACAAAGTGTGCGGAAGTCCTGTTTTTACAAGCTTTCGTTTGACATCCCACTCGATGACCTGGTAAAAAAAAAATTTTCCACTTCCGATTTCACCCCCCAAAACTAACCCCTTAAGTTATAATTTAATTTCCAAACCTCACGGCTCTGATGAGGCAATCAATCTATATTAGTGCCAGATTTCAACTTTCTATGTTAAATAGTCTCGGAGAAAGTCGAGTGTGACAGACAGGTGGACAGACAGACAGACACCGAAGTGATCTTATCAGTGTTCCGTACGGAACACTAAAAATCTTAAAAAATTGTACCAACTTACTTAAAAAAACATGTTAAATTCGGAAGAATGATAAAAAATGCTTTATTTAAAGTATGCTCCATCGTCTGTTATACATTTTTCCCATCTTTCGGGCAATTTGTGAATACCACGCCAGTAAAAATCTTCCCCTTTTGCTGCGAACCATTCATCGAGCCATTTTTTCACATCTTCGTACGAGCCAAAGCGCTGCACAGTGTGTCGACTAGTACAAGTTAGCTGGACAAAATTATTTTTTCACTTATTTCAATTGTTTATGTATATTCTAGGCATATTAAGTTATTTTAAGAAAAAATTCATCGCGTTGGCTTTTTTTATGGGCGTGGCTAATTTTTTCCCCTAAATTAGTCAGCTACGCAGACATATTTAACGATAACTCGGGAACAACTTGTCAGATTTTTATAAATAAAACATTAAAAAATGCGTAACAAAATTTTATTAAAGTTGATTGAATATTATTTTATTCTATCTTTTATCGTTTTGGAGCGATTTAGAAATTAATGGAGAGAAAAAATTTTTTTCGTGTAAAATTCATTATTTTTTTCGGTAAAAAAGCGCAATAACAAAAGAAAAACAAAATATTATACATTTTTCTGACAGCTGCGTATCTGGAAAATAAAATAAGGTATTAATCATGAAAATCGGTTAATAAATGTGAGTTTTATTCACAATTTACCGCAGGTACTTAATATCGATAAAATTTCTGTAATACAGCCACCCTTGCATATCGCGGTAGGATTGCATCAGCTTAGCAGGTAGATAACGGAACTAAAGGGCAAGGGTATTTTGTATGGTTATTAGAATTAAAAATTATAATACAGTGTCTTTCATTTAGCTGCATTTCGCTTACCTGTATTTTTTGTCCAGCTGCACAAAACATTGTATAACAAAAACAAAATATTCTGCGTATGTGCACGAATTTTTCTACAAACTTGAATGTGCAACTAAATGAAAGACACTGTATTATTATTTTTAATAATAACCAGATGAAAAATCATTTATTGCATTTGTCAATTAAAAATAAAACAATTAATCCATATTACTTAGTTTTATTGACACAAAAAGGATAAACTCAAATAATACCTGCCTTTCAGGTAGGTAACTTGTGCATTATACATACATAAGTAGTTGGTATTTTAAAATGTTTTTGATTTTTTTAAGGTACATATATCTTGCTGTTCGGTTCAAAAAAAAATTGTTTTTGAAAATTCCAGTCAAAAATTGTTTTTGTTTAATTTTAAAATAAATGTTATAAATGCTCTGTAATAAATTTAGCATAATGACACTGACTGTAATTATATGTAAAATAAAAATACTCATTTATTGATAAAGAAAAATTTACAAGTCAAGGTTTACATGCTTAGTACAAGCACTACATAACTAAAAATAGTAGCTGAACCTAATAATCATCATCAGAGTCTTCTGATGAGTCGTTTACTGTATAATCGTTATCATTTTGTGGCATTGTACGACAATATGATGACGATTCCAATCTTGACTCTTCTATGCTAGGGCTTACAATTAACTTTAATACCTCTGTACATATTTTTTCGGGCTTTTTTTTGGGAATCTCTCGAAGGCTATTGATCAAAGGATTAGATGTTATAATTAACATGCACAGTAAGTCTCTATTCGTGGCAACACGCGAGCACTTGCGGGTGTTGTACTCCCTAAATCTGCGGCAATCTTTGTTCCGTGCTTCTTGAGCCTCTTCGGAAACCTGCCCAATTGGAAGCAATGCCGCTTTAATGACTTTTGTGCTGTGAATTAATATTTTATGCACAGTAGCAGGCATACAGTACCACGAATAGAGACTAAGATAATGTTTTCTGGTTTCAAGACAAAATTTTTTGAATTCAACTAAGTTTATCTCGAATCCTGAAGACAATGTTCTCAAAATAACATCAAACTTTTTTATAATTGTAACATCCAACCCTGTGATCGGAGCACTCATCTCATCATTCTTAAAAAAGCGACGGGCTGTATTTCCATCATTTGAAGAACCAAATCCTGGCTTTGGTTTATCTACAATGAGTCCCCTCTCGTTCTTAAATGTCAATTTGATTTCCTCGGAACGAACCTTGATATCTGCTTTGTCTTCGTTGCTTCTAGCCTGTCATTTCTTAATATTCAACTTGTAACTGATATGTAAAAGACATTCGAAGCAACGAATCCAAGCATGAAGTGTAGATAAACCAAACCCAAAATGTTCTTGATTGCTGTTAAACATCGCGGGGTCATCGTTCATCGTCTTGGGGGTGGCGCCACAGATGAAACACTTTTGGGATGATCTAGTTTCCGTTAAGGCGTTACACACCTTTCCGTCTGTCATTGTCAGCAAAAGTTCGTGTTTTACAGAGATTTGAGTATCACCAAAGTTGATAAGTGTTGGAAGAAGAGCATTAACTTCTTCCCACAATCTATTTGTCTCCCCTAACGTGAAGTCGTTCGTTTCTTTGGCAAATATAAATTTGATTGGGCGACAATACAAAGTTGATGAAGGCCGAGGATTTTGCCAAATAATTTTGGACCCATCATATAACTTAAGGGGAACTAAAGAAAATGCGAAAAGAAACTCGTCCGTATATTCAGTGTTCTCAAATCTCTGTTTGTATGTGCGAGTTTCTGTTATAGCAATGTGCTCCTCTGCAGGGTAACAGGCCTGTTTGGACTTTTTTAAACTAAAATATGACGGAAACACATTATGCCCCGCCTTCATGGACCACTTCATAGTTTGTTTGTAAGAATGTGTTGTTGACTTAGAATCTATATTGTAAGCTAAGGCTTCGTCACTACTTAATTGCCTAGGATTAACGGAACTGGTATTTTTAGACTTAATAATATTATCTGGGCTCTCACTAATGTCTCTAATCACATTGGCAATTTTCCTTTGCCCTGCTGAACGCACAACAATTTCGGCAGCAGTCACCAATTCACTGACACTTCGGGATTCTACGAGATCCACGACGCGACGTTTCTTCGTCTTAAACGACGATTCCTCGAAATCTTTGCGAGGTCTTCCTGCAGGAGTCACATTCTCACTTGATGTTGAAGGTTGTGGCGCAAAAGAACTCGCAGTAAACTGTATGTCTGCTTCATCCAACCAATTCTTATTTTTAATTAAAAAACGCTCCTTCGACTTTCCTGAAGCCAACCATTTGTCACCAAACTTATTAGACAAGTTGGATATCTTCAACTTTATTTCTTTTTGGCTGCTTTCAGTAATGTCACCAAAGTGAAATTTTGAAGAAAGAAAGTCATATACACGCGAGTTTTTTTCATTCTTCGTGTGTTTCAACCACTCCTCAAAAAAGGCTACCATTGAAATAGAGTGAACGTGTTCTGGAAAAAAAGAAAAAAAAACATGTTGTACTGAAGTGTGCTAAACAATATGTGTATTTTTACGAAGAATAAAGTTATTTCTGTGTAATATCTAAAAACTAGCCCGGATAGAGGTGAATGTCTGTATATTCTGAACTTTCAAAGTTTTTTTTTTAAAAAAAAAACACGCTAAAATATATAGGCTATTTAAAGAAAAATACTAAAAATTCAAATTAATAGATTCTGATTAAAAAAATACATGAAAAAATAGTACTTACCCTCAGTATTAATATTTACCACAAAAACTTTCACAATATTACAATATGTTACTATAAGATGTGCACGAAAGTGTCGCTAAATTGCAACTGATTGATTGAAAGAGCTGCATTAAACTCATTACCTGACTTCTGACGCTTCTGACTCGCCACTTGCAAATTTGACAAACAATGTTTTCTCGGAATTCGGGGTTTGGTGGTGTTGTTTACGTTTTGCAAATAAGATTTCCTGGAAATCATAACATGAATTTTGTCCACCTAGCATGTTCTACGCGACACACTGTGCGCCTCTCAGCAAGTGCGTGACCCATCGATGCAAACTAGTGGTAATCGGAAAGAGCCAAACCTGGTGAGTAAGCCGCATGGGGTAGAACTTCCCAGCTGAGTGCTTCCAACGTGTCGCGAACTGGTTTTGCCGTATGTGATGGAGCATTGTCATGAAGAAAAATGACTTTGTGTTGCCTCTTTCGGTATTCTGGCCTTTTTTTCAAGCAGCGAACGGTTCAAATCGGTTAATTGTTGTTGGTAACGTTTAGTATTAACCGTTTCCCCAGGTTTTAACAGCTCATATTAGACCACGGCCCTCTGGTCCCACCAAACACAGAGCATCGTCTTTCTGCCAAAGCGATTCGGTCTTGCGGTCGATGTGGATGGTGCGCCTGGTTCTACCCATGATTTTTTGCGCTTGAGATTCTCAAAATAAATCCACTTTTCATCCCCTGTAACTATACGATGCAAAAACGACTTTCTTTTGTACCGAGCGAGCAAAATGTCACACGTTTTTGCGCTTTTCCATTTGCCTGTCGTTCAACTCACGTGGTACCCATCTACCGATTTTCTGAATCTTTCCCATCTCTCGTATCCGATTGGAAACAGCTTGTTGCCTAACGCCCAATTGCTCGGCAGTTGTTTTTGTGTTTGCGAATCATCTTCGTCCAACAATGCTTGCAATTCCACATCTTCGTTTTTTTTTTTGGGGTTTTCCACGTTCCTGGTCTGCAACATCTAAGTCACCACTTTTAAAACGCCGAAACCATCGTTCACACGTATCTTGCGATGGAGCATGTTCACCATAAGCTTCTCGAAGTAATAGGTATGATTCAATAGCAGTTTTCTTCAAATGAAAAGAAAAAATTAATGCGTGCCGCGAATGCTCTTTGTTTGGTATAAATTTCGACATATTGAACACAACACTATGCACACACTTTTCCAATTTTTCACTCGTGCGCGTCTGACACTTGTTGATGACACAACAAAATCGCGCAGTGTCAAATCTTTATAGCACAAGCTGCATTGGTGCACCATCCGATGTTTGAACTCTGCATTTCATACTTGTACACCTGGTAGAGAACACTCTGTATATATAAGTGTTCTTTTATTATCATTTGTTCAATTTTACTGGAAGATAATTATTTTGTATTATATTTCGATAAAAATTACAGGAATTTAAAAATCTTTAGAACAAAATTATATTAGTAGCTTCAATCGGTAATTAACTTATAAACAAAAAGGCTAATACCTCATTAACGCGTTATTTGTCACACTTAAGGATTATTTGATAATGGATAAAAGATCAATTGATCTCATTGTCTGGCCTAAACTGCTATTTGATTTGTAAACATAGATAAACCAATTAAGAAACTTTTTAAATATGCCGACAATTATTATTTTATAACATACAATTATATTCAAAACAAACGAGAGTGAAATTTTTTTTTCACTCCTGGAAGTTGACACAGTAAGCATCGGTTTTCTATCGGTTTGCTAATTTTCGCTTAAGTTATCAATAGGTTAAATATTGAAAAGGCCTACCGGTCTCAGGCAACTTGTTACAGTTGAGAACCAGTAAACTATCGATTATGGCTAGGGTTGCCACCTGTATTTGAGCAAATAAAGTACATTGATTATAAAAGGTAGGAAAAAAAAGTACATCGTATCAAAATAAAGTATTATTTATTCTACTTTTTTATTTTGTTTGAAAACATATTTTTTATTACTTTTAGCAATTTTTAATAAATAATCGTCACTACTAAACAACTTCACAGCATCTTTACACTCTATATTCGAGTTAAGATAAATAAATAATTCGTTTTTTATCAAATTCAAAGAGGCTTTGTTTCTTTCCTCTCGCCACTTAATATTCATCACAGAAAAAACTCTCTCCGTAAATGCTGAAGTAGCGGGAATCGAAAGTAGAAATGAAATTAACTTGTACAAATTTTCAAATCAGCATCCGTCTTATTAAATATTTTCTGCCATTTTTGAGGAGTAGATAATGCTGCAAAATCTTTAGAACCATATAATTTGTTTAATAATAAAACTTCTTCATAAAGCGCATCCATATTTATATCGAGTTTTTGTAGCTTTAAATTTTCGATTATATTAACGAAATGGTCAAATTCGACATTGTTTTTTAAATTTATATTGCTGATTGTAAATAACCAGTTTGTGTCACTAAAATCCAACCACTTATTAAGGTACTCTATGGCTTTGTCAATAAATAATAAAAAATTTGTGTGAATTTTACTAGTCAGTTCAGGTGAAAACAACAGTCTAATTTTTTTGCCTGTTTCATATCCAAAAAAGAGATTTTGTTTCTTTGTATAAGTGCGTCTTTAAGATTATTCATAATATTATACACGTCCAAAATTGTTATGCTCTCACCTGCTAGATATTTTACAGTTTTATTAAACAGATGTAAAATATGGCTACAAAAATACAAGTAAATATCAATCAAGTCATTGTCAGTGTTGAGCATCAATAAATTTTGCAAAATCTCTGAACAGTTTTCTCCTAAGTTTACAAAATAACTTCTAATGGCTTTCCAATTAATAATAATGTATCTATACAGGGTAAAAGAGAGAACCATCTTGTTCCCACATGACGTTTAATTTCATGAAATTCTTCTTTAGCCAATTCTATAAATTTTTTCAACTCTTCTCTTCGTACAGCAGACTGAAAAAAATGAGCATAAATTTTCAAAATTACATTTTCTACGTCATACGATAAAAAATTCATGGCATTTTTCATGCAATTATGCACTATGTGTGCATGACAATTTCCCTTAAATAAATCCGGTACGAAATTTCTCATATTTGTAAATAAAGAATGGTTAACTCCAAAATTAGCGTTTGTGTTGTCAGCACTTAGCCCAGAAACATTATGAAAAGATAATTTATATTGTTTCATTGACTTTTGAATTGTTTGAAACATGCCATCAGCAGACTCGTTACTATTTTCGTAAATGTCGAATAACTTATTTTGAATACCATCTTTGGCTGTAAAATATTGCACCACTAATGGAAACAGTTTTATGTTTTTTTTTGTTAGAAGCATCAGTTTGTAAGCAGTAAAATAAATTATCTGTATTTATTTCATCTATTAAATTTTGTATTGCATATAGCTCTAGAACCTCTGTAACTAAAGCTTCCATTTTAGTTCTAGCCAGACGAATTTCTGAACTTGTATTTGAATTAACATAAATAGTTTTATTCAATTTTATTATTATGAACTTTTTTTTTTAATGAATTATGTAAAATGAATTCTAGAAAAATTACACTGTGCGAAATAAAGTATTTTCGCGTACTTTATTAATTTTATAAAGTATAGAGTATAATTACCCGAAATAACGTACAATACTTTATAATAAAGTACGGGTGGCAACCCTAATTATGGCGCAGGTCAGCGTGTGGCTATCGGCTGCCTAGCATAGGTGTTTCCTGAAAAGTAAACCAAACGAGAGAAAGAAACAAAACAAATGGACCAAGACTAAGTATATAACAACTATATCGTAAGTCTCGTGTTTAACAGCAGTAACATCCAAGTTAACAGAAATAACATTAAAGCGAAAGCGGAAAGGTAAAGAGGAAGACGGTATGCGTTTATACACGTATGACAGATGGTGATGATAAAGTTAATTACCGAAAGTAGTAACGTCAAAGAACGATGGCGGTCGATAACGGTAACAGTAGGTACCGATGGTACACGATGACGCTGGTTGACGAACGGTAGACAGCCACACAGTGATAACGGTAAACGGGAACGTAATTAACGACGGTAGACGGTGACAAAGTGAAGATAATTACCAGAAACGCTATACGGCTCTAAAATTGGCAGGAAGCATCTGAGGGACGACTAACAGACAGTTTCAGTTTCAATCCAACGCCGATTATACGAACCAAAAACCATGTGGCATTACGGAGACGGGCAGATGGTTAATCTACTCTCAGGCCGGCTTGATTTGGAGCGATTAATATAACGTTATGATAGAGAATGCTAGCTTTAGTTGAATAGACTTGGCGACACAGCCCGTACAACTTTAATTGGCGGGGTCCGACGGAGTTGTTGGGCTAGTGCTGGCCGAATGCCAAGTAATAAAAGCCATATCGATAATCCATCGTTCCGTAACCCTTTTAAAAACTGCTGTAAAAAAATTCCACATGAATGTCGAGAGTAAATATTACAGATTACGTTTTAATCATGTTACTTTTATTAGGCTTACAAATATTGTTATCTCATATTATCACTTTTTTGATGTTTTGATTAATTGTGAGCGATAAGTGAAAAGGTACACATAATACCGAGCGTTTAAATTAGAAATAATTTATATTATGGAAAATAAAATATTCGATTTTTAAGACTCGCCTATTGTTATTTACAAATTAGTATATATAACTTAATTTTTTATTGATTCTGATCGCTATAATTTACTTTTCAAATTGAACTGTTTTTACTGGTAGATTTGTATTGGAATTTTCTCTAGAACTCGAGTGGATAATTTGATTAAAAGTATAGGTTTTCTTATTATGAAGTCGGCTAATAATAACTGACACTATTTATATTAAGGGGTTATAAAGGGTCTTCCATTTGGGACTTGACAACTTTGAAATTTCACTGTGAACGCACCCTTAAGCCAATCACCGAACTGTCAACGTCAAAACATTCAGTAAAGTCAACATTTTCATCATGGTGAAGTACACGAACGAACAACGTTTACAAATAATTAAAATTTACTACCAAAATTTGGAGTCGGTGACTGCAACTTTAAGAGCGTTAACGCCAATTTTTGGTCGTAATTCTCGTCCCAGTAGACAAGCAATTCATAGTCTAGTGAAAAAATTTGAGTTAACATATTCGCTGCTGGATGTTCCCGTGCCAATGAGACAACGGGTTGGTCGAAGTGGCCAGAATATTGCTGCCGTTCAAGCGTCCATCTCAAACGAACCAAAACAGTCGATTTCACGGCGTTCTCAAGAATTGGGCATCGCTCAGACCACACTATGGCGAATTTTACGAAAGGATCTTGGCCTGCACACTTATAAGTTAAGGTTAACTCAAGAACTAAAGCCACTCGATCATATGAAGCGACATACCTTCTCGAATTGGGCTCTAGAAATTTTGGAAGAAGATAACCAATTTCATCGCAAAATCATCTTTAGTGATGAAGCGCATTTTTGGATAAACGGCTTCGTTAACAAACAGAATATGCGTTATTGGTCAGGTAAAAACCCTCATGTGCTTGAAGAAACATCACTTCATCCACAAAAAATTACTGTTTGGTGCGGTTTTCATGCCGGTGGTGTCATTGGGCCGTTCTTTTTCGTTGATGAAAATAATCGTCACGTTACAGTCAATAGAGATCGCTACAGAGGCATGTTGCAACGTTATTTCTTTGATCAATGGCATGGGCTAGACATTAATGATATGTGGTTTCAACAAGCCACACGGCGGGTGTAACAATCGACTTACTGCAATCTAAATTCGGTGAACGTGTTATATCGAGAAATGGTCCCGTCGAATGGCCGCTTAGATCGTGTGATTTAACACCTCTAGACTTCTTTTTATGGGGGTACGTTAAATCATTGGTCTATGCTAACAAGCCTGCGTCGTTAGAGGAGCTCAGAGCCAATATTGGCCGTTTCCGTTGAAATGTGTCGCCGAGTCATCGAAAATTGGGTGCCCCAGTAACGGGACAGGTGAAAAAAAAAAGTATCTCCACTGCTGCCGTGATTGGCGCCTCCACATTGCCTGCAAATAGATATAATAGATAAATTATGGCGGCATTGAGAAAAAAAAAGTATAAAATTTTCGCCAAAAAAGTGTTCGTTTTTTACATACCAAATTGACATTTTTGGTCCAGTCAAAAAATCCATAGTTCATGGTACGACAAAACATGTCCTTAACATGCAAAAAAAAAATTAAGTCGATACAATAAATGGTTTTCGAGTTACAGCTGCAGCAAATTTTGAAAAATGCATTTTTGTGAAAAACGCGTTCAAAGAATGGCTAACGGGTAACACATAAATAATAATCTCTTGCTACGTACATACCTTTGTGATTATTTTGAGTTCACTGATGTATTAGATTAGAGAGAACTTTCACTTACATGCAGACGTCACGGCATTGGAATTTTAATACCTGCTCCGGTTCGCGTTACGCTTCCAAAAACGAGTTTAAGCCCCCCCCCCGAGTAGCTGTGCGTGGCGACAGCTGTATTTTTAAAAATAATCATGGGCCGACTTTGATATTTCGACCTCTTATTCTATACATACTTCTTGTCTGTCTCGTCGAGACAGACTTTTCGCTTGTCCTGACAATTCCAGGTCCTTTTGGTCAGTCGCTAAGGCCGTTAGTCAAAATTTCACCAAATCCACCATACCACCACTCACACGGCCAGATAATTCTATTGCAACGACACCTGTTGAAAAACAGCACCTACTATTCCCATAGTGCAGTCAAGGATGCTCGATATTGTCTTCAGACAGCGTATAGACACCAAAAAAGCATCTAGCGCTGACGGAATACCTGCCATAGTTCTCAAAAACTGTGCGAGGGAACTAACACCAGTTTTCTGTAGACTTTTCAACAAGGGAATATTTCCTTCCTGCTGGAAATATACCACAGTTCAGCCGATACCTAAAAAAGGCAAGAAGACCTTGCCAAATAACTACCGACTAGTCGCACTCCTTTCAATAATATCGAAAGTCATGGAAAAGGCTATCAATCAGCATCTTCTAAAATATCTTGAAGGATTCAACATTATTAGCGATTACCAATATGGCTTTCGTAAACATAGATCAACAGGAGATCTTCTGACTTATGTAACACATGTTTGGAACAACGCAATTGAGCGGTTGTTGGCACGATGGACTGTTGGCTAAACTACGCTCCTATGGTATGTCTGAAAAGTTCTTTTTGGGGCTCTCATGTTTCCTCAGGGAGCGTTCTTTACGAGTGGCAGTCGCCGGATTTCTTTCTAACACCTTCACTATCAACGCCGGTGTGCCACAAGGCTCCATACTATCTTCTACTCTCTTTCTCATTTACATTATCAATCTGCTGGAAAAGACCGGAAACCTAATCTACAGCTTTGCAGATGACAGTACGCTTATCTCTTCATTCACTCTGAACGCTCGGACATCGGCTACTCAGACGAATATCCGCAGACAGCGGGGAGTCATTCAACGTAACAAAGACCTGGAAGAAATTCTATCTTGGGGTGATAGTAACCAAGTGGAATTTAACGCTGCCAAACCCCGGCGGCAGTTTTTTCTAAAAAAGTTAACGTTGTTGAACCCAACATAGTTATGGCGGGTCACTCCATTCCTCTAACATCATCACTCAATTTTGTTGGGCGTTAATTCGGGAGCAAATATGTCCTGGCATGAACATGTCGCAGGGATAGCAAAGAGAGCTCAAAAGTTAATAATATTATTTCGAACCAGAAGGCTTTACACTCCACAACAACTGTTAATTCTTTACAAAGCTAGCTCAAATTCGACCAACTATGGAATACTGCTCCCAAGTTTGAGGCTCCGCTCCCAAACATACATTGCATTTGTTGGATTCACGTCGCGAAGCGGCTCGCTAGGGCCCACGATAAGATACTAGAGTGGCGCTCACAGTCGCCAACCCTATTGAAAACTTTTGGTCCCTTGTAAAGAGAGAGCTCAGAGGATAGATTCTGAAACTCAGTTGTCTCGCGAGATTGGAAAAATTTGCGTCGTCGACAGCATGCAACGGCACAATTACTAGGTAATTGTGCCGTTGTTAGTACACCAAAGAATAACATAGATGGCAAAAAATGTTCTCGAAACCCATTTTTTCGAGAATATGAGCGGTACTTCTTACTTGACGGACTGTATTAATTTAGTTAATAGACTAGAGTCCTGACAGACATTAAAACCATAGAGAACCCAGTTTTTTTTTTTTGTTTTTAAGGAATATATTATATCACGAACCTCATACAGAGTACTCTTAGTAAAAGTGAAAACGACACATAATGCCAAATTTATTATGTCTATGATTGAGGGAGTCGGAGTCTATTCTGTTCTTATAGTGCGTACCTATGAATAACACAGGGGAACAGCTGTTTTGGTGTCGAGTTTTTTTGAGCTGATTCTATATCAATTTGATGTCCTGAATTCAAATAACGTATTCATTTGTACCTAGGAGCTCAAATTTTTAAGATATACAATTTTAGAGAAATATAAGTTACATTATTGTAACTCAAATCCGTAAGTGTAGTAAACAAAAGTAGATACGAAATTTTTATTTTAGTTATACAAATTACAATATTATGTCGTACTTACAAACAAAAAAAAAACATTAAAGAAATGAAATAGTCACTCAACACTTGGAAAGCTTCTTTTCCGCGACATTCTTGAATGTTTTTTTAAACAGTCCCTTTTTAAACTCCAGCAGTAATCTGCCATCATGTGTATGTCCCATCTTCCTTGGTAGCGGTCCTCCATAACTTTAATATCTTGGTGAAATCTTTCACCTTGTTCCTCACTCATGTCTCCTAAATTTTCTGGAAAACGGTCTAAGTGGCTGTGTAAATAGTGTATTTTAATACTCATATTGCACCCTAAGGATTTGAAACTATTAAGCATCTTGTTAACCATTTCAACATAGTTTTGAGCTTTATGTTTGCCTAGAAAATTTTCTACAACTGCAACAAATGATGTCCAAGCTTCTCGTTCAACTTGATTCATTGAATTTATGAAGGCAGGATCCTTAATTATTTGTCTTATTTGTGGGCCGTCAAATATCCCTGCTTTGAGTTTTTCTGTGCTCAACTGATGCATTTTTACCCCTATATATGCAAAACAAGACCCATTCTTATCAAGAGCCTTTACAAATTGCTTCATTAAGCCCAACTTTATATGTAACGGAGGAAGTATGATTTTTTCTCTTTCAACCAAAGCGTCGTTAATGACATTCTTTTCCCCAACGTCCATGTTTTCTCTCTGAGGCCAATCTTTTCTAACCCAGTGGTGTGTTTTGTCCCTACTATCCCAGAGGCACAAGAAACACGGATATTTCACTTTGCTGCCCAAGAAGAAAGTTTACCATTTTTAAGTCTACACAAATCATCCATTGATGTTCGTAATACTTTATCTTCTGCAAGACCAAAGCTATGGTATTATATTCTTCTTTCAGTTTCGTTGAGTGAGCTAGTGGTATTGAACCATATTTATCCCCATTATGTAGAAGGACACATTTTAAACTTCGCTTTGAACTGTCAATAAATAGGCGCCAATCATCTGGAATATATTCAGAAAGTCCCATTTCTTTCATGAGTCCCCTAATTTCGTGACAAAATACAAGATTGTCTTCTTGAGAAAAGAATGGTAGCAGATCTTTTTCTCTTGTACGGTAAAAGGTAATTTTGGTTCCTTGTTCCAGTAAATTTTTGTCGTTCAACCTAGAAGCCAGTACTTCAGAAGCTTTTTTCGAAAAATTGAGATCCCTGGTGAGATCATTTAATTCATTTTGATTGAAGCGTTGAGGAACTGATGACGTCCCCTCATAGTCACTGTTAGTTTCATTAGCATCAGAACTTTTATTAGCATCAGAAGAGCGATCAGAGGGAAAATATTCGTCATCAGAGATATGTGGTAGCTGATGAAATGTTGGAATCGGTATTTCATCTGAGTGCGGGATAGGGCGTATTGCCGAGTCTAAATTGGGATAAGTCCACTTACTGCGGTTATTTCGATTGATTCCATTAGTATTTACTAAACAGAAATAACAATCATCGAAGTGATTTTTTGGTTCTCCCCAAACCATTGGTACGCCGAATTTTAGACATTTTCTTTTCCCGGTAGTCCACTGCCGTAAATGCTCTGTACAAGTTTTACATACGAGATGCGGGGCCCACGTTTTGTCCTGATCACCAAGCTTAACTCCAAAGTATCCAAGATACGCTCGCTTTACAAAGTCAGTAATAGTTTGTCTGTTTTGTTGAAACATGTATTCTCCGCATATATAGCAAAACACATCAGGTTGATTTACACAACTTCTTCTTGAACTGGAACCTGAACTCATTTTAATTCTGTTCAATAACACAAAAACACTCTTTTCTTAACATAAAATAACACGCCGAATTCGATCTACTCTCATTAGTAAGAACGCACAAACTGACGAGACTCACCCGAGTTAGGTGATTAAAAGGGTCAGTTCAGGTACCTGATAGGCAATGGTTCCACTATTTATAGATTTACCTGGAATTTACTCAATTACAGACTGACAATAAAACCATTGTACCTACATTAATGAATATATAATAATTTTAGAACTCTCATAAATGAATATACTGAATAAAAACCACATTGGTAGATAAGTTGATGTATCTAAAAAAGTAGAGCTGATAGAGAAAAACGGATTGCATGTATAGATTTAGCGTCCCAAATATAGTTAAAATCAGCTCTAAAATCCCAGGCACCAAAACAAAAATATTTTTTTGTTGCCCTGTGTAATCTATTAAATTGGTTACGTCCTCATTTTTCACTTGGATTTTATACAGTACTGCTATTTCATACTGCTTTTATAGATGCTTTTCAAATTAAGGGTTTATGCCACGTAGGCGGCTAAAAAAATAAGCATAAAATAAAAAGAATTTTTGACGAAAGTATTGTATTATATATATATATATATATATATATATATATATATATATATATATATATATATAATTTTTATTTTTCACAAATATATTATAGTTTTAATAACAAATTAAGAAAAAATATGTTTAAAAAATTTTAAAATGGCGGAGATATGAACCATCTTCTAGGACCCTCTTTTGAAAATCCTTGCCACCTGTAGAATTTTTTTCTCAGTCAAGAATCATCGAAAAACTAAACGAATCATTTTTTATTGTTAAGAAAGCTCATATGGAAAAAAAAAATAATTTTTTTTTGTAGAAGTGAGCTTTAAAAGTTAATAAAAAATGAATGGTGCATCCAATTGAAAAAACCGTGGGTTAACTTCAAGATAATATTATAAAGAATATGTGGTATAAATTTTATCAAAATCAGTTCAGTAGCGACTTTTGGGGTATCCGCTAAACTATAGTATATTTTGAGCAGGAAGGAACTATTCCCATTTTTCGAGTGCTGTAGCAGGTATTCCGCCAGCGCCAGAAGCTTTTCTGGTGTGTAAAACACGTTTTATGATACGCTTTCTGAACTACGCTATACCGTAAATAATTTTTTTTTAGGCATACCATATGTCCAACTGTGAAGACGTCAGGTTATTCTGCAACGGGTACTATCCGGAGATTCTGGTTATGGATCCTTTTAGCCTAGAAATTCTATTCACGTTGTCGTCTAAGCAAAATCCAGATTGGATCAGTGCATTACACGTAAGTTAAATCAACTTATTTCTTTATTAGCCTAGTCATCAGAGGCAAATTTTGACGAAAAACTATCATTAAATGTTAACAGGCTGCATTTAGGCATACAGGTAGTTTTTTGGACGTAGAATGCATTAAATAAAAATTTTGCTGCTGTAAAGTGTATGTTAAGCCTACAAAATAGAAAATAAAATGAATTTTCACAAATATCTCTAAAAAAAAATAAAAAGATATCGTAAAACTAATAGCACCACGTGAAAGAATGGGAAATTTTACAAAAAAAATAATAGATGGCGCATTGGCATAACAATTAAAAATAAACGAAAAAATCGTATTCTTAGAAGTTACGATTTTTTCGTTTATTTTTAATTGTTATGCCAATGCGCCATCTATGCCTTCGAGCAGTAAGCTTGAGAAAGGTACGCTTCTACAAATAAGTTGCCAGCCGTGCTGGCCGCTCTGCTTGAATGACTTAGTAAGTCGCCGGTAGAGTGCAGTAAAAGCATCTATTTGTTATAGTTTTCCGTTAAAAAAATAATATATCGATTATTTTTTGTAGTTAGTTTTACCGCAATTTTAAAAAAAAAAATTTGAAATAAAATAAATGGCTGGCTTAATCTCTTCAGTTGTAGTGGGAATTATACTTTCAACCTCATTTATGATTAAAGAAACGTTTCTGTATACCGTTAAATATTTTGAAAATGACTATTAGGGGGTTTGTCGGGGTGCTGATTAAGAATCTGATGACAGATTTGAAAAATTCAAAATGACGGATCTAATATGACGGCCAGAGAGTACTTAATTCATTTAATTTCTTCGAGTAATTTAGAATTTTTGTGTTTTCAGTTACTGTTTTCTTTGTACCTGGATTTTAAATGAAATCTAAATACTTTATACGAGGCATGTTTTTTAAGTAAGTACCGTTTTGGAATTAAAAAAAGACGTGCAAAGATATCGCTATAATTTTATTTTTACATGAAAGCCTGTACCTTAATCTACTTTTCTACATAATTTCCGTGAATATTGAGGCACTTGTCATAACGTGGCACCAGTTTTTGAATACCCTCCTCATAAAATTCTGCCGCCTGACTTGTTAACCACTGTATCACAAATGTGATAAAAAACACTACGAGAATATTGAGGAAAGCAGTCGCACAATGATGAAATTGTAAAGCGTCTGTTTTCTCTCACCTTTTCGTCCACTTTCTGCAATAAATCTTCATTAACGACCGAAGGACGCCCACTCCGTTCTTCATCATGCACATTTGTGCGGCCATCTTTAAATGCTCTCACCCATTTCCTTACCATTCCATCACTCATAATGTTTTGTCCATAAACTTCACAGATCTCACGATGAATATCGATCGGTTTTACGCCTTTAGCACTAAGAAATCGTATAAACAGCCCGTACTTCACAATCGGCGGGACTCACGATTGTCGGAGGCATCTTAAACACTCAGTAAACAACGTATACAATGAAGAATCAGACTGTAATGGCGTCAGTGCGTAGACATGAGATGTAGGTTACCAGCGCGCATGCGCGGAACGCCGACCGTATCGCTGCGGCGGCGGAATCGCAAAACGGTACTTACTTAAAAAACATGCCTCGTACTTAAAGAGGTTGGGCTGGGATAGTCCCAACCAAAAGTTTTGAATGTTGTCATTTAGAAATGCTTTGTATTAAATAATTAAAATTTTTTATAAGACTAACGATGGTTATTATTATGCTAATAAATTCATTATCGAAAGATTTTAAGTCTTATATATTGTTTATTTAATTTTGTTAAATAATTTAACATGAATGGATTAACTTTTGGATGTTTTGTCCAAATTTATAGAAAAAAAATATGGAAAATAAAAATTAATTATATTTTATAATTTTTAAAAAATTATCAAAGCAAATACACTCCTGGACAAAATTAACGCAACAATATATTAAATCATACAAATCTCTATAATGAATTAATTTTAATAATTTTTTATGAACATTGGTTACACTAAAAGTTAGAAAAAACTTATTCGTATACTTTAAAAGTGAATTAGCTACCAAATTTCTCTATAAGATTCGAATTAAAATTATTCTTAAGACCTAATAACAAAATCGTTGAAATTATGTAATAATGAAAAAAAATAAACTGGGACACTAGTAGCAAAATTAATGATGTAACTGGGACACTAGTAGCGTGTGTTGCCTCCTCTACTTCGGATGACAGCGTTTATGCGCCTAGGCATGCTTCTAATTAAATTTTGGATAAAATCTTGAGGAATTTGCTCCCATTCTGTGATAACTGCATTTTCAAGTTCCCTCAGGTTTCTAGGTGCAGGTATATGACGTTTCACATTTTTCTTAAGGTGATCCCATACATGTTCTATCGGATTCAGATCCGGGCTTTTTGGTGGCCATTGCATAATCGGTATATCAACTTGATTAAGATAATCGAGTACCTCCCTAGCCACGTGAGATCGAGCGTTGTCTTGCATAAACAGGAAATTGGGCCCCACAAGATGACCGAAAGGCATCACATGTTCTATTACAATATTCTCAAGATAGTAGTCAGCATTCATGGATCTCGTACGGACAGGAACTAACTCTGTGCGAGCATCAAAGCAGATGCCACCCCAGAACATAACAGAGCCACCGCCGAATGGAATCCTTGCAAAGATATTGCAAGGAGCAAACCTCTCTCCTGGTCTTCGCCATACTCGTTCACGACCATCTGGATGTTTTAGACTAACCCTAGTTTCATCTGTGAAGAAAACTTGTTTCCAATCATCCACAGACCAGTTTTCGTGATTTCGAGCAAAACGTAACCTGGCAACTCTGTTCTCTCTAGTAAGCAAGGGCGC
This sequence comes from Pachyrhynchus sulphureomaculatus, assembly GCA_019049505.1. Classification (NCBI taxonomy): domain Eukaryota; kingdom Metazoa; phylum Arthropoda; class Insecta; order Coleoptera; family Curculionidae; genus Pachyrhynchus; species Pachyrhynchus sulphureomaculatus. The sequence goes on from CM032446.1 coordinate 21,111,054, forward strand.
AGTGGCTGGTCTCCTGCTATTTAATCCAGCTTCATTTAACCGTCTTCTAACTGTTTTAGAAGAAATTGTGACATTGCGAACAGCTTCGAGTTCGTTTCTTGTTATAGAACTAGTGACAGTCCTGTTTCTTAAAGCATATTGTCTTATAAAACGTTCATCTAGGTCGCTAGTGCATCGTTTTCGTCCTTGCCCTAGCTTTCTATAATAAGTTCCTACTTCATTCAAGCGTCTTACCATACGACTTATTGTGGAACGATGTTTGCCTAACAAATTGGCAACATAATTCTGACAATATCCCTTGTCCAACAAAACTGAGGCTCGCACTACCTCATGTTCAGTTAAATTCCTTGTTCAATTCATTTTTCTAATTCTTCGAGGTCAAAAATAAAACAGTCTACCACACAAATGTATTACTTTGAAAAAGGGAACAATTTATAAGCTTACTTTTAAAGAAAATCTATCGCATTATTACAGAAAATTGTTTATCTTCTAAAAAATTCTTTAAAACTGTAAATTTAAACGAATTGTTTTGAACTTTCTATTATTTTTCAAATAGGTTCTGCGCCCTACCAAACGTAAAGATGACGTGGTATTAGCTCTCACCACCACCGGAATGGTGAAAGTATGGACTTTACTCGGACATGAAAATAAACATTCCGAGCCTATCTACGAAAACGAAAGCAAACAAATCAGAACGCTAAACGCCGTATGTCTGCAGTGCTGCGCTCAAAATCAAAGAACAGTATTAGTTGTGTGTACCAAGTATTGGCAAATATACGATGCAGGTAAGATATTAATTAGAAGTGTGGATTTATTTTTTGAGGGTAACCAACAGGCTTAGATAAAATAGTTCTAAATAGGACTGTACCTAGAGGAATAATTGCTTGTTTAAGCAGTATATCCACATATTGGCTACATTACTATGACCTAATCTTATTGCGTGTGCGAACGGCTTACTTTTAGGTCAGAGAGAGTGGGTTCCAGTTACAGTTGCGTGCAGAAGTTTTGGACCAAAAATATTTTTGTGATCATTTGAGTTATAAAGGGAGAAGAGAAAAAAAAAACCAAATACACCATCATAAACTACTTTAATTATACTAACAACATATATAACTAAAAAATCTTCTACTATAAATAACACTCATTCCCAACAAAAATAACATTTTTCGGTTATTCATAAGTATGGTGCCAACTTCTAAGAAACTGTGATTTACTCAATTATGCTTACATTTCTGGGTACTTTGAATGATAAATCATGTTCTGAAAGACCAAGGAAAACAACTGTTCGTGTTGACAAAGTAATTCAAAGAAAAGGAGTTGCAGACATAAAAAATAATGCTGCAATTATTGCACGTGAATTACCTGAAGAAAATTTAGCTAACATTAGTAGGAGTATTGTTTTTCGTAGACTAACACAAGTTGGACTTGTTGGACGTGATGGAGTAAAAAAAACCGTTCATCAGTAAAAAAAATAAGAAGGCTTGTTTAGAATTTGCAAGAATACACTAAAATTGGATAATTGAAGACTGGAAAAAAGTACTGTTTTCGGACGAAACTAAAGTTAATTTATTTGGAAATGATGGAAGAAGATATGTTCTACAACCAAAGGGTACTAGACATGATTCTGGGTATCAAATACCGACTTTTAAGCATGGTGGTGGTAGTATTATGCGTTGGGGACATTTTCGTTGCAAGGCGTCGGTCCAGTAGTTAAAATTGAAGATACTATGGATGCTGTTAAGTGCAGAGATATTCTATCAGAAGACATGCTTCCTTATGAACGTCGAAATATGCCACGAGGATGGATTTTTCTACAAGATAATGATCTGAAACATCAATCCAAGCTTTTGCAAGAATTTTTCAGAAAGAATGATCCCCGGACTTGAACCCCATAGACCATTTGTGGGAAGAGTTAAAAATGAAAGTGAGAACTCAGAATTGTTCCTATAAAGATGCTCTTTGGAAAAAAGTTCAAGAAGAGTGGGCCAATATCACCAGAGACAGAATACTCAAATTAATCGAATCGATGCCTCAATGATGTGCTGCCGTATTAGCTTCAAAGGGTATGGTTACAAAGTATTGATAAGAATGTATCCACTTTTTTCTGAGTTATAGTGATTTTTGCTATGTTATATACTCTTTTATTGTGAAATTTAAAGTTATCCCAATACTTATGAACAGCCGAAAAATGTTATTTTTGTTATAAAGGATTGTTATTTATAGTAGATTTTTGGGTTGTATATGTTATTAGTATAATTAAAGTAGTTTATGATGATGTATTTGGTTTTTTCTCTTCTCCTTTTATGACTCAATTAATCACAAAAATATTTTTTGGCCCAAAACTTTTACACGCAACTGTATGTAAAACATAGTACAGTAGAACCCCGGTTATCCCAGGTAACGTGGGGGGCACCCTCCTCGGATAACTGAAAACTCGGATAATCCGGATTTGTTTTTTATTCATTCAAAAAATAAACACCAATACTTTAAACCGATGTATTAACGTTTTTAACGTATAAATAGGTACATACATTATGAAACAGTGAAATAGGTATCTATGCGCTTCTGTTTCATATTGCATCTTCTTTTTCTCGCTGCAATGTTTCTCCATCTATTAAGAAGAAGCAAATCCGCTGGGGTTGCCTCTGGTTGTTGTTCGATATACCTTAAAGCTTTTTCCAAAGAAGCAAAACCTTCTTGATGAGAGATCTTATTGGGAGACTGTTCATCCACCGCCACTTCGTCATCGTCATCTGATTTTTCGGTTTCCTGAAAGGCATTCGTTATTTCTTCAATACCCATTTCTTCTTCTAAATCATCTGCTGTAATCCATTCAACATCTTCTCTTGTCACATTTTCGCAACCTTTTAATTTTTGCATTAATTCAAATAAACTTTTTTCTTTTTCTTCTATCTCGCTGTCAAAATTTGAACAGGACATTTCTCCATGGCTTCTCAATTTCAAAGCTAATTCATTTAATGGAGTATCATCTTCACTGTCATTATAGTCCTCAAAATCAATAACTTTTGACCAAGATTTTTGAATAGTGGTAGTACGCACAGAATCCCAAGCTTGACTTACCCAGTAAATAACATTTTTCAGTGTAACCTTTCTCATCCCATTGATAATATCCTCCTTTTCTGTGTATTCTAACAGATGTTCAAGATATAAACGCCTATAATTTATTTTAATGTTTTCGAGGATGCCTTGATCCATTGATTGCATTATGCTGGTTACATTTGGAGGAAAAAATTTTACAACAATATCGCCCACATGAAGTCCTTCTCCAGGGTGAGAGGGGGCATTATCCATTAACAAAATTGCTTTAATAGGAAGACGGTTTCTGTTCAAAAATTTAGTCACGGATGGCACGAACTCTTCTTCAAACCAGTTAGTAAATAAGGTCGCATCCATCCATGCGCTCTTCTGACTTTTGTAATAGACTGGTACGGCTTTGGGTGAGATGTCTTTTAAAGCTCTTGGACGTGCAGACTTGCCAGTCACCATCAGTGGGATTTTGTGCTTGCCAGATGCATTGGAACATACCATTATAGTTAATCTTTCCTCACTTCGTTTGTGCCCAGGAGCTGATTTTTCCTGTCGAGATGCCAATGTTTTTGATGGAAGCATTTTATAATTCAGACCAGTTTCGTCACAGTTGTAAATTTGATCACATGTGTATCCACAATCTTCGATTTGCTTTTTAAAGTTCTGCTTAAACTTCTCAATTGATGACACATCAGCAGAAAGTTTTTCACCACATACAGTCAGTTGTCGTACACCGTACCGTTTTTTCCAACGGTCAAGCCATCCAGAACTGGCGGTAAACTGATCTATCTCTGGGAATTGCCTAGTAATCATTATTGCTTTCTGTCGGAAAATTGGACCTGACAGAGGCACACCTTTTGATCCCTGTTGGTTAAACCACATGAATAAAGCTTCGTTAACCTTTTCATAGTCGCCGGTTTTCATTGATTTTATTCCTGAGGACGAGGAGGCTTGATTTATACACCACTCTTCTATTTTTGTGCGGTTTCTTTTCCAATCTCCAACTGTTACCTCACCTACTCCATAATCTCGTGCAACAACTTTAATCGTCTCTACTGCTTCAATTCTTCTGATGGCTTTTAATTTTTCTTCAGTAGAAACGACGATTCTTTTACGCTTGTTTTGCTCAATTATAATACGACAAACAAAAATTCAAACAAAGCAATGCGTATTAATTACACTTAACTACCAGAACTCCAACCAAATAAATTATGTGAGTATACTCGTACTTCTCCATAGTAAACGCTATAACGTATTGCATTCACGCAAATTTAAGTGCTGAAAGAGTCCAAAAACATAAATAGGGGAACCTCGGGGCCAGGGGGATTCCCCGAAGGCCCCGACGGTTTTAAATGGAAATATGTACATACATATTTTAGGAGCTCGGTTAGTACGTAGCATGCGTATCTCGGCTAATCAGGTTCTTAGATTGGCTCGGTTAATCCGGAGCTCGGATAATCGCGACTCGGTTAATCGAGGTTCTACTGTATTTCCATTCTTTGTTTTCTAGAATAGTCGGAAAGTACAGAAATACTTTAAAATTACGACAGATCATTCAATGAAAGGCGATTCTACACGGGTTTTTTTTACAGACCCTTTACGTACATAATTAATAACAGAGTTCTATTCTTTTCTATTTTCTATACTTTATTAGGTATATGACAATACAAAACATAGCCAAGTGTAACTCTTTTTTAGGGGATTTTAGTGTGCTTTGCTCATACTTGGCCCCGAGAGGAGAGAGATGGATGTCTGGTGACTTTTTGGCAGTCGACAGAATCATTATGTGGTCTGATGCAGGAAAAGGTTACTTGTATAAACTGCCCGCCAAGTAAGATCTTTGTCGTTTATAAACTCATTTAAATATTATTGTTTTAATATAGAGATGCATTTAATTTGTTTTTAAAAATTGCTCATGGATCAGTTGCAGACCAGTCAGGAAGCAGCGTTCGATCTCCAAAATAGTTTTATTCAATTCGATTGGCTCTGACTGATTTGAAACTGATTGCATGGACAAGTCTTTAAAATTTATGTATTAGTATGATATTTTTATAACACAGTGAAAAACTAACATTATTACACAGCTGAATAGGAAAGGTTTCTTTGATAATTATAATCAGGTGTTGGATAAAATGTGATTAAAATTGTAGCTTTTCACTACTTTTTTTTAATATAAATTACATATTTTTGTTCCCTGATCTCAAGGTATTGAAATTGGTACAGTGGGATTATTTTTAGACGCCCAGTCCCGATTGATGGAAAATTGTTGGATATCTATTTACTTTTTTAATATAGAATGGTATAGTGCATGTCAAGGAGTATACTAACATATTGATATTTGGTAGTAAAAACGACGCTGGGCACCGCGACGCCAGACAGCTTTTTTTCCGTCGACATACCTTTCGTAAAACGGCAATGGAAAGCCCTAATTTTTTTCAATATTTTTTCCTTAGGGCTTTCCAATGCCGTCTTACAAAAGGCATATCGATGGAAAAAAATGTTGTTTGGCGTCGCGGCGCCCAGCGTCGTTTTCACTACCAAATGTCAAATACGTCAGTATACTCCTTGAGATGCACTATACCATTCTACATTTAAAAAAAAAAAAAATATCCAACTATATTCTATAAATCGGGGCCGAGCGTTAAAAAATGATCACCCTGTACAGGGTGGTCCAAATTGGACACTTTTAAACGTAAACCCCTTTATCTAAATGAGATAGACGAAAACTCGTTGTCCGAGGCTCAATTTTTATGATAAACTCGATGGTGAAAACCGCATATCGATATCTAGTACCGTTTCAGATATACAGGGTGTTTTTCAAAAATCTGCATTTTGGAAAAATGTTTGTGATTCTTTTCCTATTGAAAATTTTTGATTTCTGTAAAAGCATTCTCAAAGCACTTTTTCACGTGGATTTCAACAGTGTAAGTTACATTTTTTTGCAACTAATATTTTAATAGTTATTAACGCAAAAATATATTTTTTAAATGGGATACCCTTATCCATATAGAGCTTTAAATTACCATTCTAAAAATATAGCACACTTTATATTTTACTTAAATTTACTTCAAAATATAAAGGTTTTCGGTTTTTGCGCGAGTTTTAAATGCACATTTTGTGAGGTAGGCTTTGGACGGAGCGGCCATATGGTTTGATTCAATTGTTTACTCGTAGTTGTCAAATTTTACTTCAGGATCAGTTATTGAATTGGTAAATAAATCGCAATGAAGTTTGAAAATTACGAAAAATGGGATGTGATAGTGTGTTTCATACAAACTGGAGAAAATTCGGAAGCGGCAAGTAATTTGTACCACGAACGGTATCCAGAGAGGCGTCAACCCTTCAAGGATATATTCGCTCGATTGCGACATAACCTAGTTAATAGTGGCCAGTTTGAAAAGAAACGATCCAAAAATTATGCAAACAGGGATAAGGAGTTAGAAGAAATAGTAGTTTTAGGAACTATCGGAAATAATCCGAACACTTCAACCCGACAGTTAAAAGAATCTACTGGACTACCAAGATCTAACGTAAGTCGTACTTTGAAGAAGCACAAATTCAGGCCATATAGGACAAGAAAAGTTCATCATCTTAGAGACGGAGATTTTTAACGGCGTAAGGATTTTTGCCAATGGTTTCTGGAGAATTTTTCATTAAATTGCATTTGGACAGACGAAGCTTATGTAAGCAATGCTGGTATTTTTAACCGTTACAATTCTTATACGTGGGCACAAGAAAATCCTCATTTAGTTGTGGAGCAAAGAAATCAAGGCAGATTTGGATTTAACGTGTGGGCAGGAATTTTTAGAGGCAGGGTTATAGGTCCATTGATTTACGAAGGAACACTCACCTCTTAGAGATATTTAGAAATTTTAAGGCAGCAAATAGAACCTCTTGTTGATGAACTGCCGTTAATGGCATATTTTTTCAACACGACAGGGCACCCCCTCATAACGCTGTAATCTTTTATCGGCCAATTTCGAAAATAATTGGATAGCCAACCAAGGTCCGAACCGTTGGCTGGCAAGGTCACCGGATTTAACACCCATGAACTTCTATCTGTGGGGAAGATTGAAAGACCTAATTTTTAAATTGCCGACAAACATCAGGCAAGAGTTAGAAGTCGCAGTAATACAAAGTTTTGCAGCTCTCACTCCTCTTAAACTAATCAACTCGGTAAGAAGTGTCCAGAAAAGGTGCCGCCTATGTGTAAATGAAACTGGTCGACATTTCTCACATCTTTTATAGAAAACTGTTTTGTTTTAGTTTGCTCTACTCGGAATAAATTGTTTTATTGTTGTTTTGTTTTATTTTCTACATAGTTTAAAGTACTATAGCATTTAGTAAAATATAAATGTAGTTATGACTCTTAGAGTTACTTTTGGGAATTTTTTTTATGATTTGACTGCTATCGGTAAACAATTGATATTGCCGCTCCGTCCAAAGCCTACTTCACAAAATGTGAAAATATAAAGTGTGTGCTATATTTTTAGAATGGTAATTTAAAGCTCTATTCGGATAAGGAAAAATATATAGGGTATCCCATTTAAAAAATATATTTTTGCATTAATAACTATTAAAATATTTGTCGTAAGAAAATGTAACTTACACTGTTGAAACTCCCGTAAAAAAGTGCTTTGAGAATGTTTTTACAGAAATCAAAAATTTTCAATAGGAAAAGAATTACAAACATTTTTCCAAAATGCAGATTTCTGAAAAACACCCTGTATATGTGAAACGGTACTAGATATCCATATGCGGTTTTCACCATTGAGTTTATCATAAAAATTGAGCCTCAGACACCGACATCAGTTTTCGTTTATCGCCTTTAGATAAAGGGGTTTACCTTTAAAAGTGTCCAATTTGGACCACCCTGTACATGAAAAATGTTAAACTTCATTATAATTTTTAATTTTGCAATAGGATAGTGGATTTTATTATTGGAACGTCATACATAACAGAAATCCTTCTCAGACACGTGTTTGTCAAGTAAGAGTATGAGAGAGAAAGGAAAAAATTCCAATTTTACTTTTGTTTCGAGCCTGGTAACATTTCTGGATCCATTTTTCCATTCTGTTTTGCAGGGGGCTCTTGGCAGATCACGCCGTCTGTCCAAAAAGGTCCCGGATTGCCTTAATAAGTATATAGAAAAAATAAAAGCGAACATTTTATTACTTTAGATGTTCTACTAGTCCCCTCCGACCTCAATACAATGTTTAGAACGTTCATACAACCATGCCAATCTGTTAGAATAATTCTCTTTTGAGATTATGTTTAATCCACACGTCACAGTGGCTTTCATGTGGAGTTTGATTTTCGAGCATAAAAAAAAGTCACTAGGGGCTAAATCAGGCAAATAAGGTGGGTCGCCGAGTGCAGACACTTATTTTCGCGCCCAAAACTGCACCACAATCTCATTCGTGTGAGCGGGCACGTTGTCATGAAGCAAGAAAAAATCTTTTGAGTTCCATCGTTCCTGTCGAACCCGCTGAAACCTCTTGCAAAGTCGCTCCGTGACACCTATGTAGTACCTGGCGTTCGCTGTAGTAGGACAAATTCTTTGTGGAAATTTTTTTAAGCGTAAAAAGATGCGCGGAGTATTGTCTTTGTTCTTGACTTTGTTAGTCGCACTCTCTTCGGTTTTGGCGAACCACTACCGAGACATTGCGCATTTTACCGTTTTGTGGTAGGTCAAGGATCGTATTGGTAACACCACGTCCCATCGACCATGATCATTTTTTGCAGAAAAGAACGGTCCACTATTTCTGCTCGGGTGTCACGCAAACTTCGCATACACTTTCCTCTTGATCAAAATAATATCTTGAGTACTTGATTTAGAGATGTTAAGCTTTTCTGCCATCAATCTGCATGAAAGATGACGGTCGGTTGGCAGAAGGTGACGAATTCGCATAACGTTTACGTCGGTCGAACTTGTGCCGGGACGTCCTTATCTTGTATCATCCTCGAGCGACTCACGTCCTTCCTTAAAGCGTTTAAACCACTCGAAACACTTTTGAACGCGATAAACAATCTTCACCGTAAGCTTTTTTCAACTGTACTTTCAATACTCTACAGCTTGGTGGCTGTGAAAGTATAAAAAGTATATTCTTTTAGAATATTTCCTAAGCATAAGAAAAACTGAAAGTTTCCCTCGCTTCAATTTGTTAGGCTACTGAGTCTCCTAAAGTTAAAACTATAAATCATACTCTTTTGCTAAAAACTAAGAATGAAAGAAGGGTCAAGATTACGCAGAAACATAAATTTTAAACTTTGTAATACTGACGAAGAGACATAATCTGAAGATCTACTGATTTGATCCAAATAAAATGACCAAATTAGCAAGCAGGACAATATTTTTTCTTTCATTGAATACTCAGTTTCACTATTCTATTCCGAAATAAAAATTATAAAAAGTTACACTCTTAATTTTGACTAACTGGTTTTATTTTTTTAAATCCTATATTTTTTATGGTTTTGGTTATTTCTTACTTGGTTTAATATATCCTTAAGAAAATAATGCACTTTCAGAAAATACTCGTATACACCGAATAATTACGAATTTCAGAATTTTGTGGAGTAATAACAGTAATTCCATTTCGAAAATTTATTTTAGGTACATTAAAATTTTAATAGTTAGACTTACTACGTACATTATCTTTTATAAGGTAATTAATTGTGAAACGAATTTGAAAGAGCCGAGTAAATTTATGACGAAGAAAATAATTTTAAATAGGTATAATAAATATATTAGGAGTAATAAAAAGCACAGGGTCATGCAAATGAAATTTCTAATATTAGTCTAGTCACTTTATACAAAAAACTGACCAATCTTCTGAAAAAAATCCAAGTGAAAATTTTTCTTCAGGATTTTCTTTGTTTCAGTATCAGAAATATTGTGTCAAAAGTCCATTGCGAAATCATGTCGACGAAAAAAGTTATTGTAGGTCAAAGGTCGCGAAAATTAGTTTTTCTCAAATATCTCGTAAAGTATTGGTTTCGTGTGAATTTTGGTTATTAAAAAATTTATTCATCATCAAGATCTGCATAAAAAAGTCCTATAAAAAAATTACGTGGGACTAATAGTTCTCGAGATATGAAGCCGAGATAACTTGGGAGTTACGATGCATTCGTTTCTGCACCAGCTTTGAGGTATAGCCTGTCCCAAAATATAAGAACCTGATTTGTTAAGTAGGCAATATAAAAATTCTGGCATTTTGTTTATGATAGGTTGCAGAGATGGACTTAAGAATTTTATTCATTAATGCAAATAAATAAAATTATAAGTGTTTTTAGAGATGTTTGTTTATAGATACATGTAAAAACAAATGGATAAGAAGTACAAATATACAGTTTGAATGAATGGGGTTTACAAGAGGGGACATATTGAATAAATAAAAATATATTTTATCTTAAGCCTAATTCGGTTTCACTATCACTGTCATCAGCTGAGGTAATTATCAGTGGTTTTATATTATTTACATAAATAAATGAATCTTCAACTTTAACAACGTGCTGAATGGAATTCTTCCAGCTTTCACAAGGTATATCATTTATAACTTTTTTTACTAATTAAACCACTGACATGCTTAAAGTAGGAGAAACATTTTGTGCCCTTATTTTTCATTTAACTTGATGCCAAATATGTTCAAATGGATTAAACACACAATAACATGGAGGAAGCCGCAAAACAGTGTGTCCCATTTTTTCAGCCATACTATCACAAACATATTTCTTTTTCAATTTATCGTCTTTCAAAATTTCCAAAAGATAACTTTTTATAACTAATGTCAAAATAAATGTCATTTTCTAACATATATTCCTGTATTTCCGATTTGGTGTTGGCTGCATTAGGAACCTTATTTAGTAGGCGACTATGGTAACTTGCATTGTCCATAACTATAACACTCTGTTCGGGAACATTTGGCAAAAGGGAATTTTGAAACCAATTTTCAAAAACTTCTGCGGTCGTGTCTTCGTGATAGTCCAAACTAGAATCTTTTATGTTTTTTGCAGATAATAGTAGACAGTTTGAAACCCAGCCCTTTTCAGATCCAGCATGCAAAATGGTTATTCGTTTACCTTTATTTGAAGGTGCGTTTTGTTGATTTTTCGAAACGTCAACCCAATTCTTAAGAGAATTCTGTCAACGGTTGATCGGCCACAGTGTATATTGGTCCCGTCCACTAGTCTTAATTTTATTTTGTCTCGGCACCAACTGCTCTTCATACATAGAATAGATTTTTCTCCAGATGACGTCTTTTTCACAATCGTCTACTGTTCCTGAGTGATGGTTTTCCTACAATACCCTTAATCGTAGAAATTGGGGTTTTTGTTAGTTCACTGGTTTCTTGCAAAGCACTTTGTTTATTCACATTTCTTTTTACCAAACTGTCGTAAACATTTTTCACTATTTGTTTAGCGTCAAGTGTTAAATGTTTTCTCTTGTGATAGACCACATAATTAAAATATAACAGTTACGTTGTAAGTTGTAAGTAAAACTAAAAATAAAAATAATAAAAAGTATCTTTCGAATCTTAATGGGGACCTGTGGTAATTAGGCCTATATTATCAAATACTTAAAGGGCTCCAAACCGGGTTGCCAGGTAGTAAAAATATAGATAAAAATAGATACAATTTTTTTTTGTCCTGAAGAAATCCGCCTTATGGATTCGGGAGCAGTCTGCGTCTCCATAAGGGTGCCCCAAAGTGCTCCAGATATGTGGGGCTCTCCAACCTGAAGGGTTGGCATACCCACTAACTCCTCGTGAGTCGGGAAAACCCTTTACTCCTTTTACATGTCTGAACTTGTTATGTGTTTAGGTTGTTTTTGTGAATTTTAGCTCTATGGCTAATTTTCTAATTCCTAGATCTAACCTAACTTAACCTATCTTAAATCTAACCTAATCTAATTCCCCAATGCTGGGAGTGTTGAGTTACTTTGTGAGTAGTGTATATTGTTACACTTAAAACTGAAGGAAGTCAAGGTTAGTCGTTTTCTAATGTCAGTCACGTGGAATAATGTCTGTCGGTCGTAAATATCGTACGTCGACATTCACGTTGGGTCTGAAAGTGTTTGCAATCTCCGAGTTAGAATGGGCTACTGCTTTCTCAAGGAAGCGGAGCTGAAAATCACGAGTGAAATCTTTAATCATCGGCATATCAAACTCCCTGTGCAACTGATTGTTGCGGACGAACCAGGGAGCACCCGCAATAATACGAAGAGCTTTATTTTGAACAGACTGGAGCTTGGCCTGGTGGGATCTGGACATCTGACACCAGGCCTGGCAGGCGTACGTAAGTCCGGCCCTAACTATCATTTTGTAAATTAACAACTTGTTGTTAGTTGATAATTTACTCCGACGATTCAGGAGCGGATACAGCTTCCCAAGAAGCTGATAATAGATCCAATATGATTGTAGGTGCAAGTGAGGGCGGTATACAAAGCAGGTAAAATAAAAATACGTTTATCGTAATACCTGGCAACTATGCACAAAACCTTAGTAGGGTCGTTTATTGCCCCATTGCAAAAGCAAAATGGCACGATCTTATATCTTGGGATCTACTTTACAACGCAAGCCGATATTTTTTATCCTTTTTTTGCTCTACTTCAGGGGTGCTCAAACGGTCGATCGCGAGTGCTTTTTGAGTCGATCTCGAGAAAAAAATTCCGATATAGAACTATTCACAGATTTTGTTTTAGGTAACTAAAACAAAATGTAATGAATAAACTACTAAAATTTATCCGATCCACAATTAGGCCAGAATAACCCCCTCATCGCTTTCTTTTATCGTAATAACCCCCTGCTAGCGGCAAAAGGCGGCTTTATCAAACGCGCGGTACTTGTCAAAGAAAAGCCTCGTTTTTGATTCCCGCCGATTTTTCTAGAAACTTCGGGCGGCGTGTTTGACGGGAACATTCGAGACTTCGTTCGCGCCGATATAAATGTTGCGCCTGCAGGAATAGGAGTCAGTCTGAGTTGTAACTTGAAGGCGATACATCGATACAAAGTTTATTAATAAATAGTCCAAAATGAGTGCGGCGAAGAAAAGTAAAACTTATCATTTTAATAACGATTAAGAGGAAGAATTTTTCTTTTGTATGGTAAAGGATAAGTGCATTTGTCTCATTTGCCGTGCGTCAGTTGCAATACCTAAGCGTGAGAACTTAGAGAGGCATCATAAAACGGTTCATAAAAACTATGAAAAGGATTTTCCGTCACAGAATGAATTAAGAAAACGAAAAGTACGTGATTTAATAACTTGTTTGAAAAAAGAACAAACCATGTTCACAAGACCAGCCAAACAATCAAAAGCTGCAACGATCGCGTCATTTAAAATATTTCATATATTGGCGAAACACAAGAAACCATTTGATGATGGATTGGTTGTGAAGGAAGCATTTATAGAAGCGGGTAAGACTTTATTTGGAGATTTTAAAAATAAAACAGAGATTATGTCTGCTATTAGAGAACTTCAGTTATCTCGTCCGACTGTCACAAGGCGTGTTGAAGTCATGAGTCAGGACATGGCAGATAAACTAAAACATGATATCATGGAATGTACATACTTTTCTTTACAGTTCGACGAATCCACCGATATGACAGACACTGCCCAGCTGTGTATTTTTATTCGAATGGTATTCAATGACATGTCGGCTAAGGAGGAGTTTTTGACAATGATTCCTCTGAAAGGAAAGACCCGTGGCGAAGATATATATGACGTTTTCTTCAATTTTGTAACAAACTACAAGCTACCAATATATAAACTAGTGTGCATTACAACCGATGGAGCACCAGCAATGACTGGAAACGAAAACGGTTTTATGGCATTGTGTCGTGATTTCCCTTCATTTTTCTCCTTCCATTGCATTATACATCAACAAGTTTTGTGTTCAAAAGTTCTAAACATGGAGGAGATTATGGGCAACGACGGCTCTTTAAATTGCAGTTGGAAGATAGTGAGTCAGCTGAACACACTGATTTAGTTCTTCACACGGACGTCAGTTGGTCGAGTCGCGGAAAATTCCTAGAAAGGTTTTAAGAATTATTGCCCGAAATAACAGCTTTTCTGGACTAAAGAGGTGATGACACTCAGATGCTGAAAAACGGAAAATGGCTGACTGATTTGGCATTTTTGACAGACATCACAATGCATTTAAACACCATTAATTTGAAGCTTCAAGGTAAAGGAAAAACTATTATTGAGATGATTAGGGCAATAAACGCATTCAGAAGTAAATTGCAACTTATGATAGATCAACTGAAAAGAAAAGATCTGAAAAATTTTCCGTCTTTGAAAGCAAGGATTCTTCAGTTGAATTATGATATTTATGAGGCAGAATTATCAAATATTTTGGGCCAATTCGAAATACGTTTTTATGATTTAAGTAAATTGGCAAATATCGCGTCATTTATGAGTTATCCTTTTTCGTGTAAAAACATTGAGGAATTAGCTACTGAAATAGCAAGTCAGTTTAACATGGACTGTTGAAAATGAGTTAGTGCAGATTATATCAGATATACATCTCAAAGCCACAGCATCTGATACAAAAACTTATTGTGCGAGTCTGCATTTTCTGAAATGAAGATAATTAAGTCAAAATATCGCAATCGACTACCTGACGAACATATGTCATCATGCTTGCGATTATGCGAATATGCGGTAATTGCGTACCATCTTATGAAAAGTATGCTGAGGACATGCAGTGCTACGCTTCAACATCCAAAGTCACTCTTTAGTTAAGTTTAGACACTAGAACTCGTTTATTTTGTAAGAACCAATAAACTCGCAATTTTGAATAATTATGAGTTTTTTCATTGTAATTTTAGAGCAGACCTACACTTACCTTGACTAAAAAAATGCATATTGTGCGGAAAACTAATATCTATGCCACGATACACCCTACCTAGACGACAATCCTGCATCACACTTATTGCAGCCTCTCAGAGTCGATCGATCGTAGTCTAACAATATTGAGGTAGATCGCAAGCAGTTCAAGTTTGAGCACCCCTACTCTACTTTATCCCTGGCTAGTTCGCCACAAAAAATACACAACGTATTAAAGTCAAATGAGGTTGATCTATGCTTACGAGGAGAGCATTGAGATGTTGAAAGAGGACCACTCACACGATGTTTCTTATATGGTTCAATGTTGAATTTCTTCGTATAGTTTTTAAATTGCCGGCAACGGTGTTAAGAGAATCACGAAGACTGCTTTAAATTCATGTTACCAGATTTTGCAAAAAATCAGGCAGAAACATAAATTTTAAACTTTATCATGTAAAGATAGACCAAACCCCTAATGAAAACGTATTTTTCTTTTGCCAACGTTTCGAATATTTCAACAGGCACCATCGGGACATCCTAAGGTAAGTTTTATCGTTTTGACTTTTCAGGAGGCTGCAAATTCAATGAAAAGGCCTTTTTTATTAATATTTACTTGACAAAACAACAAGAAATGATTCAATGTTGAATTTCTTCGTATAGTTTTTAAGACGCTCAACATGCACAGTCACAGTATTTACGCTTTGTAAATAATCGATATATTCATCACCCCTCACACTCGCATTTCTAATTGTTTCTAAACCGCGAACAACAGTCACGATCGCGCCGATCGACAAAGTTTCATTACAAATGAAACATGGGTTTACAGCTATTGTAACATAGTTACAGAATGTTTCACTATGAATAATATGTCCAAAATCTACGATACGTAGTATTAAACTGAGTTTTAAAAGGGACAAAATGTTTCGTCAAATATTTTCAGGCATACATCGACCTATGAGATTACAATGGAATCCTAGCAACAGCTGCAACCCAAGGTCGTTACTATTATTATTGTGAAGAAAGATCCACTTCAAAGATATCTCAGCGAGAAGGAATTATGGGTGTGTGTGTGTGTGTGTGTGTGTGTGTGTGTGTATTAAGCGGCTTTTCTAGACCTAAATATTGTATACACCACTATAACACGTAGGCTAAAATGTTTTTAGTCTGACAAATAGATGTCGCCCTTTTTAAAAAATCCATATGATTTTTAAGAAGTACCAACCGTCAAGCGATACGTATCAAAATTTCATGACATTTCGACGATTAGTTTACAAGTTACATTGGTTTTAGTGACTTTTGATATTTTCAAAACAATGGAAAAAAACGAATTTCATGTGTTGATTAACCACTGTTTTTTGATGGGGAAAAATACCGTTCAAGCAAAGCAATGCGTTGATAAGTGTTACGGGGGCTCTGTCCCTGGAAAATCACTCATCATTTATTGGTATGCAGAATTTAAACGCTGTCGTAAAGATACAAATGATGCTGAACGTTCTGTGCGCCCAAATGAGATGGTTATACCGGAAAACATAAAAAAATCCACAAAATTGTTTTGGATAACCGTAAAGTGGAATTGCGTGAGATAGCTGAGACCCTAAAGATATCAAAAGAACGTGTTGGTCATATTTTGCATGAACCTTTGGGCATGAGAAAGTTCTCTTCGAAATGGGTACCGCGTCTGGTCACAGTAGACCACAAACAGCGTGTTGATGATTCTGAGCGCTCTTTGGACGTATTTAGGCGCAGCAAAAAGGATTTTTTTATGCGATATGTGACAATGGATATAACATGGATCCACCACTACACACCTGAATCAAATAGGGAGTCAGCTGAGTAGGCAGCAGCCGGTGAAAGCCGCCCGAAGCGACCAAAGACACAACAGTCGGCTGGGAAGGTTTTTGGCCTCTGTATTTTGAGATGCGTATGGAATAATTTTCATCGACTATGCTAAGAAGGGAAAAACCATCAATAGCGAATATTATATAAAGTTATTAGTGCGTTTGAAGGCAGAAATCGCAAAGAAACGGCCCGAAATGAACAAGAAAAAAAGTGCTCTTTCATCAAAACAATGCACCGTGTTACAAGTCAATGGTTACGATGGCAAAATTACATGAATTGAAGTTCGAATTGCTTCCTCATCCACCATATTCTCCAGATTTAGCCCCCAGCGACTATTTTTTATTCGCAGACCGCAAAAAATGCTCGCGGGAAAGAGATTTGGCTCCAATGAAGAAGTTATCGCCGAAACAGACCTATTTTGAAGGCAAAGACAAATCCTTCTACGAGAAAGGTATAGAAATGATATAAGCGTTGGACTGATTGTATCGCTCTTGAAGGAGACTATATTGATGAATAAAGTCGAATTTTGCAAAAAAAATGTGTTTTAAGTAGCTAGACCAAAAACTTTTCAGCCTACGTGTTAGGTAAATGTATAGCGGAGTATGCGCCAAAATCCAAAATTTCTCAGCGTCAGATCTTGAGAACTATTAGCTCCACGTCAATTTAGTATAGGACATTTTTATGCAGATTTTGATGATGAAAAAATTCACGTACAACCTATAGTTCACGAGATATTTGAGAAAAACTGATTTTCACGACCTTTAGCCTTCGATAACTTTTTTTGCCGACACGATTTCGCAATGGACTTTTGACACAATATTTCTGATACCGAAACAAAGAAAATTCCGAAGAAAAATCTTCACTTGAATTTTTTCGGAAGATGGATGGATAATGACTCGATAACGATCGGTCGATAACAAAATAACGATTGAAAGAAAGATTTTTTTTTTCAGTAGTTTTAAATACATACACTACCGCTCACGGAAATACGGGCACCTTATTAAAATTCAGTTATTTATTGAATAACTATTTTTTTCGTCGCAATGGAAACGTCAGTGTTGGGGTTGTTTCTGAGTGACAGAATCCGAAATGAAGAGATCCGTCGAAGACCAAGGGCTACGGATTTTTTAGAGAAGATTGCCGAACTGAAGTGGCAATGGACTGGACATGTCGCAAGACAGCAAGATGAAAGATGGCCACTGAAAATCATACGGTGGCGACCTAGGGAGACAAAACGAAGTAGAGGTAGACCGCAATTGAGATGGATAGATGATATCAAGAGGATAGCTGGTAGAGACTGGCACCAAAGAGCACAAGACAGGGCAAAATGGAAAATATTAGGAAGGACCTATGTCCAGGAGTGGACGAGTTTTAGGCTGAAGAAGAAGAAGATTCTTTTCGTATTAAATTTTGTTTTACTGTTTTCCTACAACAATATTATTTTGAATGAAAATAATTAGTCAATTGTTGATTTTTTATAATCATTTATTGTTTCAAAAATTAGAATTAAAAACATCATAATACTTATACAGTCTGTCAAGTAAGAACGTGTCCGCGATAATTCATTTTTGGTAGATGCGATTCCTGCGATTCTACCACGCATTTTAGTAAAAGTATCGGTCGATTCCCAAGGTTCGTTGAAATCACGTAAAATCCAATATGAGTTATTTGTTTGCGTGTCGGTTTGAAACAGTCTTTCTTTGTTCCCATCCAAAGGGTCCTAAATATATCAAAAAGTCTGTGTCGACCACTGGCCAAAACGTGTCTCGGTAGGCAAAGTCATTCAGAAAGTCGAAAAACGAATCATGTGTTTGTTTTCACGGGACCCGGAATTGACGCTGCATCAAGGAGCGGCAGAATTAATTAAATGAGGTTCGAATGTGTTTCATGAGACCATTCGACAAAAATTTCGTGCTCATGATGTCAAATTCCGAAGCACGTTAAAGAAACCTTTACTGGGTGAAAATCACGTCGCGAAGCGGCTTGGTTGGACCCACGATAAGATACTATAGTGGCCCTCACAATCGCTGGACGGCAACCCCACTGAAAACGTTTGGTAACTTATAAAGAGAAAGCTCAGAGGAAACCCTCTGAGGACTTTGACTTAGTTGTCTCGCGAGATTCGAAAAATTTGCAGAATGCCTCGAAGATACCAGACGATTACTGATGCAGGAGGCGACTGGACAACTCACTAAGGTAGTCGCGCCGTTGTTAGCACACCCAAGAATACATTAATGGCAAAGTTGTTCGCGAAACACATTTTTTCAAGAATACGTCATAGCGCTCACGTTCTAACTTGACAGACTGGACGTCCTTGAACTGTCAATCAACACTTCGAATCTCGCTTTCTGTACCCATCCCTTGTTTTAGATATTTGTTTGCACTAAAAAAAACTGTCTGCCGTCCATAGCTCCGACTTCCGAGCTTGCCAGTCTTTTTTATCAAACCTCGTTCTGCACACTTGTTTTTTTACGCCGCCTTTTGTATTTTTACATCCAATGGCCCAGGGTAAGACTTTTTCCATAGAAGCTCGCTTAGCCATTCTCACTTTATATCGAGAAAGGCTATTAGTGAGTAAGGTCGCGAAAAAATTAATGGTTTGTGCTTCGACGGTGACCCTTACATTACAACTCTACGGAGAGACAGGAAAGCTTCGAGATCACCATCGGCCTGGGCCATCACGAGTAACATCCAGTGCAGACCAGTAAGCGAAATAGAAGATTAACTGCCCCAGATATTGCCGGGGCGTTTAATCTCGGGCGGAGTTAGGACAATAAAGTGGCCTCTTCAGGAAGGTAATCGTCATGGTCGAATTGCGACCCAAAAACCGTTATTCCGACGTGGCGATAAAACCAAACGGCTTCAGTTGGCGCAAAACCATCGTTCCTGGACAATTGAACAGTGGAAAAACGTGTTATGGACCAACGAATGGAAATTCCAAATTTTCAGCCAGAGACGAAGAATCTTCGTACGTCGGACTAAAAAAATGTTACAAGACTGTATTGTTCCGACTGTCAAGCGTGGAAGTGGGTCTGTTTTAATGTGGGGGCGCTTCTCTTTGACTGGAGCGGGACACTTCGTAAAAGTTGATGGCATTATAAAGAAAGAACATTATAAAAAAATTTAACTGAACTCGCGATACCATTTCGGTGTTGCGATTAATCGGAAAGGGAATCGTGATGATGTATGACAACGGTCCTAAACATACTTTAAAGCTTTGTAAGGACTATCTAGCAAGCCAAGAAGAAAAAAAAATGCTCGAAATGACGGCATGGTCACCACAAATCCTGGATCTTAACCCCATTGAGTTGCTATGAGATAAGCTGGACAGACCTATCAGAAAGGAGCGTCCCACGTCCAAAAATCACCTTTGAGGTCTGCTTCAAGGCAATATAATAAATTTTTTTAAAAAATAATCAAAAGAATGTGATTAGTAGAGACCCCATCTTTCTTTATAAAGGATGAAGATATTGAGAGGGTTATTAAATTCAAATATCTTGGCTCTGTCGTCAACGAACGATGGGGTTGTGATGGGGAGGTTAAACTGCGGTCTAGCATGACAAAGGATATCTTTCTAAAGTTGAAAAATATGCTACTTCAAAGTTTTGTAAGGACTGTCTAGCAAACCAAGAAGAAAGAAAATGCTCGAAATGATGGCATGGTCACCACAGAGTCTGGATTTGAACCCCATTGAATTGCTATGGGATGAACTGGACAGACCCATCAGAAAGGAGCGTCCCACGTCCAAAAATCATTTTTGAGGTCTTCTTCAAAATAATATAAGAAATTTAATAGAAAAAATAATCAAAAGAATGTAATTAGTAGACACTCCCAAGAAGAGGCATCTCTCTTTATAAAGGATCAAGAGATTCAATTCAAATGTCTTGACTCTGTTGTCAACGAACGTTGAGATTGTGATGGGGAAGTCAAAATACCTTTCTAAATTTGAAAAATATGCTGATTTAAAGACCATTGCCACTCTCCTTGTGCATACGAGTAATAAAATGCTATCTCTGGCCGGTGTAGAGATATGGTCGTTAACAGGTTGACTGCCGACCACTCCGATCGGAGTGCGTCGGGTCTCTTCACCAACGCCGTCTACTCCGATCGGAGTTCGACATGCGTTCTTACGAAACGTTTTAGTATTCCATCGGCGTTGTATATGAAACGTGTTTCTAGTGGTGGCGTTGCTTAAAAAGGCAAGTTCTAACAGGTGCTTAAGTGGTTCCGCGGATTTGCTTTTGGTTTGGTTGTAATCTGCCGTACAATATGGACAATCAACCTGGGCCTTCTGGTATTAAAAAAAGACATTGTAGTAGTGATGAAAAAAAGGTATATGATAAGAAAAAGAAGGTAACTGACACTGAATTATTGCAGCTATTGGAAGAAAGCGGAGGTAGTAGTGACGAACATTACGTACCAGACACAGACGATAGTGATGTAAATTCAAGCTCCGAGTCCGAAGAAGAGAATTTTATAGACCCTATTCGGCCACATCAAACACTTCCTAGCCTTGATGAGATAAAATGGAACGACAGAGGTGCGTTAAAACAAATTTTGTTCCAGAAAACCCAGGAATTATTGGTGCAAATTCCAGGACAGGGTGCACCTATCGATTTTTTCGAAATGATCATTGATGATGATTTTTTACAAACTATTGTAGAACGAGCGAACTCTTACGCAGTCGAGGTTTTGCTGCGCCCAGAAACAAGTACAAAATCACGTATTACTAATTTTAAAGATCTTACTTTTGATGAACTAAAAATTTTTTTGGCCCTGTTACTTCACACTGGCACAATATCCTTGAGCCGTCTTAACGATTATTGGAAAACTGATCCGCTATTTAATCTACCTGTTTTTAGAAAATATATGTCAAGGAATAGATTTTTGCTTATCTTGAGGTGTTTGCATTTTACATCTCCAGATATGGATCCGGCAGATCGGCTAGGAAAGATTACATTTGTGGCAGATTTTTTTAACAACAAGATGGGAGAAATTTACTATCCTGGAAGAGAGTTGTCTTTGGATGAAGCTATGGTACTTTATCGGGGTCGTCTTCAGTTTAAACAGTATATCAAGAATAAGCGTCATAAGTATGGTATGAAGTTATACATGCTGACAGAGCCTAATGGACTTATTTTGAAATTTCGTGTCTACAAAGGTGCGACAGATGTTTATAGTGGAAGCGGACATACTGAAAAGATTGTTTTACATTTATTGGAGGAAAAATTGGGTGTGGGACATGCTGTTTATCTAGACAATTTTTACAATAGTGTTAATTTAGCTAGGAAATTACTTCAACAAAATACATACTGCACTGGTACGCTGAGAGCTGAGAGGAAAGATAATCCGAAAGAGGTAATGAGTGCAAACTTAAAACGTGGTGAGAATAAATCTATGTTTTGCAATGGAGTGCATGTCGGAAAAAGGCGCGATAAACGCAATGTTCAATACATTTCAACAGAATTTGGAAGCGAAATGGGCATTTTTAAAAACAAAAGAAATCAAGAATCTGAAAAACCTTCCGCAATCATTGGATATAATGCTTTTATGTCCGGTATAGATAGACAGGATCAAATGATGGCATATTATCCTTGCAGCCGTAAAACCATTCGGTGGTACAAAAAGTTATTCATGCATGTGCTGCAAATGAGCATGATAAACGCCTATTTTTTGTACAATAAATATTCGTGGTCTGACCAGTTACGATTATATGACTTCCGATTGGATGTCATAAGAAATTTACTAGCCAGACGACCAATTACTAATTTGCCGCAAATTCCTCCAGGCCAAATAAATGTCCACAGCATTAGCAAAGTAGAAAAAAATTGTTAGTGAAAAAAAAGGAACTAAAGAAACAAAACGGGTAAGCAGAAAGGAATGCAAAGAATGCAGGAAAAATAAAATAAGAAAGCAAACAGTGTATGAATGCAAAATGTGCCCTGGACAACCAGGTTTTTGCCTTAATTGCTTTGAGGATTACCATAAAAATGTACAAAAATGATTTAGAAATAAATGTTTTGAGTTTATGAGTTCGATTTATTATTTCTTTACTTATTTAATTGGACACTCCGATCGGAGTGTTCGGCATCTAGTAAAAATTTTCACCTGCAATGCCGATTACTCCGATCGGAGTGAAATTTTTTTTTTCTAATATTTTGAATGGCACATAAAAAAAAACACATCCAAGACTCATTTTAATTCATATTTACCATAATAAAATAAAAATATTTGGAAAAATCTTACCGGCGTCAACCACAAACTCAAAAATATAGATCGGCAGTCAACCTGTTAAAAGAGAAATCATTGAATCGTATCGAAACTTTCGAGCTATGGATACTGGACTTTGGCTGTGAATTTCTTGGCCAGAACACCTAACCAATGAAGAACTTCTTCAGAGTACAACAAAGTAAGGTGTCTTATTTGGGGGCATATACTAAGAGGTGACCGCTACTCGACTCCAAAATTTATTCTTCATGGAAAAATGGAGGATCGGCGAGGATCCGGTAGAAAGCAGCACTCGTGGCTCCGGAATATCGGGGACTGATGTGGAATTTCGGACGTTGCGTCCCTTTTTCGACTAGCAGAGAATAACAACCTCAATATATACTGAAGAAATGGTACAGAGACCACAACGTGTGTGAATACATGGGACAGGAAGAAGAAGAATCAAAAGAATGCCAAGAATAGTAAAAGCGATGTTAAATATGGTACGAAGGGCGCTTTTTTTAATAAAAATAATGTTTAATATTAAAGTTAATTTTTGCAGAGTTGATGATGATTTTTGTTTGTGTTTCACGTGTTGTATAGGTAACTTATTATGTAATAAATGTTTTTCTTATATTAAAGTGTATAAATTCATTTTTTATTTGGTGGCCACATTTCCACGAGCGATAGTGTACATAATTATTTTATTTTTCTACATAGTTACTATTCCGTTACAAACACATTTGATACCACAAAACAAGCTTCTCGGAACCCTGCACAAAATCTCACCGTTTGGAATTTTAGAAGTGTTGCACTGTGGTTTTTAACTCTTCAGTTTCCTTAAGCGCAAGCAAGATGTAGCAAGAGGGGTTACTCGCTAGGTGCAAGCTTCGGACTTTAAGCTACAGTGGGTTGCCAAATTATTAGGGAGAGTAAAGAAAAATGTAAAGGGTCTAGGCGGTTAAGATGATGAAAAATGCCCCCCGCGCTTTTGAAAAACAAAAAATATCCTCATGTAGAACATAAAAAAATATGACTTTCCTGAAATTTTCAGCCCTCTAGACCTTCCCATAACCTCAAAAATCTATAAAACGTGATTTTCGATTTTTTGACGATATCTCCGGTTCTGTTCATCGTAGAAACCTCTTTTTTTTCAAATTGTAGGATTTTTTATTGCCTACAACATGCTATTTTTTAAAAAAAATTTTGGCGCGTTTTGAGCGTTTTAAATTTTTAAAATTGAATTAAAATTGAATTAAAAAAAAACTAGGACTTACTCAGGCCCAAAAAAATATATATTGTGTATTTTATGTCAAACTATGCCTGTGAATTTTTTCAGATTTTTATAGGTGGGGGAAAATGGTTACAAACGCAAAAAAAACCGCTTTTTTTTCGTCGTTTTTCCGCATTTTTACCTACTTTTGGGGCACAGAATTTTGTTGTAGATCCTCAGTTGCTGCAAAATTATATATATATATATATATATATATATATATATATATATATATATATATATATATTATCGAAATACTATTGAATCATTTTATGTAATATAAAGACCATATTACGCCATTTTTCCCTTTAAAATCACGATTAAGGCAAGTTTAAGACAAGATTAACACATTTTTAAGTTATTTTTTTGTTTTGAGTAATTAGTCATACTCCATAATTCATCCAAATATATAATTTTATAGAAATTAAAACATTTCTGTTTATAAAAACATCATATAGAAAAAAGATTTTCTATATGTAACTGAATTAGCGTTAACTTGGTAAAAATCCATATTCAACAAATTAAATACACATGTAACACATGGGCTGAAAAGTCCCGGGCCTAACAAAGAAAACACGGTTTTTTTTGGTTCAAAATTAGCTTTATTCATCAACGTAATCTCCATCAAGAGCAACGCAATCATTCCAGCGCCGCTCTAACATTTCAATACCACTTTTGTAGAACGATTTATCTTTTGCCTCAAAATAGGCCTCAGTTTCAGCGATAACCTCTTCATTCGTGCGAAATTTCTTACCGGCGAGCATTTTTTTCAGGTCTGCGAACAGCCAGTAGTCGCTGGGAGCCAAATCTGGCGAATACGGTGGATGTGGGAGCAATTCGAAGTTCAATTCATGTAGTTTTGCCATTGTTTTGATTGACTTGTGACACGGTGCGTTGTCTTGATGAAACAAAATTTTTTTCTTTGCCATAGGCGGTCGTTTCTTTGCAATTTCGGCCTTCAAACGCTCCAATAACGCTATATAATATTCACTGTTGATGGTATTTCCTTTCTCAAGATAGTCGATGAATATTACACCACGCACATCCCAAAATACCGAGGCCATAACCTTTCCAGCCGATTGTTGTGCTTTCGGGCGCTTTGGACGAGGTTCACCAGTTGCTGTCCACTCAGATGACGATCGTTTTGATTCCGGAGTGAAGTGATGGATCCATGTTTCATCCATTGTCACATATCGACGCAAAAATTCCGGTTTGTTACGTTTAAACATGGCCAAACACTGCTCAGAATCATCAACACGTTCTTGTTTTTGATCAACAGTGAGCAAACGCGGCACCCACTTTGAACAGAGCTTTCTCATAGTCAAATGCTCATGCAATATAAAGCCAACACGTTCTTTTGATATCTTTACGATGTCAGCTAACTCACGCAACTTCACTTTTCGATCGTTCAAAACGATTTTATGGATTTTTTGATGTTTTCTGTCTGGTGTTACCGCCTCATTTGGACGTCCACTGCGTTCTGCATCATCGGTGTCTCTACGACCACGTTTGAAGTCAGCAAACCAACGTTTTATTGTTGTTTCTGATGGAGCGGAGTCCCCATAACACTTTTCAAGCCATTGCTTCGCTTGAACGGTATTTTTTCCTATCAAGAAGCAGTGTAAAATTAAAACACGAAATTGTTTTTGATCCATTGTTTTGGAAATAACAAAAGTAGCGTCACTCTTAGCACAATAACTCACAAACTAATGAATAGAATATCATGAAATTTTAACAGCTGTCTTTTGAAGGTTAGTATTAACTGAAAAAAAAGGTGACTGCAATAAAACTAGCGCCATCTATGTGTTAGGCCCGGGACTTTTCAGCCCATGTGTTAAGTGTGATTTTTACTTAATAATATTAATATAAAGTAAAAAAATATTTATATTATAAAGTAAAAATCACACTTACATGTGTATTTAATTTGTTGAATATGGATTTTTACCAAGTTAACGCTAATTCAATTAAATATAGAAAATCTTTTTTCTATATGATGTTTTTATAAACGGAAATGTTTTAATTTCTATAAAATTATATATTTGGATGAATTATGAAGTATGCCTAATTACTCAAAACAAAAAAAATAACTTAAAAATGTGTTAATCTTGCCTTAATCTTGTGTTAAACTTGCCTTAATCTTGTCTTAATCCTGATTTTAAAGGGAAAAATGGCGCAATATGGTCTTTATATTTACATAAAATGATTCAATAGTATTTCGATAATATATATTTTTATATATATATATATATATATATATATATATTATATATATATATATATATATAATTTTGCAGCAACTGAGGGTCTACAACAAAAAATGGCGCAATATGGTCTTTATATTACATAAAATGATTCAATAGTATTTCGATAATATATATTTATATATATATATATATATATATATATATATATATATATATATATATAATTTTGCAGCAACTGAGGGTCTACAACAAAATTCTGTGCCCCTAAAGTAGGTAAAAATGCGGAAAAAAAAAACGACGAAAAAAGCGGTTTTTCGCGTTTTGTAACCATTTTCTCCCACCTCTAAAAATCTGAAAAAATTCACGGGCATAGTTTGACATAAAATACACAATATATATTTTTTTTGGGCCTGAGTAAGTCCTAGTTTTTTTTAAATTCAATTTTAAAAATTTAAAACGCTCAAAACAATTTGAATTTCGCGCCAAAATTTTTTTTAAAAAATAGCATGTTATAGGCAATAAAAAATCCTACAATTTGAAAAAAAAGAGGTTTCTACGATGAATAAAACCGGAGATATCGCCAAAAAACCGAAAATCACGTTTTATAGATTTTTGAGGTTGAAAGATAACATGGTTATTTACTTACAAAATGATTTTATTCATACATTGTGTTATTAATCTTAGATATTATAACCTAGATAATTAATCAAGATAATATAAATATAAAAAATATATATATAACTAAAATGTGCTAATATTTGGTGATATTTTCTTTGGCCATTATTAATGCTTCAAGTCATCTAGGCATGCTTTCTATGCACTTTTTGGCACTTTCTTTTATGTCAATGTTATGGTGCCACACTCTAATTAGTTTTTCTATCAATTGGCGTTTAGTTGTAATCATTTCTTTAGCGATTTCTCTCTTGGTTAGTTCCAGTCCCAGAGATTTTCTTTTGGGTTCATATCAGGAGAATTGCTTGGCCAGGGTAATACAGGTATGTTGTGGTTAGCTAGGAAAGTTGTAAAGCCCCTAGCTTTATGTCATGGTGCTGAATCGTGCATAAAAATAAATTCCTCTGGATCTGGAAACCATTCTTGAAGTTGGGGAATAAGAGAGTCTGCAGGACTTTTTTGTACTGGTCTTGTTTCATGGTTCCCTGCACAATATGTCTCCTGCCTTCCAACCCCTTTGGCACGAATGACCGACCACACCATGACTTTGACAGGATGTTTTACCTTCTCTACAATGCAGTCAGGGTGATATTTCTCGCCTGGTCGTTGTCGGACGAAGTCGCTCTTATCGGCCAAAATCTCAAATGTTGATTCATCTGAAAAACACCTAAAATTATCGACCAAAGGTTAACAATACGAAAAATTAAGTCATAAACAAACTAAATAACTATAGTTTTAGCAAATTACTTTACTCCAATCTTCAACTGTGCTGTGGCGGTTTTCTCTTGCCCAGGCAAGCCGTTTCTTCTTCATAGCTTCTGTGAGTTTTGGCTTTTTGACAGAACGATGACCTGTTAACTTTTCCTCAGCCAATCGCCTCTGAATAGCCCTTTTTGAGACTGGGATCCCGGATTCCTGTACTAGGTGGGTTAAAACCTCAACACTTTTTTTTCTGTTTGCTAAGCAAATATCTCTGATTTTTCGATCAGAACGTGGGGTAGTAATTGTTTTTCTGCCACTTTTCCCTTTTCTTTTTGAAGACAATGACTCATTTTTATCCAAATTCAGCTTTATGCTGTTGACAACTGATTTAGAAACACCAGCAATTTCTGCTATTTTCCTCTGAGAATGGTTTGTGTGGAGTAAAAGAGTTTTTACTTCGGATTTTTTTCCTGGAGAAAGGTCACCTCGTTTACTCATACTACAAATCAAAAAAAAGTAAAAATCAGCATAACTTAGCAAAATTAATGAAAAATATGATCGCCAAAAAAAAAACGGTTAATACTTACATGACATAAGATCCTTTACTTAAAAAGAGAAAAAGTAAATACATAGAACAGACTTGAGAAATTACGATTACTCAATAATAAACCTCTCTAGTACAACACCATTCACACACTAATAGAAACAAAAAATAAACTTATACGTCATCCATCACTTCAAGTTATGTTGAGGGAATAATAATCAATAAAACAACTGCATTCCTGAGCCTCTAGTAAAGCACTTAAAGACATATATATATATATATATATATATATATATATATATATATATATATATATATATATATATATATATATATATATATAAAGGGTGATTCATTTAGAGGTACTTTTTTCTAAATAAAAAAAAAATGAATAACAATTTTATTTTATAATCTTTATTATCATATAAAAGAACCATTCTTTACAATTATTTCTTACAGATAATTTCTTTCAAATGTTGTCCGCGACTACGGTTAACAACGTCCATTCTGAAGTTCCAATTTTCAATGACGCGTGTGAGTATTTCGAGTGGTATTTGGCCAATGACTCGAGTAATATTGGCCTCCAATGCCTCAATTGTAGCTGGCTTATCCATGTAGACTTTCGACTTTACATAGCCCCAAAGGAAAAAGTCAAGAGGTGTGATGTCACATGATCTAGCCGGCCAATTCACTGGTCCAAAGCGTGAAATGATCTGTTCGCCGAATTGCTCTCGCAGTAAAGCCATGATTTCACAGGCTGTATGGCAAGTGGCGCCATCTTGTTGGAACCAAATTTCGTCGAGACCACGGGCTTCAATTTCTGGCATCAAATAGTCTGTTATCATGGCGCGATAACGGTCACCATTCACAGTAACATTCCGGCCGGCCTCTGTTTTGAAGAAATATGGACCGATTATTCCACCGGCCCATAAACCACACCAAACAGTTGTTTTTTCTGGATTTAATGGCAGCTCTTGAACCTCTTCAGGTTGTTCATCACCCCAAATACGGGCATTTTGTATATTCACGAACCCATTAAGCCAAAAATGGGCCTCATCGGTGAACAAAATTTTTTCTCGAAAACAGTGGATCTTCTGCAAGCTTGTCAAGAGCCCAACGACTAAAACGGAAACGATTCGGAAGGTCGGTCGGCTTCAGTTGTTGCACTAGTTGAATTTTGTATGCTTTTAAAGAAAGATCCTTACGTAAAATACGCCAAGTTGTTGAATATGACAGGCCAAGCTGTTGAGAACGGCGACGAATCGACACCTCACGGTCTTCGCGTACACTCTCCGCTACCGCCCCTATATTTTCTTCACTACGTGCTGGATGTGGTCTATTCGGTCGAGCATTATCCAATAATGAAAATTGGGTCTCAAACTTATTGATGGTAGAGCGAATTGTGCGTTCGGTAGGCCGATTATGTGGACCATAAGTTGCTCTAAGCGCCCGATACACATTCCTCGTAGAACGCCCATTTTCGTAATAAAGTTGAACAATTTGTAGACGCTGTGCCGGGCTAAGTCTTTCCATTATGAATTGTCAAACACTACTGAACAGGAATGCCACTTCAGTTGACACGACGCATGCGCAATCTGCAATTAAATCCCCATCACAAAAAGTACCTCTAAATGAATCACCCTTTTATATATATATATATATATATATATATATATATATATATATATATATATATATATATATATATATATATATATATATATATACATTCTAAAAATAAATCTGTAGAAACAGGCGACTGTCCCCAATAATTTGGCGAACCACCGTATATGATCAAGAATCGTGGTGGACTATAGCTAGATGAATGAATATAGGATTTGGTATTTTTGATCATTCAGCGTATAGGCCTGATCTCGCTACCGGTGACTACCATCTATTTTTACACTTCAGGAACTGACTTGCGTTTCGACGATACTGAAGAGTTGAAAACCTCAGTGAAACACTTGATCGAGTTGGTTCGAATGTTCAGTTTATCTAGATTGACCGAATCGAAAGGGGCTTTAAGCAGATGGCTTTTTATTTGTTTGCGACATACAACACTAATGAAGAAACAGAAACCTCGCATCTCAGCGCCTAATATTTATGTTACAGTTTTGTTTTTATTTAAAGCACCCAATCATTAGCCAGCAACTCATGTATTAACCAATTATTTTTTTGTTTTTTTTCTCATGTTGGATATGAAGAAAGCTCCGTGGCAAGAATATTAACAATAGGTTAGAGGATCACGTCACTTTTTTTTTGAGTGTGTTTTCTAAACTTTTTTGCTTTTTTGCTTAATGGTATTGAGATATTTTTTTTTATTTTTCTTCGCGAAAGAATGCTTTTTGGTCATAACTTACATTATGTTTAGACATAAAGCCAATTTACATTGATTAGCAGTATGTTATTATCTCCCTGAAGTTACGTGAAAATCCTAAAATAATAATAATATATTTATTATTCACTGATCGGTAATAATAAATATTACTATAAATACAGTGTATCCCAAAAAAATTTATACAAATGGAGAAAAAGTTTATCTTCCATATTACAAAAAAATTATTCTTGAGGAAAAGTTCTGCATCACATGGAAATCCATAATCAAGCATCAAAAGTTTAAAGTATTTGATGGTCTACAGGGAACTAAGTTGGGAATGTGGAATCTTGGCACAATGATACTACTCAGTATATATCACCACTACACCAAACACTTTATTTTTGCACTCGACGCGCGTTTCGCTACCATGTTAGCTTCATCAGGAGCGATGATTGACTAAAGCTAAACTACAAATCTACCTATTTATACTTAGCCGATGAAACAATCGGATCACCCACATATTTAATATCCAAATGGTTATCAAAAGAACTTGACAAGTTACCGTTAAATACTTTCGCAGTGAAGAATTCCTTAGAATTCATTAATAAAACAAAAAATCTAGTTCTTAATGAAGGTGAAGTCTTAATTTCTTTTGATGTTAGTTCTTTGTTCCCAAGTGTGCCAATTCCACAAACTTTACAATATCTCGAAGAATTACTTAGAATGAATGACTTTGAAGACGAAATTATTCGTGAATACTTAACATTATCTAAACTTTGTATGGAACAAAATTATTTCCAATATAACAATCAATTTTATGTTCAGAAAGAAGGAACAGCTATGGGTAATTGCTTATCACCTTTCATAGCCAATTTATTCATGAGTAAGTTTGAAATCGAAGCCAGTCTAGAATTCGAATATTTCCCAAGGGTATGGTATAGGTATGTGGATGATATTTTCGCGATTTTTGATACAAAGAAAGCAAATATTGATCATTTTGTTTCTAAATTAAATAGCCGGTATGATTCCATTAAATTCACTTACGAAGTTGAGAACAAAGGACAATTGCCTTTTCTAGATATTTTAATTATTAAAAATAATAATAGATTAGAATTTGATATCTATAGGAAGGACACAGTAACAGATAGATATATTCCTAATGATTCATTTCATTGCAAACTACATAAATTAGCCTCATTACATTTTTTAGTTCATCGTTTAGTCACTTTCCCTCTGAATAGAGTAAACTTTAATAAAGAAAGGAATCGTATTAGAAATATAACTAGAGTTAATGGTTATGACGATGACTTAGTAAATAAGCTAATAAATAGACATAAGTTTAGGTTTAATATTCAGAATTCCACCTTTTTTACACGCGAAGAAAATAACACCAAGTATGTCTCCATACCATATAATCCGAAATATAGCAAGGGACTCAATAAAGTATTTAATAAGGTAGGCCTCACCTTAGTCTATAAGTCATCAGACAATCTGAGGAATATCTTAGGAAATCCCAAAGATAAGATTCCTAATTGTGAGAAAAGTGGAATTTATGAAATTAGTTGTAATGATTGTGACAAAAAGTATGTTGGGCAAACTAAAAGGTCAATTAAAACAAGATTTAAAGAACACTTAGCACACTTAAAATACAATAGAACAGAAAAGTCTAGCATTGCCGAACATGCCCTCGAAGCTAATCATACTGTAACATTAGATAATCTAAGATTAATAAAGGATGTATCTGATAGGCGATTGTTGAACGCATACGAAAGTATGGAAATCATAAAATGTAAAAGTAGTTTAAATAAAGACAGAGGGCCTATTCCTTATAGTCCCCTCTACTGGTTACTTGACCGGAACTGACGGCCTTGCCTATGTCATTAGTTCCGCTTGAGTAATTCAAGGGTTAGGTTAAGTATAAATAGGTAGATTTGTAGTTTAGCTTTAGTCAATCATCGCTCCTGAGGAAGCTAACATGGTTAGCGAAACGCGCGTCGAGTGCAAAAATAAAGTGTTTGGTGTAGTGGTGATATATACTGAGTAGTCTACAGGGAAAATAACAAATAATGATTTATAATGAAGAGTGAGAGTGTGTCAAAATTTAAATACAGAGCAAAATATTGATTAATAGGAACTAAACAATTATGCTCACGTTTAGATTTGTGACCTTCCTAGTTACCAGATGTACAAGTATGAAATGCGGATTTCAGACAACAGATGGTGCACCAATGCAGTTTGTGCTATAAAGATTTGACACTGCGCCATTTTGTTATGTCATCAACAAATGTCAGACGCGCACGAGTGATAAATTGGAAAAGTATGTGCATAGTGTTGTTGTGTTGTTGTATTCAATATGAATGAATCCAGAAAGGTTTCAACAACAGAATAAAAAAAATAGACAAGTACTGTGCATAGTATCTACTGGACAGGCTTTTTGAGCAAAGAAAAGCTATCAACTTGCCTGCTCTTGAATATGATTCACTTTTTTCTTTGACATCAAATTAATAGGACTTAATTATAACATTACTGGAGCTTCTACAACCTTTTGAATAAATTACCAAACATTTCAGTAGTAGTAGTGTATTATACCAGGTGTATAAGTATGAAATGCGGATTTCAGACAACAGATGGTGCACCAATGCAGTTTATGCTATAAAGATTAGACACTGCGTCATTTTGTTGTGTCATCAACAAGTGTCAGACGCGCACGAGTGATAAATTGGAAAAGTGTGTGCATAGTGTTGTGTTGTTGTGTTCAATATGTCGAAATTTATACCGAACAAAGAGCATTCGCGGACACCATTAATTTTTTGTTTTCATTTGAAGAAAACTGCTGTTGAATCATACCGATTACTTCGAGAAGCTTATGGTGAACATGCTCCATTAAAAGATACGATGGTTC
Source organism: Pachyrhynchus sulphureomaculatus (assembly GCA_019049505.1). Taxonomy (NCBI): domain Eukaryota; kingdom Metazoa; phylum Arthropoda; class Insecta; order Coleoptera; family Curculionidae; genus Pachyrhynchus; species Pachyrhynchus sulphureomaculatus. The sequence goes on from CM032446.1 coordinate 21,144,588, forward strand.
CGGCGTTTCCACATGAGTTGAACGACAGGCAAATGGAAAAAAAAACACAAAAACACATGTGACATTTTGCTCGCTTGGTACAAAAAGAAGTCGTTTTTGCTTCGTATAGTTACAGGGGATGCAAAGTGAATTTATTTTGAGAATCCCAAGCGCAAAAAGTCATGGGTAGACCCAGGCGCACCATCCACATCGACCGCAAAACCGAATCGCTTTGGCAGAAGGACGATGCTCTGTGTTTGGTGGGACCGGAGCGGCGTGGTCTATTATGAGCTGTTAAAACCTGGGGAAACGGTTAATACTAAACGTTACCAACAACAATTGACCGATTTGAACCGTTCGCTGCTTGAAAAAAAGGCCAGAATACCGAAAGAGGCAACACAAAGTCATTTTTCTTCATAACAATGCTCCATCACATACGGCAAAACCAGTTCGCGACACGTTGGAAGCACTCTGCTGGGAAGTTCTACCCCATGCGGCTTACTCACCAGACTTGCCTCCTTCCGATTACCACTTGTTTGCATCGATGGGTCCCGCAATTGCTGAGCAGCGCTTTGGTTCGTACGAAGATATGAAAAAATGGATCGATGAATGGTTCGCAGCAAAAGGGGAAGATTTTTACTGGCGTGGTATTCACAAATTGCCCGAAAGATGGGAAAAATGTATAACAAACGATGGAGCATACTTTGAATAAAGCACTTTTTATCATTCTTCCGAATTTAACATGTTTTTTTAGAAAAAAAAATCCGCATTTCATACTTGTACACCTGGTAAAAATTCAAAAAAAATACAATAACACGTCAGTAATTGTCGGATTATTTATTGAATAAAGGAAAACGAAATTAATTAAAAAACTAATGCACTGATTTTGATTGTATGATATTTTTGTTAAAAATTTGATAACCTTTTTATCTGCTTTGCAACAATTACATCCATAATAAATTTGTGCTAATATCATTTTATTTTGAAATTGCAACGTTACTTGCTTACTTACTACGTACATAATATAACAACTAAACGAATGGATTAATTCTAACTTTATTGCACAAATGCTTTAATGTATTCACCGTCCCTTTCTAAACAGGTGATTGTTCTTCAAAAAAAAATCTTTTATTACATCTCTAATTACGCCAGGAGTTATAGCTTCACGTTTCCCTCATGACTCTCTCAAGATGATCAACATCTTCAAATGGCCTTTTAAGATAAACCTTTTCTTTTAAGTAGCCTCATAAAAAAAAGTCTAGAGGGGTGATGTCTGGAAACCTTGGGGGCCAAGTAAACTGCACATACCTCCCTATTAGTCTAACGTTTGTATGTGGAGGAGATAATCCTCCCTATTACTCTACTATTTGTATCTAGAGGAGATAATCTTGAACATTTCTCATACTGTGACATGATGCACTATCATGTTGGTACCATATACGTTGTCTTTTAATTATTGTTAGGCAGTTAAGAAACTCAGGGAACTCATTATTTAAAAATTCTAGGTAACGTTCAGCATTCATATTATTTCGAAAAGAGAATGGTCCAACTATGTCATTTTTAAAAATTCCACACCATACATTGGTTTTAAATGAGTATTTGTCTCGAGTTTGGATATTGAAGTTAGAATTAACATCGCTTCGCCAGCGATAGTTTTGAGAACTTACTGTCCCATTAAGCGTATATAAATGTCGCTTCATCAGATAAAAGTATTTGTCTTACCATAAACCTGTTATCTTTTCCAACTCTCCTTGAAACCAAGCACAAAATTCAAATCTTCGTTCAAAATCTCCTGCTTTTAAAGGGTGGATAAATTGGGATTTGTATGGTTTAAATTTATTTAATATTAAAATTCTCGCAACTGTAGTTTTACTCACATTCAATAAAGCATACACAGCCCCACAAAAAAAAAAAGTGGGATATACTTTTGATGCGATATATCAGATCCGTAGTATTTTTGCCCGCTGATCACGAATCTGATGTCAGAATATCGCCATCACATCTCAATTTTTTTCTAACCTCAAAAAATAGGTAAAAATTAGTAAAAATTAAGAAAAATATACTCCTAAAAAATTGATTCAAGCTTTTTCATGAATCCAAAGATGTATTAATATGTATTCGGACACGCTAAGCTAATATTCATCGGTTGGATTAAGCCATACAGTTCTGTTTTCTTTCTAACCTCAATAAATCAGACAGATATAGTGCTTCTCGAATGCAAAAAAACGAATTCAAATTAAAATTCAACCGATCCTTACCAAATTTGGTACACGGGGATTTTTTGGGTCGCTGATCACGAATCTGAGGTTGGATTTGCAAAATTCAAGATGGCAGATGTTTTCGCGCCATTTTGAACGCCGAGAAAATTCATCGGTCGATTTTATTCTTCTACCTTCTACCTGCATCCAGGGCACCTCTACGTGGTGACGGTGGGCAACGGTGTTACTCCACTAGCCGGCAGAGTCCCTGGATAACGGCTTAGATGCCGTCATGGCAGGTAGAAGAAAGAGAATTACGATGCAGGGACTCGGAAACCCAGTATCGGCGGTTGGTCAGGGTGGGAAAGCGGGCCCGCAGCCGTCGTCATCCAGCGACCGTAGCTCTTCATGTGTGGGTGACTTGGCTCATGTAGAGTATAATGCTACAAGAAAACGGTCTCACGGTACAAGGACTTTTCATAAGTGCATTAAAAACAGTGATTCATTTTGTTATATTTGCTGTCAACACGTACTGAGTAAAATGGGGTCACCGATAACGGATAAGATTAAAACCTTATATAAGGATTGTTTTAACATTGAAATACAGCACCAGGATACAGATTGGGTTCCCTACATCATTTGCAGTTCTTGCAAAATAATGTTGTACATCAATAAGGAGGCGATTAAATATTCCAGACCAGCAATATGGAATAGACCATACAGTGAAAATGATTGCTACTTTTGTATGAATGTTGTATCTAGGCATAACCGAAAAAATAAAAGCACTATTACTTATAACGATGTTTCGACAGTAACAAGACCAACTAAACTAATTCCGCCTCCTGAACCACTTGATGCTGATGTTATGGAAACAAATGATTTCACCTTATCAGTTCATGCCGAAAACATTGAGACTGTCGAAAAAGATTCAAACACTGTTACTAATGAATGTTCTAGTGACAACCTATCATATACTAGTGACACAGATAAAGAATTTCAACCGTAAACCAGAACCAATACTCGTATCACAGTCAGAACTTAGTGATCTAGTCAGAGATTTAGGCTTATCCAAAGATGGTTCAGAGCATCTTGCTTCCTTTTTAAAGAAAATATATTTACTTAAGCCAGAAGCTACGATTTCTTATTATAGAGACAGAAATGAAGAATTTCGAAAATAATTCACAATGGACGAGGAATTGTCACTTTCATATTGTACCGATGTAAAAGGTCTAATGGATGAATTTCAAAATAACTCATACGATCCTGAAGAATGGAGACTGTTCATTGATTCTTCTAAACGGAGCATTAAGGCAGTTTTGCTGCATAATACCAACGTTTACGCTCCCATTCCGATTGCTCATTCCACAGTTATGGAAGAGCAATATGAAAAAATGAAGCAGCTTTTGATAAAAATAAAATATGCTGATCATAACTGGAAAATCTGTGGAGATCTGAAAATTGTAACAATATTGCTTGGCCAACAGTCAGGGTTTACACTTTATCCCTGTTATAAATGTCTGTGGAATAGCAGAGACAGGGAATGTCATTATAAGAAAAAAATTTGGCCAAGAGAATCGTTCACTCCTGGTGAAAATAATGTATTGTTTCCACCATTGGTAGATCCAGGAAAAGTTCTTATTCCCCCGCTTCACATTAAGCTTTGACTTATGAAGCAATTCACGAGAGCATTAGATACAAACGGCCCATGTTTCAAATATTTGCATAAAAAATTTCCGGAATTTTCTGAAGCTAAAATTAAGGCAGGCGTATTTGACGGGCCACAAATAAGAAAATTGTTTCAAGATTCATTATTTGTTACTAAAAAGAATAAAGTTGAAAAAGCTGCTTGGCTTAGTTTTAAAGAAGTCGCAACAAACTTTTTGAGAAATAATAAAAGTCCTAAGTACAAAGAAATAGTCGAGAAAATGGTAAAAAAATTTTCAAATATTAGGTTGCTTAATGAATCTAAAATTACATTTCCTGGACTCCCACATCGATGATTTCCCAGATAATCTTGGTGACTACATTGAGGAGCAAGGGGAACGTGTTCACCAAGATCTGAAAATCATAGAAAATCGGTATCAAGGACGATGGGATGACCATATGCTAGCGGACTATTGCTGGTCGCTAAAAAGAGAAACAAGTCCTCAAAAGCGTTTGGGCAGAAAGCCTTTGAATAGGTCATTCGCGGAAAAAAGAACAAGATACAGCCAAAAAAAGGAAAGTTAGGCGCGGGTCTAACCTAGGGCTTAAGGGTTGAGAGTATATGGTTTAAAAGTCCTGGTTTTGAGTTTATTGGGTCTCATTTTTAAAGTTACAGGGTTATTGAGGTCTATTTTTTGAGGTTACAGGGTGTGGGAGTCTAAGGTTTCAGGGTTTAGGGTTTAAGAGTATCAGGTTTGAGAATTCCCCAACTGTATACAAATTTGGTAGGAATCGGTTGGTTTTCAAAAATTTTGTCCGCCATCTTGGATCTGCCATCTTGAATTTTGCAAATCCGACCTCAGATTCATGATCAGCAACCCAAAAAACCCCCGTGTACCAAATTTGGTTGAATTTTAATTTGAATTCGTTTTTGCATTCGAGAAGCACTATATCTGTCTGATTTATTGAAGTTAGAAAGAAAACAGAACTGTATGGCTTAATCCAACCGATGAATATTAGCTTAGCGTGTCCGAATACATATTAATACATCTTTGGATTCATGAAAAAGCTTGAATCAATTTTTTAGGAGTATATTTTTCTTAATTTTTACTAATTTTTACCTATTTTTTGAGGTTAGAAAAAAATTGAGATGTGATGGCGATATTCTGACGTCAGATTCGTGATCAGCGGGCAAAAATACTACGGATCTGATATATCGCATCAAAAGTATACCCCACTTTTTTTTTGTGGGGCTGTGTTATCTTTTCCGAACTGAATCTTTTAGCTTCTCTGCTACCGACAGCATTACTTGATTTTGATTATCTTCATTTGAAACCCATACCCGATGTTTCTTTTTAAATTTGTTTTCAACATTTCCATAAATCTTGAATTTATTTATTAGATATCCTGCAGTTGTGAAGTGTACAGTTTTATCAGGGTGTCTATTATTAAAGATTTCTGCTGCTTCTCTAAAAATTTTATAATTGTCTCCAACTATGAGAACAATTTTAATTTTATCTTCAACACTCACACATCAAACACTAAGCACTCTCTCAATCTTTTCAATGTTCACTTACCCAATCAAGCGTTCCCCACAACTCGATCCCCCAAAGAATATCTTCCGTGCTCTCTCTAGACAACATCACCCTTCCAAAATACAAATATCCACTCAACCTACCCTTGGCTCTCTCCTACCCCTCCAATAGATCTTGCAATGTTACCATACAACAAATCTGACTATTCCAGTATACATCTCAACAAATTATTTTTAGACAACATTGCCACCAAATACCCCAACCATTTTCTCATTTACACCGATGGGTCTAAAACCGACAAGGGAGTAGGCGCTGCTTTCATCACTAACTCCACCATCAGAATGCTCAAACTCCCTCACTACGCAACTATGTTTACAGCGGAGCTATTGGCAATAAAGGAGGCTATGAGATTTGCCTTAACAACCCCGACACACAAAAATATTCTCATCATCTGGGATTCCCTCAGCGCACTGTCCTCCATCAAATCTAGAAACCTGTCTTATAATTACATCAGACAAATTCTTGACCTGAGTTACACTGCTAAACTGAAGCATCGATCAATTTCTCTATTCTGGTTGCCCAGTCACATTGGCAATCGAGGAAACGACAGAGCAGATCACTACGCTAAACTTACCATTGAGAGAGGTATACCAAACCCGGACAACAATCACTTCTCTGATTTTAACTCCCATTTAAGTACCATTCAAAATTCCCTGTTCCAATTAAAATGGTACCTTGATAACCCCAACAATAAACTATGTCCCTTTAAATCAAATGCCCTCCTCCCACTACACTTACCAAACTTAACAAGGAAAGAAAATGTCACTATGAGGAGAATTGCATCTGGCCATACACACGCTACTCACTGCTATCTTCTGAAAAACAAACAAGAACCGTAATGCTCCATAAGCGGATCTCGTCTCACTGTTGCTCATATCATTGAGGCAAGTCACTTTCAACCCACCAGAAACAGATACAACATTCCCTCTAACTTACATACTATCATTAAAAATCCTGCAGAACACATTACAGACGGTATAAATTATCTCAGAGAATTGAACTTCCAAGTCTAACACATACAACGGGGCGCTAAATAACCTTGCAGTTGATGCGCCCGGCCCCACAAACATCCATCCATCCATCCACACTCAATTTTACTGGCATTTCTAATTATTGCAAATACAGACTGACGTTTATTAACAATTGTTAGGTATTCCCAAACAAATGTTCATTTATTTTCAGTCTAATTTGTAGTGATTTCGTTTTCTTTTATTCAATAAATAACACAGGGGAACAGCTGTTTTGGTGTCGAGGTTTTTTGAGCTGATTCTATATCAATTTGATGTCCTGAATTCAAATAACGTATTCATTTGTACCTAGGAGCTCAAATTTTTAAGATATACAATTTTAGAGAAATATAAGTTACATTATTGTAACTCAAATCCGTAAGTGTAGTAAACAAAAGTAGATACGAAATTTTTATTTTAGTTATACAAAATACAATATTATGTCGTACTTACAAACAAAAAAAAAAACATTGAAGAAATGAAATAGTCACTCAACACTTGGAAAGCTTCTTTTCCGCGACATTCTTGAATGTTTTTTTTAAACAGTCCCTTTTTAAACTCCAGCAGTAATCTGCCATCATGTGCATGTCCCATCTTCCTTGGTAGCGGTCCTCCATAACTTTAATATCTTGGTGAAATCTTTCACCTTGTTCCTCACTCATGTGTCCTAAATTTTCTGGAAAACGGTCTAAGTGGCTGTGTAAATAGTGTATTTTAATTCTCATATTGCACCCTAAGGATTTGAAACTATTAAGCATCTTGTTAACCATTTCAACATAGTTTTGAGCTTTATGGTTGCCTAGAAAATTTTCTACAACTGCAACAAATGATGTCCAAGCTTCTCGTTCAACTTGATTCATTGAATTTATGAAGGCAGGATCCTTAATTAATTGTCTTATTTGTGGGCCGTCAAATATCCCTGCTTTGAGTTTTTCTGTGCTCAACTGATGCATTTTTACCCCTATATATGCAAAACAAGACCCATTCTTATCAAGAGCCTTTACAAATTGCTTCATTAAGCCCAACTTTATATGTAACGGAGGAAGTATGATTTTTTCTCTTTCAACCAAAGCGTCGTTAATGACATTCTTTTCCCCAACGTCCATGTTTTCTCTCTGAGGCCAATCTTTTCTAACCCAGTGGTGTGTTTTGTCCCTACTATCCCAGAGGCACAAGAAACACGGATATTTCGTGTAACCACTCTGCTGCCCAAGAAGAAAGTTTACCATTTTTAAGTCTACACAAATCATCCATTGATGTTCGTAATACTTTATCTTCTGCAAGACCAAAGCTATGGTATTATATTCTTCTTTCAGTTTCGTTGAGTGAGCTAGTGGTATTGAACCATATTTATTCCCATTATGTAGAAGGACACATTTTAAACTTCGCTTTGAACTGTCAATAAATAGGCGCCAATCATCTGGAATATATTCAGAAAGTCCCATTTCTTTCATGAGTCCCCTAATTTCGTGACAAAATACAAGATTGTCTTCTTGAGAAAAGAATGGTAGCAGATCTTTTTCTCTTGTACGGTAAAAGGTAATTTTGGTTCCTTGTTCCAGTAAATTTTTGTCGTTCAACCTAGAAGCCAGTACTTCAGAAGCTTTTTTCGATAAATTGAGATCCCTGGTGAGATCATTTAATTCATTTTGATTGAAGCGTTGAGGAACTGATGACGTCCCCTCATAGTCACTGTTAGTTTCATTAGCATCAGAACTTTTATTAGCATCAGAAGAGCGATCAGAGGGAAAATATTCGTCATCAGAGATATGTGGTAGCTGATGAAATGTTGGAATCGGTATTTCATCTGAGTGCGGGATAGGGCGTATTGCCGAGTCTAAATTGGGATAAGTCCACTTACTGCGGTTATTTCGACTGATTTCATTAGTATTTACTAAACAGAAATAACAATCATTGAAGTGGTTTTTTGGTTCTCTCCAAACCATTGGTACGCCGAATTTTAGACATCTTCTTTTCCCGGTAGTCCACTGCCGTAAATGCTCTGTACAAGTTTTACATACGAGATGCGGGGCCCACGTTTTGTCCTAATCACCAAGCTTAACTCCAAAGTATCCAAGATACGCTCGCTTTACAAAGTCAGTAATAGTTTGTCTGTTTTGTTGAAACATGTATTCTCCGCATATATAGCAAAACTCATCAGGTTGATTTACACAACTTTTTCTTGAACTGGAACCTGAACTCATTTTAATTCTGTTCAATAACACAAAACACTCTTTTCTTAACATAAAATAACACGCCGAATTCGATCTACTCTCATTAGTAAGAACGCACAAACTGACGAGACTTACCCGAGTTAGGTGATTAAAAGGGTCAGTTCGGGTACCTGATAGGCAATGGTTCCACTATTTATAGATTTACCTGGAATTTACTCAATTACAGACTGACAATAAAACCATTGTACCTACATTAATGAATATATAATAATTTTAGAACTCTCATAAATGAATATACTGAATAAAAACCACATTGGTAGATAAGTTGATGTATCTAAAAAAGTAGAGCTGATAGAGAAAAACGGATTGCATGTATAGATTTAGCGTCCCAAATATAGTTAAAATCAGCTCTAAAATCCCAGGCACCAAAACAAAAATATTTTTTTGTTGCCCTGTGTAATCCAACAATTACTGACGTGTTTACTAGAGTTTTTTTGAATTTTTAACTAGGAATGCCACAAATCTAAACGTGAGCATAATTTTTTAGTTCCTATTAACATTTTTAATTAATGGCAGCATTGGTATAACAACTAAAGACGAAACGAAAAGAATCGTATTTTTAGAAGTTACCAAAAATGTTCTTCGTATTTGCTGCACCATCCCAAGACGCGTTTCGCCGCATCACGGCTCATCAGCTGGGCTAGGTTCAACAAATACGAGAACACATTTTTAGTCCTTTATCCAGGCAACTAACGTTGTTATAGTTTTCAATTAATATTTTGCTCTGTATTTAAATTTAAACACACTTTACTCTTCATTGTAAATCATTATTTTTTATTTCCTGTATACCATCAAATATTTTTAACTTTTGATGCTTGATTGTGGATTTCCATGTGATGCAGAACCTTTCTTTTTTTTAAAAAAAAAAAATTAATATGTAAGATAAACTTTTTCTCCATTTGTATAACACTTTTCGGGACACACTGTGTATAAATTCGAAGACGAGTAAAGTAAATTATCCCAGGGAGAGTAGTAGCAATCTTTTTTTTTTTAACATCCCTGCCTGAGTAGGAATTTTATCCTTTTTCATATCCTGAGGATATCGACGGGAATATCATAATAACCGTCAACGTTGTCCAAGTGTCGAAACATACATTTTTGTATTTCACAGCACCTTTTAGAGAACGCGTTAGTGCTGCCACGGACGTTATTACATTTCTGCTAACTGCTACCTATGTACGTGGCCAGGCCATATATACTTTAATAAACCTGCCGGGATTGGAATCGGAGACCTTCTCCACCGCAAGCAAGTACTACGCCACGGAGCCACTGGCCGCCACACTGCAAATTAAATACCATACATGGTAGCAAAAATAGGGCTTTCGTGAAATGACAGAAAGTAAAATCTGTGTTGGTATGAATATATTTATCTATGTTTGATAGTTCTCTAGGTTATGATGCCCAGCGTCCGTTTTTCTTCAGAAATATAAACTGCCGTAGAAGAGTTAAATAGGTATATATATATATATATATATATATATATATATATATATATATATATATATATATATATATATATGTATATATATATATATATATATATATATATATATATATATATATATATATATATATATATATATATATATATATATATATATATTTATATATATATATATATATATATATATATATATATATATATATATATATATATATATCAAACATTTTTTTATACTGTGTAACATAATGTAAGGTATACCAGTTTTAATGCACACTGCACCTTTTTGTTATTTTTTTTTCCTTTGCTTGCATGTTTTTATTTTTCATTTGCCTATTTTCTTTATATACCGCGCTTTTCCTTCAATACCCTGCCACTACTAACCTACTACTAACTCTTTTACTAACTGCCTTTCTTTTTTTGTATGTTCTGTAACAAGAGAAAAAAGAACTCTAAAATTACCTTAATTATAATAAATGATACACTGCCGCATTCGCCATATTATTTTAGTAAGTGAAAAAACGTCACGTGAGTATTGAAAGTCAAGTATTTGAACTATATAAACTCGCGAAAATCTTCGCACGAATGTACTTCTATGTACTCCTCCTGACAGCGACTTGTCAACGAATTATATCGACATTTTCCGAATCTTCCACTGCTAGGAAGGAACTCGCTATCCCTGTGATCTGGGCGCGCACCTTGGGAAGTATCACCACGCATTCTGCTTGAATTCAGTTTTTGTCCTGCTCCATAAATATAAAAGTGCAACAAGATTCCACGCTTTTCTTGTGGTCATATCTGAAAATTAATGAAGAGATCGAGCAATTAGGAACCGGATTGGCCAAATATTCGATTATTGAAATTGGTAGGTTTTCCCAACACTAATTTTATTAGATCGGTTCTTGAATATTTCGATTCTTTCGACGATTCTAGATACATTTCTCATAACAAACCATACACCGTAAACAATTTCCGAGATATTGACGTCGGAAGAAAGCTAGTTTTGATTTTTTTTTTCCAGTCGTTGCGTTCAAAGCGGAATTTAGCATTTTTGAGTAAGTATCTAAAAGCTAGTTTATCCTAACTTGCATCGTTTGGGTTCTATGCTCTGTGAGAGTGTCAAAAATGGCAAATTTTAGGAGTCGTTATTTCGGAAACTCTTTAATTTAGGTTTAAACTACAATACGGAATATGTATAATCAAAAATGTTTTTTAAATTGTAGAGACAGCGTTGAAATTTTGTCCAGTGTTTTCTACGTGTCCTTACAGCAAACACTGCAGTTTCTAATCGATCATTGTAAACGCCAAATTTTGATAGAAATCGATTCTGTTAATATTTTAGAGTTCTTTTTTTACACGTTTGGTTTCATTGCAATTTATTCAACTGTGCGATTTATTTTTACAGTAGTACAGCAGATCACAAAGATTTTCACACTAAGAGTGTCGAAAATGATACGCCTTTTCTTTATTGTCTTCTGAGTCAGCCCGATGGAAAAGTAAGTGACTATCGTTTTTTTTCTATATATACAGTGGCGTGCAAAAGTTTCCGGCCAGTGACGTTTGGTACTCTAATTTATTAAAAAAAAGACCAATAATTTTTAATCATTATGAGATGTGAGTATGAGATATAGGAAACAAAATAATATAGTAAAAGAATATTATTCATGTTTGTGAATATATTTATTATTATTATTCTTATATTTATATGTGCAAAAGTTTCCGGCCACATAATATACAGTCCCTGGCCAAATTATTAGACGCACTGTATTTTTTTTAGTAATTTTATGTTTCTTAAGAGTTTTTATGCAATAATGGTATATTTAAACTACAATATTATTGATTTTTATTTAAAAGAATTGTTGTAGACTACATATTTGTATTTATTTTTAACTTATGGCAACACTGTGTTGACAAAGTGATACATGAACGTAAACAAGTACAAATCTGTATCAGTCGCGATCGGAATCGAGTCAGGTACGGACGTGTTTCTGTGGCTTTATGGACTGTGATTGTTTGTTTAACAGTTTTATACTACTCAGTTATTAGTTTATTTTGTATGCAGTGTTTTAAAAAAGTAATTGGACTATTTTCATTATGGGTAGAAAAGGCGATCTTTCACCACGTAAAAAAGCTGAAGTGAAGGCCCTTGTGATTGCGAAAACATTTACAAACCGAGAAATATCACGAAGATTGGGGGTTTCTGAAGCTAGTGTACGACGCATAAAAAAGAAAATTGAGTCAGGGAAGGAATTAAGCCCGAAAAGAAAGAAAAGATGCGGTAGAAAACCAATTTTCACTCCACGGTCAGAGAGATGTTTGAAGAAAATTTGTGTAAAAAACAGATTTGCTACCACAAAGGTAATAAAATCACAACTCCAGGATGCTAGCGTAAATGCTTCTGAGCGCACTGTTCGAAGAAAATTGAAAGAATTAGATTTTAAGGCCTGTCGCCCCGCCAGGAAGCCCAAGTTAACAGCTGCAATGAAAGCAAAGCGCCTGAAGTGGGCCAAACAATGGCAAGACAAAGATGTGGACTTCTGGAGATCGGTAAGATACAGCAATCTAATCAATAATTGATACATTATTATCATTTTCAGTTAAATAAAGCAAATAAACATGGAAGTTTATATATTTTTCCTATTTTTGACAGGTCTGCTTCAGTGACGAAAGCACATTCAAAATTTTGCAGAATAAAGCTCAGTATGTGCGTCGTCGTCATGGAGAAAAGTTTCATCCTGATTGTGTCGTCCCGACGGTTAAACATCCCACCAAAGTGATGATTTGGTCAGTCATCAGCGGCAAGGGCACTGGACGTCTGTACGTCGTCAAAGGAATAATGAGGCAAGATCAGTACAAAGAAGTATTACAAAATCGGTTGATTCCGCAGCTCAGAGAATGGTTTCCAAATGGGGAACCATTCACTTTCATGCAAGATGGAGCTCCCTGCCAAACTGCTCGGTCTGTTAAAGCTTTTTTGGCAGAAAAAAATATCCCTCTGTTGGATTGGCTAAGGCTAGCCCTGATATGAACCCCATTGAAAATATGTGGGAGCTGATGAAAAGAGAAGTGGCTAAAGATGTGATTACCAACAAAACCCAGCTCCTAGAAAAGATTATTCATGTGTGGAATCATCATCCTCAAATGCAGGAGACAGTACAATCTTGCAGTGATAGCATGCCGCGCAGAATTAAAGCTTTGATAGCGGCTAAAGGTGGCTCAACTAAATATTGACTTTTACTAACATTAATTTCACTTTTCTTTAAAACTTAATAAACTTATGCTTTTCTAAATTAATGCTGTTTTATTTATGCCAAATAAATAGGTAATTGATTGGATAATATAAAAATAAAAAACAAATCAATTTAAAATAATAAAACGGTACAATATCACTCGGTAATTAATATTTTACATGAAATCTTGCAGTGCGTCTAATAATTTGACCAGGGACTGTACATTGATGCAGTAGGACGTTCAAAGACGTGGGAGCATAAATATGGCTCCGCATATGCGAATCCAAATTCGTGAGAGAGTATTAAAATTTTCAAGAGAAGGAAAGTCTTCTCGTGAAATTGCTTCATTATTATCGATAGGTAAATCAACCGTGAACGATATTATTGTAAAATACCGCTGTGGATATGGTTTAAAAGATCGTCCGCGTAATGGAAGACCAAGAAAAACGTCTAAAAAGTAGATCGTATCGTTAAACGCAAATCAACTGCGGATGTCAAGAAAACGGCTGGCGAAATTGCACGCGAGCTAAAGGATGAAAACCTAGCTAAGGTTAGTCATAGTACTGTGACACGAAAACTACAAGATGTGGGACTTTTTGGCCGTATAGGTATTAAAAAACCATTAATCAGTAAAAGAATAAGAAGGCCCGATTACAATTTGCCAAAGATCACCTAAATTGGACAATCAAAGATTGGAAAAAAGTAGCTTTCTCAGACGAATCTAAATTTAATTTTTTGGAAGCGATGGTAGACAACATGTACGACGTCCTATTGGTACGAGAAATGATGTTCGGTACCAAATTCCTACTGTAAAACATGGTGGAGGAAGTGTGATGGTTTGGGGAATTTTCTCTGCGCAAAGAGTCGATCCATTGATCGAGATCAACGGAAATATAAACGCTGATATTTACAAGGACATTTTAGAGAACAATTTGTTATAATATGCTGAAGAAACATTGCCGCAGAATTGGATATTTCAGCAGGATAATGACCCCAAACATACATCCAAGTTGTTAAAACAGTGGTTTTCTGCTTCAAATGTGAGAGTTTTAAGCTGGCCATCTCAATCACCGGACTTGAACCCAATAAAACACTTATGGGAAACGCTAGATCGTCAATTTCGAAAGCATACATATTCAAATAAAGCCGCATTATTCAAATCATTGAAGGAAGAATGGAATAAAATTTCACCTGCTTGTATTAATCGATTAATTAAGTCAATGCCTCATCGTTGCGCGGCTGTTATCGCTGCAAAGGGTATGGCTACAAAATATTAACATAAAAATATAATTTAAGTCTATTATAGAGCATATGGATTAATAATTTATCTCGTAGTACAAAGTGGCTGGAAACTTTTGCACATATAAATATAAGAATAGTAGTAATAGATATATTCATAAACATAAATATTACTCTTTTACTATATTATTTTGTTTCCTATATCTCATACTCACATCTCATAATGATTAAAAATCATTAATCTTTTTTTTTAATAAATTAGAGTACGAAATGTCACTGGCCGGAAACTTTTGCACACCACTGTATATTTACATACATACATACATATATATATATATATATATATATATATATATATATATATATATATATATATATATATATATATATATATATATATATATATATATATATATATATATATATATATATATATATAATGTTAGGTGTTTCAGTTAATAATGTCGATTTTGCTAAGAGATGGTGTAGTGACATCTGTGGCGTTTGGGAAGGTAAACATACTCCAACAAAAGCCAGTTCGTCATTAATTGTCATTGTGCGAAAAAACATAATTTGTCATTGCTTTGAATATATCGTGTTTCGTACCAGAAAAAGCCGTTTTACGGTGAAGTTTAATAACCTTCTTTCATTTGAAGAAAACGGCTGCTGAAAGTTTTCGATTGTTGATTGTTGGTGTTATGGTGAACATGCTCCAACCCAAAAAACTTGGATAGACCCAGGCCAGCCTTCAACATCACAACCAGTACGCAATATACAGGGATGGAAAGCTTTGCTGTGTATTTGGTGTTATAGTAGAGGAGCAGTGTATTACGAACTGCTGAAACCTGGTGAAACGATTTCTGGAGATCGATACCCACAACAGTTGATAAAATTGAACCGAGCATTGAAGGAAAAACGACCAGAATACGCCCAAAGACACGATAAAGTCATTTTTCAACATAACAATGCTCGGCCCCATGTTACAAAATGTGTTAAAAACTATTGGAACACATCAGATGGGACATTCTACCCCATCCGACGTATTCCCGGACTTAGCCCCTTTAGACTACCACTTATTTCGATCGATGCAGTACGGGCTTTCAGAACAACACTTACATTCTTACGAAGAAGTGAAAATTTGGCTTGATGAATGGTTGACCCCAAGAGATGAAAAGTTCTTCTGGTGCGGAATCCATTCTTTGACAGAAAGATGGAAAAAAGTCATAGCTAATAATGGCCAATACTTTAATTATTAAAGTAATTCATTTTGTGATCGAAATAAACGCTTAAATGTTGCGAAAAGAATCGACATTGTTAACCGAAACACCTATTAATACAAAGAGAAGTGTGCACAAGTATTACATTATATATATTTTCGAACTCGCCTTTTTACGAGCTTTCATTTGTCACCCCACTCGATGACCTGGTAAATTTTTTTTTCACTTCTGATTTCACCTCCAAAACCAACCCCCTAAGTCAAAATGTAACTTTTAAAAGTATACAGGTCTAATGAGGCCATCAATTCCGATATTAGTGCCAAATTTCAACTTTCTATGTCAAATAGTTTCGGAGGAAATTGGGTGTGACAGATAGACGGACACCGAAGTCATAAGTGGAACTCTAAAAAAATAAAAATTTCAAGGTTAGCATTTTTCAACAAAGAGCTCATTCGGGTGTATTTTGTGAAGTAATTGATCATTTTATAATTCCATAACAAAAATTTATATTTTAAAAGCAATCACCGTACGGAACATTAATTGCGCAAGTCCAAGTTGCACTTGGCCGGTTTTTTTTTCTAATAGTGTTATACATTTTTAGCCACTATCGTGCCCCCCTGCCATGAGACTAGTTACTACTTATCGAAATGGTCAAGCTAAAAGATACCTGCTTCGTGGCGATTCTGAAGGTTCCGTTTTGCTCTGGAACATTCCGGATATATCTGCGGCACAATTGGCCGAAATAAGGTGAGATCACAAATTTTTTTCGTTGCAAAATATCCATCAGTATTCCTTTAAAATTGTTTTATAAACGTAAACTTTTTTCGAAAGATTAAGTTTCACCATTGTGAAAACCGCATACAAATCAGTCCTGGGATTCTTAAGATGAGCGTATTTTTAGAAATAACCATGAAAGAATTTTAATTTCTTTCTTCTCTCTTAGGGCTCAAGCTCCTCCGCAACCGGTTACCGCTTCGGCCACATTAACAACTAGTTTAACCAAAGCATGGAGTTCGGTTAGACCGGATCCTGTAGGCATTTTGGATCAAGTAGAGAGACAAGAAAGGCAAGGTAAGCTGAATATATTAAAAGGTACTTTAAACACCCTCACTATTTGGGTATCAGACTATTTAAATATTTTCTATTTAAAAAGCTTTTTACTAGTTCAGAAATAAACACCTACTATAAGGAACTCTACAGGTCCAAAACAACACACAATGAAGAACAAAGAAAACGGACTGAAAAGAGAATATAAAATATAGGTTCGGAAGAACTACCAGAGGTTATTGTAGAGGAGGTGAATAATGCACTGAAGAAAGTGAAGCGTAACAAAGCACCAAGCCCTGATCGTATTTTATCGGAAATGCTATTGGAGGCCGGAGGGGACTTAAAACAAGAACTGTCCATACTGTTCAACATGTGTCTAGAAACTGGCAATAAAAAATAAGTTAAGATTCCGATGGAAAAATTACATGAATTGAAATTCGAATTGCTTTCTCATCCACCATATTCTTCAGATTTGGTCCTCAGCGACTATTACCTATTCGCAGACCTCAATGAAGAAGTTATCGCCGAATATGAGGCCTGTTTTGAAGGCAAAGGCAAATCCTTCTACAAGAAAGGTATAGAGATGTTAGAAAAGCATAGCACTGATTGTGTCGCTCTTGAAGGAGACTATGTTGATGAATTAAGTCGAATTTTGCCAAAAAAATGTGTTTTAAGTAGCTAGACCAGAAACTTTTCAGCCTACGTATTAGATGAAAAACATTAGAAACAATACAGCAGATGACGGAAGTATGCCAGATACTTACTACTTCAGAATATAAGAAAATAATTGCTAAGATACTCTACTAAGAGTTTAGCAGCCAAACTGAACTTGAATTGTGGTAACAGATCAGTCACTCACAATAGACTAGACATCGTATCAATAGATAAATGTTCAAAGTACACAAGGGGTATTTTAGCGTTTTATGCTTATCTTTTTTTTTTGTTTTTAGTTATTTTAAACCTGGTTTTATTTCTAAATATACCAGTCAAAGCTTTTTCGAGTGCATATTTTGAAGAAAAATACAATTTTAATATATAAAAAACAGTATATTGAGGAAAAAACATGTTGACTTGAACAAAAATTACAAAAATAATTATTCACGAAGAAAAATCCCACGTCTCTTCGTCCGCACCCGAGCTCCATTCCTCGACTTCCTCTGCAGATTCCTCCACGGTTTTCTCTTCTTCTTCCAAACTTTCGTCGTTAATATTGGGTTCAGCAAAAACAAGCATTTGTATTACTTCTTTACTAAATGACATAGATTTTTTTTTTGGGTTTTGACCTTATACTAAATATTAAGGGATCTGAGCTGAGCAATAATCTGTTGAGGACATCTAAATTGCATTCTTTTCTTGAGAATTTACTAGCAAAATTTTGCTGTTACAGGCTAAGGTACTTGTTTCACGCCCCTGCTGCTTCTTCGGACAGTAATCCAATGGGCAAAAGTGCCTTTTCCATTACTGTCGCACTACTTCCTTCTTTTGCTCATCACAATATTCATCTTGCTATAAAATATAACTCTCAAGATATATCAATTTTTCTTTAAAATTTGGCGGGTTTTGTTCCTGCATTTTGTCAAAAAGTAATCTATGCGGTACTACCAGAGCACCTGAAATACCCTCCGATCCTAGAACAAAATAGAAACTGTTTAAATTAAAAAAAAAAACATATAAATACAAAATACCACCAGGTTTTCACCGATTGATTTAAAGACCATGAAAACTTCGATTTCAAGGGAAATCACGGCTAATATTCGTATACGGTGCAAATACTCTTTTTTTTTTCTGTTAAAACCAATAAAATCACTGGGACGCACCCTGAAGTATAACAAATACCTTTTTAAATACCGAAAAACGGGTTTTCATACAATTTTGAGTAATATTTTCTACCTTCAAAACGTTACTAATTATTTTAAAAAAATGATCAATATGTATGCGCTCTTACCTATAATATTCAAATCCATCACAATTTTCTTAACGATAAACTCCAAAAAAGAAAAATCACTTTTTTAAATAATTATTTTATAACGAATGTCGAGAAGAGAAAGGAACACTCAGAGCGGCGATCAAATTCCGACTGAGACTCTGGCACGCGCACTATCAAATGGGTAACGGAAGGGATCGCCTATTGTTCTATGCCTATTCAACATTGTTAGGTAGCAAATTTTTTCTACCTAGGACAAGTTTTAGGAAATTGATTTATGGCTGCCTAAAAAGCTGAAATACCCCTATGTGCTACGTTTAAAATATAATATGAATATCATACCAGTCATACAAGACCATGCAGAAAGCAGTGCTACTTACAACCGCAAGCAAGCGCAGGAAGGAAGCTTGAGCCCAACATTGTTCACTGTGTACTTGGATGAAATAATCAAGAAATGCGAAATAAAAGTGAAAAAAATGGCAATTGAATACTGGAAGCTAAAAAGAATAGAAATATCTCATCCGGCTTTTGCTGATGATATCGTGCTAGTGCACGCACACATGCCACTCCTGGAGCGATTTAGGGACTTCCCTGCAGCACGTGTACTAGACTCATAAAAAAAAACTGTTCAATAGTTTTAACGAGAGAAGGGACTACTGGGTGACTGTTTTATAATAGTAATTTTAAACTATTCACGAAACCATTAGATGGTGAAAACCGAGAGGATGCATCTTCGTTGGGTCATCAGTCTTGATTTTAATGAAAAGAAGATTAAAAATCATTTCAATGCCATAATAAACCGAAAATAAATAATGCAATATAAATAATGCAAATATTCGCTGGTAAATAGAAAATATTTATTAATAATTTTGCTTTTTTTTAGCTATCAAGTTGACAGCCAGTATATATCTACCTCTACAGAGCCGCCTGGTGGTCGGCAGAGAAGACGGTTCTATCATTATAGTTCCTGCAACTCAGACAGTGATGTTACAATTTTTGCATGGAAATCACCAGCAGTATAATAGTAAGTAATTATGGAAATCATTTATATATATTTTCGTTATTATTAAGCCGGCTTTCCACCAAACGGACATAGCATAAAACACAAACAAAAACTGTTTTTCTCAACAAAAAGAGCCATGTTTTGTAAAAAATAAACAGTTCCGAAAACATGTTTGTCGAGGAACAGTATTTTTAGTAAACAAAACACTTTCCCATCTCGAGTCGGTACATCAAAGGACAACAAATGTGTTCGTGTTTTTTAGTCAGTTTGGTTGAAACACCTGAATGTTGTAGTTTTGTTCTCTGCGACATTTGTACTCTACTCTTTCAACTACTTATCAACTTTTTATTAAATGTATGCATTTTTTATGGAGAGTTTGTCAACATTTAAAAAGTAAATACCATTTTTTATATTTGTTTAGTTAAACTTTTTATTCAAATATTATATATATATATATATATATATATATATATATATATATATATATATATATATATATATATATATATATATATATGTATATATATATTTTTTTTTTTTTTTATGGGTCTAGCACACGTGCTACAGGGAAGTCCCTAAAGCGCTACAGGAGCGACACGTGTGCGGAGAAAGCGATTCACGTTGTTCTTGAATCGCTGTAGATTGTACTCGATGGGAAACACAGTCCTGGGTAAACCATTCCAAAGGTATGATGTTCTCCATATAAAAGACTGCTTGAAAAGCGTTGTACGAGGAGTAACAAGCTGAACCTCATACGGATGTGAAGCATTAGCGCGACGTGTACTTCTAATATGCACCGCTCTGGGAGGAATTAAACGGGCCACATCTTTCGAACACTTTCCATGAAAGTACTTGTAGAATAGGCTCAAGTCGCCAACCGTTCTTCGATGTTCCAGCGAATCAAGGCCGTCGGTCAGTTCCGGGTGTCCAATCAGACGAACAGCTCTTCTCTGGATAGAATCCAACAAATGCAGTGTATGTTTGGGAGCGGAGCTCCAAACATGGGAGCAGTATTCCATAGTTGGTCGAATTTGAGCTTTGTAAAGAATTAACAGTTGTTGTGGAGTGTAAAGCTTTCTGGTTCGAAACAATATTCCCAACTTTTGAGAAGCTCTTCTTGCTATGCCTGCAACATGTTCATGCCAGGACATATTTGCTCCCAAATTAACGCCTAACAGATTGAGTGACGGTGTTAGAGGGATGGAGTGCCCCGACATAACTATGTCGGGTTCTGCAACGTTAACTTTTTTAGAAAAAACTGCTGCCTGGGTTTTTGTAGCGTTAAATTCCACTTGGTTACTGTCACCCCAAGATAGAATTTCTTCCAGGTCTTTGTTAAGTTGAATGACTTCCTGCTGTCTGCGGATATTCGCCTGAGCAGTCGATGTCCGAGCGTTCAAAGTGAATGAAGAGATAAGTGTACTGTCATCTGCAAAGCTGTAGATTGGATTCTCGGTCTTTTCCAGCAGATCGTTAATATAAATGAGGAAGAGAGTAGGAGACAGTATGGAACCTTGGGGCACACCGGCGTTGATAGTGAAGGTGTTAGAAAGAAATCCGTCAACTGCCACTCGTAAAGAACGCTCTCTGAGGAAACATGAGAGCCACAAACAGAACTTTTCAGACATACTATAAGAACGTAGCTTAGCCAACAGCCCATCGTGCCAAACACGGTCAAATGCCTTGGATATGTCAAGAGCAACCGCTCGAGATTCTCCAAAGTGTTCAATTGCGTTGTTCCAAACATGTGTTACATAAGTCAGAAGATCTCCTGTTGATCTATTTTTACGAAAGCCATATTGGTGATCACTGATAATGTTGAATCCTTCAAGATATTTTAGAAGATGCTGATTGATAGCCTTTTCCATGACTTTCGATATTATTGAGAGTAGTGCGATTGGTCGGTAGTTATTTGGCAAGGTCTTCTTGCCTTTTTTAGGTATCGGCTGAACTGTGGCACATTTCCAGCAGGAAGGAAATATTCCCTTTCTGTAGGATAGGTTGAAAAGTCTACAGAAAACTGGTGTTAGTTCCCTCGCACAGTTCTTGAGAACTATGGCAGGTATTCCGTCAGCGCCAGAAGCCTTTTTGGTGTCTAGCTTCATCAAAATACGTTTTATGATACGCTGTCTGAAGACAATATCGGGCATCCTTGACTGCACTATGGGAATAGTAGGTGGTGTTTTTCCTTGGAAATCGACAGTAGAATGTGAAGCAAAGAGTTCAGCCAACAAGTTCGCTTTCTCAACAGGTGTCGTTGCAATAGAATTATCTGGCCGTGTGAGTGGTGGTATGGTGGACTTGGTGAAATTTTGACTAACTGCCTTAGCGACCGACCAAAAGGACCTAGAATTGCCGGGACAAGCGAGAAGTTTGTTTCTAATCCGTTGATTGTGTACCTCCTTGGTTTCGTCGATAATTTCTTTGCATCTGTTCCTGGCACGAACAAAGATGTTACGATTTATGGTGTTAGGATCTTCACGCCACTGTCGGTATGCAAGATGTTTAGAAGCAACAGCTTCTTTGCATTTTAGGTCAAACCAAGGCTTGCCGTTGGAAGGGCATTTCTTCGAAAAAGGGATGTAAGCATCCATACCGGCCAAAATAACATCGGAAACTTCCCTGGCGCAGTCAGATGGGTCGTCGGATCGAAAACAAACGTCCAACCAAGGGAAAGTTCGAAAATATTCCATGAGATCTTCCCATTTAGCAGATTTGTAGTGCCAAATCTTGCGCGGTTTGGGCGCCTCTCTGTCACTGATTGGTATAATACTCGAAGTCGAAAGTAGTTTATGGTCGGAAGAACCTAACGGCGGATTTACGCTGACCGTGTAAATCTCCGGATTGGTGGCTAAAAACAGATCAAGAAGACTGGCGAACTCTCCGTCTCGATCAGGGATCCGTGTTGGTTCATCAATAAGCTGAGTCAAGCCACAACTGATTGAAAATGATTCGGCTTCACGACCTTGTTCGTCGGTAGTATTTGAATATTTAAGCCAGTTGATGTTGTGGACATTAAAGTCGCCCAGAATGGCAATTTCGGCATTTGGATAGTTAATTTGTAAATGATCTATGGTGTCTGCAAGAGAAGCGAAAAGTGTTCTAAAGTTTGTATCACTTGGTGGTCGATAGAGGATACAGACGAACCTTGTGGTTGGTTGAGTCGTTATTTTTAACCACATAACATCAAAGTTTGGGGGCTCCAGAGCCTCTTCTCGTTGGCAAGAGAGGTCGCTTCTGACATAAAGACAGATTCCAAAGTTACGCCTAAATCGGGAATAGAAATCGTACCCAGGATAAAGATAGTTTACTGTGCTGGTCGATGAACTGACCTTAGTTTCACAGAGAGCGAGTACATGAGGTTTATTTGATTGCAGGTGTTGGTGCACTGAATTTATGTTCGAATTTAAACCTCGTATGTTGCAAAAATCCATTTTGAAATTCTGTTCTCTGCATGACGACGCCCCTGAACCAGCCCCCACCCGGAGATCCGAACGGGGGGCTATTTTACCTCCGGAATTTTTTGTATCCAGGTGCCTCATCATGCTATTTGGTCCCACAGACCGGGACATCGGCACAGCCACGAAACGTTAAGCAACTTCACGCAGCTCAAGCCGATGCGATGGTATCACACCGGGCGATGCTGGTGGGATCTGGGCATCTACCATCTAGAGTGTTCTTTAAGTCGCCTCCTACGACAGGCAGAACATACCGGGGGAGATATTCTATCCCGCCCCCCCCCACGGGGTATATATATATATATATATATATATATATATATATATATATATATATATATATATATATATATATATATATATATGGATGTATGTATTTAGTTGCAATGATGATTAAAAAAGTTGACTGGCAATTTTAGATCCTAACAAATTAATTACCAATTCAAAATCATTCTGGTAAAATTGTGGAAGGAAGATCTCAATTCCCCATTTAACCCAATATCGCCAGTGCTTAAATCAGTCAATAATTCTGCTGTGCCGTAATTAACTCTCCTTTTTAATAGAGAACTGACCCAATATCTTTGTTTTTTTCTGTTTTGGCCATTAATTAAAAACAAACCACAGCTAATTATAAAAAATGATCGTCTTGCGGGACTAAACAAAATGGGAAAAAGAGAACAAACCCTAGCAACAAAACTTTTGGAACAGTCTACAGAAACTGTTTGAAAAAAACAAACAAGTTTTGTTTTGTTTATTAAAAACAGAACTGTTTTTTTAAACTGTCCGTTTGGTGGAAACCTGGCTTTAGCTTTTTTCTCAAGTATGAGGCTAAATTTATTGAAACTGCGTAAATACCTCTTTTTGCCTGAGTCCTGTTTCGCCATCAGGCTAATTGGAACTTTCCACGATACTACTATGCAAAACTTCTTATGAAGTTCCAGCTCTCCCTTCATCAGTAATTGTATCATCATCATCAGTAATGACAGAGTCATACTGTAGTCCAAAGTAAAAATTTCAGGCAATAACATCGTAAAGTGTTGTATAAAAAGACACTTTTAATAGCTTAATATTGTAAATTATTTTTGATATAGAAAAAGAACCTCATTATAGAGTGCTTTAAACACTGCCATGTTTTATAACGACTGCCTGCTGGTTGTAAAACAACTTTTCGGTATAGAAGATTTTTTTTTGAATTGATTTTTATTTCAATCTTACATGCCTTTGAAGAAACATTAAAAAAAATTACTGCAAATGCTGTTTCTATTTTTTTCTTGTTTGTTTTTTTTAGATTGGCCTCCACATCAAATTCTCTCCGGCCACCACGGACGAGTTAACTGTTTGTTACACCCTCACAGAGAGCACCCTAGGTAACTTTTTTTCTATTAATTGATGTTTTCTATGTAGAAATATAATACATATTGTAGCGTCTCGGGCGCATACCGAGTTAACTCTGTTGGGAATGTGAAATCTTTGGCACAATGACACTACTCAGTATATATCACCACTACACCAAACATTTTATTTTTGCACTCGACGCGCGTTTCGCTAACCATGTTAGCTTCATGAGGAGCGACGATCGACTCAACTTCAGCCAATCATCGCCCCTGATGAAGCTAACATGGTTAGCGAAACGCTCATTGAGTGCAAAAATAAAGTGTTTGGCGTAGTGGTGATATATACTGAGTAGAAACAGAGATAAGACACACGACCTTAACATGCAATTGTTACTTGCTAGTTTGTATAGGGTGAAACAATGAATACAACTGCTTTTTATGTTTTCACTGTCAAAAAAACGAATGTGGAATTTTTTAAATTTATGCAAAATTTGTTATGGTCGTGTGTTTAACTGTGCTTTATCTATAAAATCTATGATGTTCTGACACCTCTTTGAGAGGTAATACATAAACTTGGGCACTAAGGATAATGTTCCAAACCCGATGACTATCACTTCACTACGTTTAGCTGATCGGATTCAAAATATCTTGGACTAACGCTATGAAACCTGAAGTAGTTACTTCGTGACTCCTGTTACGTTCAAAGTAACCTTCCTGTACTCGAATGTACCAGTTCCACCGTTTGCACTGGTCGAAACGGCGGTCCATGTGGGAGAACAGCCCGACGTCACAGGGCGACAAATCGAAAGAATAATGGGATAGGAGATTACAGCCATGGAATTCTTCACCAAAAGCTGTTGCTTACAGGACGAATTTTAGATCGGTGCATTGCCGCGATGCAGTAGAAAACTTCTCGCTCTAAGGTATTCGGTCGTTTTTCTTCGAATATTCTGGCAAAGACATCTTAGAAAACGTTCTAATAAAATGCCGAATTCAATGTCTGCCCCCGCGGGATAAATTCAGAATGAGTGAGTCCCGTCATATTGAGAAAAAAACAATGAGCATGCTCTTCATTTGTCCACATTTCTTGGGTATCGGCGAATAGGGACTCTTCCACTGCGATAATTGTTGCCTCGTTTCTGGATTGTAGCCGTACATCCAGCTTTCATCGCCAGTAAAGAATTTCAATGCGTCACTGCTTTTGACACTTATCTGACCCAGAATTATGCGAGAACGGTCTTCACAAAAGATTTGTAGAACTTTGGCGACGGTTGCAAGCGTAGTTGCAGCCGAAGAAAGTGTTCCGGAACGCTAATCCTCTTCCACCCAAGTTCAGCCGGCCGCCAAAACCCGTTGAAAATTTGTGTACGGCTCAGGACTTCTTTCCCCAAATGCTTTCTGAATCATTTGATACATTTCAGTAGAACTTCTCCCAATTTTAAAACAACAATTTTACAGATACACTTTGCTCTTTTTTTCGGATCCATTGTAAAACTTACAGAGAAGACAGAAATAGATGCAAGCGTGGATACAGAACGAACTGAATGAGATAGCAAATAGAAACTTGTCACGCGGCGTTATTAGAGATGTACCTACCGTCACTTATCGGCCTGAGTCGATGCGATTTCGCGTTCTTGTTACATAGCTTTAATTCGAAAACTTCACATGCCTTCTGATAATGGAGGTTGGCGACTACTTCTCTAAATGTTTCTCGGTCCCTCGCAACATGAAACAACTCCCCTACAATCATGCCGGTCCATTCTCTGATGTTTCTCAGCCAAGACTTTTTATTTCTTCCGACACCCTTTCTACTAACCTGAACACTGCTTCTTGGAAAGCATTGCCCGAAACATCATGATAAGCCAAGTTAATGTTCAGTCCAAAAGGTCTTCCTGCGAAAGCCTCTGCAGGTAGGAAACTATAGTGGAATGTGGCTTCTTGGTCAGGTTTGATTACTTTGTTGTACATGATGGCTGAGAAGTTCTAAATTAATAATTAATAAACTTAAAGATCACTATTTAACGATTTAGATCTAAAAGTAAGAGTCTACATCTTTATTTAGGTGACACATCAGAGAAACAACATCTTTTATTTACAGTCAACTCTTCCCTGCATGGCAGTTTGCAATAATGAATATTTATCGTTTCTGAGTATATGACCTAACAGAATATTTTTCGTACGTTTATGGTTGTCAAGAATTTTCTGCCTTAGCCTGTCCTTCGTAGAACTTCCTCATTAATGATTTTGACTGTCCATGGGATTTTTATCATTCTTCGATAGAGCCACATTTCAAATGCTTGTAGCTTTTTACTAGTGTGTTGCTTCAACGTTCATGTCTCGACTCCCTACAAGAGTTGGTACCACACGTAGCATTTCATGAAACATAATCTTAAAGCGAGGGATAAATTTCTGTTGCAGAACATTGTCCGGAATTTTACAAATGCATCCTCTATTCTGGTTTTAACCACATATGTACTGAAAATAAATTTGTCTATGATCGCAGAAGCAAATAAAAGTAAATTGTATATTACTTGTTTACAGATATGATAGAAATTTCCTTGTATCGGGAGGCGTCGATTTCGCAGTATGTCTATGGGATCTGTGTACAGGAAGTTTATTGCATAGATTTTGTGTTCATGCAGGAGAAATTACTCAATTATTAGTACCACCTGATAACTGTAGTGTAAGTAGAATAAAAACAGTTTTATTACAAGAAAGGATATTGTATAGTTCCTGTGAAAAAGTATGGGGTGAAAAGTCTCGAGACTTTCCGAGAGATGGCAGCACAGCCAAAAAAAAACATATAAATTTCAGTTAGAAGTTAGAAGATTCGTGTAAAATTTTCATGACATTTCGTCTATTACTTTGCGAGTTACAGCTGTTTGAATGGCGCTACTTGAACGAAACAAAGAGAAAAATAGAGGCAGAACCCAAGAATACCTGGAGAAATGTTATGGTACTTCTGCTCCTTCGAAAGAAACTATATGTCGATGATTTAGTGAACTTAAATGGGGTCATTCAAGCACCGATGATGCACGACGTTCCGGACATCTAAATGACGATATCACTCCAATAAACACAAAAAAAATCCATCATATTGTTCTGAATGATACTCACCCTACACAATATCTTACCACCTAAATTTAACGATCCATTACATTCTACTTTTCCTCCGTGGCTAACCCCATGTCCCCCCATAGATTTTTCAATGATATCTTTCAACAAACTTGAATTCTCCACCACCTATATCAACAAATCATTCTTGGAAAAATTATCACGGAATTACTCCCAATATGACATTATATACACAGATGGTTCCAAGTCTCATGCTGGAGTGGGATTGGCCTTCCACATGTCAAATACAAACATGATGTATAAATTACCTCACTACTCGTCTATCTTCACAGCCGAACTCCTGGCCATCAAGGAAAGTATACGTTTTGCCCTGTCTATACCAACCTCCCATAAATTCCTCATAGTTACAGACTCTCAAAGTGCTCTCCGATCAGTACAGTAAAAAAAATCTGAACTACAATTACATACGACAAATATATGATATGCTGCACATAGCAGCTCTGAGACACAAGACATTCTGTTTTTATGGCTACCTAGTCATATTAATAACACGATCAACATTTGATCTAAATAAAAAACACTCGGAGCGGTATGGTCCTTATGGGGTTTTTTGGGGTCGTTGATTACGATGAGCGGGTTGGTTAACCTTCATCACATCAGATTCAAGGTCATTTGAAGGTCAAATAGAAAAAAAAACCTTAGGATAAACCTGAAAAATTTTATGCGTATGTTTTTGAGGTCCCTGAGTCCGAATCCGTAGTTTGTTTGACCTTACGCCTTTTCCCAGAGGTCATTTGAAGATCAAATAGAGAAAAAAACCGTAGAAAAAATCTGAAAAAATTTATGCGTATGTTTTTGAGGTCTCTGAGTCCAATCCGTAGTTTGTTTGACCTTACGCCTTTTCCCAGAGGTCATTTGAAGGTCAAATAGAGAAAAAATCGTGGAAAAAATCTGAAAAAATTCATGCGTATGTTTTTGAGGTCCCTGAGTCCGAACCCGTAATTTGTTTGACTCAAGCCGCCTTTCAGAGGTCATTATAGGTCATTTCATCATCAGTTTATGTTTATTTGAAAAATATGTATGGTCATTTTGCGTTGTTAAATTTAATTTTGTTTTTATCGTACACTTGCGAAGCATACAGAGGTTAATTTACGGTACATTTTTATTGATTATATCTTATACATATCATTTTACATTTACGTTAATATATCACAATCAAAAATGTCTTTTATGCTGCTCGGTCATTACAAGGGAATTAATATGTGAAATATAAGCTAAATAATGGCAGGTCGACTGATGCAAGCGTTTTAATACTGTTTAAAGGTACTTATTAGTAAAACTTAAAATATTGTTCATATCAAAAATAGACTATACAAATATTTTGACTAGTTTTGTGACTGTGAAATAGACTTTTAAAATCTAAAAAAAAAATTGACCTAATTTTTGTACTCTCGATGTTCGTTCCATATATCTAGTAAATTTAAAGTCCAGCCCGACTGTGTTTCTTGAGGTATAAATGAAACATTGTGCGCTATGTTATGTTTAAATTTCGTTTTATAACTCAATTCCCAATACATTTCAAAGTAATAATTCTAATGTCGAACAACCTTGTTATCAAGTAACCCTTAATCTGTATACTTCAATACTTAATCCTTGTCGACAAAGAAACTCTAATACCCAGTACCTTTGAACCCAATAACTTACTTGTACAGTAATCCTTATATCTACTTATACTCTCATATTGTCTTATATAATACCTCAATGCGTAAGTCAACTACTAAAAATGATTCGGCTCATACTTCGTAAAGAGTCTCGAGTGTCCAAGTAGATTTTCGAAATCGCGCAGTTAGTATTTAATATGAATTAAGCATAAGAGTTTGGTTCTTTTAGTATTTATCAAAGCATGTTTGAAGTACTACTCTAAACGAGAACGCTTTCGTTTCTCGTGAAATGATCTTCGACTTGCTTTTCTTCTATGAGATTTATTTGATTCAGGCTCCAGCAATAATCTGCCAACATGTTTTTTTTTTTTTTTTTTTATGGGTCTAGCACACGTGCTACAGGGAAGTCCCTAAAGCGCTACAGGAGCGACACGTGTGCGGAGAAAGCGATTCACGTTTTTCTTGAATCGCTGTAGATTGTACTCGATGGGAAACACAGTCCTGGGTAAACCATTCCAAAGGTATGATGTTCTCCATATAAAAGACTGCTTGAAAAGCGTTGTACGAGGAGTAACAAGCTGAACCTCATACGGATGTGAAGCATTAGCGCGACGCGTACCTCTAATATGCACCGCTCTGGGAGGAATTAAACGGGCCACATCCTTCAAACACTTTCCATGAAAGTACTTGTAGAATAGGCTCAAGTCGCCAACCGTTCTTCGATGTTCCAGCGAATCAAGGCCGTCGGTCAGTTCCGGGTGTCCAATCAGACGAACAGCTCTTCTCTGGATAGAATCCAACAAATGCAGTGTATGTTTGGGAGCGGAGCTCCAAACATGGGAGCAATATTCCATAGTTGGTCGAATTTGAGCTTTGTAAAGAATTAACAGTTGTTGTGGAGTGTAAAGCTTTCTGGTTCGAAACAATATTCCCAACTTTTGAGAAGCTCTTCTTGCTATGCCTGCAACATGTTCATGCCAGGACATATTTGCTCCCAAATTAACGCCTAACAGATTGAGTGACGATGTTAGAGAGATGGAATGCCCCGACATAACTATGTCGGGTTCAGCAACGTTAACTTTTTAGAAAAAACTGCCGCCTAGGTTTTTGTAGCGTTAAATTCCACTTGGTTACTGTCACCCCAAGATAGAATTTCTTCCAGGTCTTTGTTAAGTTGAATGACTTCCTGCTGTCTGCGGATATTCGTCTGAGTAGTCGATGCCCGAGCATTCAAAGTGAATGAAGAGATAAGTGTACTGTCATCTGCAAAGCTGTAGATTGGATTCTTGGTCTTTTCCAGCAGATCGTTAATAT
>CM032446.1:21175287-21190287 GCA_019049505.1 Pachyrhynchus sulphureomaculatus
CCAAAGGAATTTTTGCGGCGATTCTAACAATGGACGAAACATGGATCCACCATTGCACGCCTGAGAACAACAGGCAGTCCGCAGAACGGCGGAACCGCATGAAAGCCGGCCGAAGCGTCGAAAAACAAACATCAGCTGGAAAAGGTTTGGCAAGTATTTTTTGGGATACGCATGGAATAATACTGATCGACTATCTTAGGAAGAGGTAAACAAACATCGGAGACTATTACGTTGGTTTATTTGACAGTTTGAATAGTGGAATCATGAAAGAAAGACCGCATTTAGCGAAGTAAAAAGTGTTGTCTCAACAAGATAATGCACCCGCTCGCAACTCCATAAAATCGATGGTGAAATTGGACCAATTGGGCTATGAATTGCTTCCTCATCCGGCGTATTTACCAGATATGGCCCCCAGCTATTATCACCTCTTTCCAAATTTGAAAAGGTGGCTCCAGAGAAAGAGATTTGGCTCAAATGAAGAAGTCGACTGGGAAACAGGCTAGTAATCGTACTGTATGAAAGGTATCCAAATGTTGAAAAGTCTCGGAAATAAGTGTATCGCTTTTAAAGGAAACTATGTTGAAGAATAAAATCGATTTTTGGCAAAAACATTGTTTTTTCTGCAAAAGTCTCGGAACTTTTCATTCCATTTAGTTCAGCAGTGGCCACCGTAATCGTGCATGTCGTTCACAATCTAAACACCAAGCTATGTTAGAAACCTATAAACGTACTCTCAAACTGTAAATTCGAGGTACGATTACTTTGACCACGGCTGTATATATGCATGGTGAAAAATCACATTCGATAGCAACACATCCCGTTTTTTTTGTAGGCCAGAATACAGAAATGCATCTGCCTCAGTAGCTTCAGATCATTCCGTTACTCTCCTGAGTCTCGCAGAAAGGAAATGCGTATGTTTGGCTTCGCGGCACTTGTTTCCCGTTACAACGATAAAATGGCGGCCTAAAGATGATTTCATGATAATAGGCTGTTCGGATGGTACTGTTTATGTGTGGCAGATGGAAACAGGACATTTGGATAGAGTGTTGCAAGGTAATACTGTGGAATTAACTAGCATGTTCCACTTGATTTTTCGTATAGAATAAGAGAGCGACCCGAAACTTTGACCTGTCGACTAAGCATCTGCCTAATCGTTCATTCTATCAGGCGAGTCGAATAAAAACTTTTAACGTTGACTTTGCGGCCCCCGTGCCCTGGAATGCTCAAAATGCCAAATCCAAAGATGGACTATCATTTCACCACCTAAATCAAATATCATAACATTTGTTGACACTAAAAAAGTCGAGCGCCCCAAAGGGCAGACGCCGTCGAAACCCAACCCAGTAGTGCAGTAAAAAGAGGTCAAAATAATGATGAGATAGGCATAGTTTAGATACAGTAATATTATGATTTAATTCTCTCTGGGGTATCACCAGGAATACTGTCCTGAGTTTTGGTCCTTGAAAAACTTGTGTTCTTTTGTTTATAAACAATTGAAGTATTCAAAACGCGTCCGGTTATATCAGTCGGATCCAGACAACCAAAAAACTAAATTCTTCGTAATGAAATTTCCAACAAATCCTCCTTGGTTTTAAATCATTCAAATGTGTACATAACCTACAAAATTGAGAAAACAGGTAGAAATCTGTTTTTTTTTTCATTTTATTGTACAGGTCGACTAAGTGAACCAATCGGCTTGAAACTTTCAGAAAATACTCCTTTTGTTATAGTAAAAATAGCCTGAAATTTTGGTACAAAAATATTGAACCCAGTGGACACAATTGAATTTGTTATTTGAAATTTGAATTGCAAGCCATTTAGTCCAAATAGTCCAGGCAATATAGCTGAAAAAAGAGCCTATCTGCCGATTTTGAGATAATAAGCTATAAATTAGTGTATACCTTCGTTTTGGCATTGTTTATGTGTAGTCAAAAGTCACCGATGATAGCTTGTTCGGTTCATCAAAGAAACGAAGGTCAAAGGTCACAAAAATTGGTTTTTCAACAATATCTCGTTTTTTATGCCCTAAATCACTTTGGGACCTATTATAAAAGTTGTAGAGCATAAAATTCTCTACAAGATTGGTCTAAGGTATTTTTTTCTAAGTCTAACCGTCTTTGAAATAGAGCGCGGAGAGTAGGAAGTATTTGGTCGTATGCATGATAACGCTACGTTAGCTGCATAATGCAATACGTTGTGCAGTTTATACGTCAATAATTTACTAAAAATGTTTAAATAATCAACGAATTTCAATTATTTACTTGAAAATAAATGATATTTGTTTATAATATTTAGAAATAACATGTGTTTGATTAAATTTAGTAAATATTAGCTTAATTGCATTCTCATTATATTTTTATTTTCTCTGCTATGAAGTTGTAGAGATTTTCAAAATCGTTCTCCGAATTATTTATAATAAACGGATGGAATCATACTACTTTATGGCAGGATCTATGTAGTCAATTACGGACCGTATAATTTCCAAAATGTTGGGTCCCTCATAGATACAATGCAGGTACATTTGCACTAATCAGTTTTAAATTTCGGTGATTTGTGCGATGTCGTAAATTTACAGTTTCGAGCGGATGATAATTCTAATTTATGGAGCTTATGCATATTATAATTTGAGAAATTTTAATATATACATAGAAAGTATTCGGATTAGTTAGTCTAGGGACTGCTCTGTAAAACCAATCAGCGGTGTGCACCACCAAGCAGCCATCCCCCTCTATTGAGTGGTTGCAAGAGAGTGAAAAATACGAGAATATAAGTTCAAGAATTTTACCTTCTTAAGGCATTAGTGCGTGAAGCTTCGAAGAGCTAGAGTTTCTTCAAATTCACGTATATTCTCATATATTCTCTCTATACATCTTTACGATCAATGTGTGCGCGTATGTGTGTCGTCGACTACCTGTGTAATAGTTCACGTGTTATAGACGTAGAGGGCCACGCTTGACAGAGGGGGGCCTCTACCAACGGTCTTTTATGTTTTCATATAGTGAGTTGGGACAGATGTTACATAAGACTTGTACCGTTCTCAAGGCTTCTCCTTTTATTTAGTTTCACTAGACTTCTCTTCAGTGTAAAACTGAATTTTGGCAAATACAGACATACGATTTCGGGTAAAATGGCTGAATTGTGGTTTATATGTGAAAAGTTACTATCAGATGACAAAACTGTGAATGTTTCGCGTGGCTTACAAGTTTTAAAAAATGCAAGTATTCAAAGAAATGACGGTAAAATTGACTATTTGAACACTTTAAGTTCTGTAAAAGTGCATATTAACTGCAGGAAACAGTACACCAGTGAACATAGTATAACTGCATATAAGCGACGCCTGGAAGATGATGAACCTTCGACATCAAGTTCACCTCGTAGACTAAGAACTGAGCCTTTTGACTTCGCAAAATTGTGCTTGATTTGTGGCCAAACAGCTGATGAAGGAGAAGAAAAACGTAAACATCAAAAGTATAAGCGCGTCATTAGTAAGGTACAAACTATAAATATGAAAGACAATATAATTAAAAGAGCAGTTGAACGAGGTGATTCTTTTGGAGAATTAGTGAAAAGTCGCGTAATTAGTGAATTTGACTTGATTGCTGCCGGAGCAAAATATCACACTATTTGCATGACTAAATTCTTTCATTCAAAGCCGTCTAAACATGAAGAGCCGAGCCGAAAAGATGAAATCGAAGTAGCAATGCAAGAAATTTTTTCTTTTATTGAAAATAACGAAGATTCACAATTTACATTGAAAGAGCTTCGAGATGTCCCTACGCAGTATTTGCCCGATGATGCTACTATTATTTCCAATTTAAGACAGAAATATTTAAGCAATATAGTAATCACGGTGAAGAATAGATCATTCACTATTATAAGTTTTCGCGACACGCAAGCTGATCTATTATCACAAAAGTGGTATGAAAATAAAAAAAAAAACTCCGGAAGAAGAACATTTTTAGTAAATTATTAACGTATAAACTGCACAACGTATTGCATTATGCAGCTAACGTAGCGTTATCATGCATACGACCAAATACTTCCTACTCTCCGCGCTCTATTTCAAAGACGGTTAGACTTAGAAAAAAAAATACCTTAGACCAATCTTGTAGAGAATTTTATGCTCTACAACTTTTATAATAGGTCCCAAAGTGATTTAGAGCATAAAAAAAAAACGAGATATTGTTGAAAAACCAATTTTTGTGACCTTTGACCTTCGTTTTTTTGATGAACCGAACAAGCTATCATCGGTGACTTTTGACTACACATAAACAATGCCAAAACGAAGGTATACACCAATTTATAGCTTATTATCTCAAAATCGGCAGCAAAATGCTAAGTCTCCTGGACAAAAAATGGATCTTTTTTTTTCAAAACTTAGGTCTTGACGTGAACTTTCCGATGCCATTAAAAAAAAATTATTTGGAGTCATATTAACTGTTTTTTTTTACATTTGTTTATTAATCAAATAATAACATTTGACGTTTAAAAAAAAATTGTTAACGAAAATGAATTTTTTTTTTAAATAAAGGTCTCGCGATTCTCTACCAGCAGTGATAAAAAAAATTTCAATTTTTTTTTTTCAAAATGATCGAAAAAACGCAATTGTTTTTATTTGATGTAATGTAATGTAAAAAAAAACGGTTAATATGACGCCACAATTTTTTTTTTTAATGACATTGAAAAGCTGTCAAGACTTAAATTTTGAAAAAAAAAGATCCATTTTGGACCAAATGGCATAAAATGGCGAGCAATTCAAATTTCAGATAATAAATTTAATTGGGCCCACTCGGTTCATTATTTTTTAACTAAAATTTCAGGGTATTTTTGCTATAGCAAAAGGCATATTTTCTGAAAGT
Source organism: Pachyrhynchus sulphureomaculatus (assembly GCA_019049505.1). Classification (NCBI taxonomy): domain Eukaryota; kingdom Metazoa; phylum Arthropoda; class Insecta; order Coleoptera; family Curculionidae; genus Pachyrhynchus; species Pachyrhynchus sulphureomaculatus. The sequence continues at coordinate 21,180,147 of CM032446.1, forward strand.
TTCAAGCTGATCGGTTCACTTAGGTGACCTGTACAATAAAACGAAAAAACAACAAATGTAATGAAAGACTGATTTTGTCAAATTTTCACTTTAGTTAGTTTCACTGAAACTGTATGACGCGTTTCGCTATACTATAGCTTCGTCTGATACAAAATGATATTGAATATTAGTGTTGTTACATTTATACAAATACCCTAAGGTAGATGGGTAATAAAATTAATACTATATGCTAATGAATATTGCTGGGAAATCCATTCTGAATATTAATCATATAAATTGAGTTACCGTGGGTCAGTCAGGTATCTTTTTGTTCGTTTAAGATGATGTCTGAATTTTTAATTCTATTTATTTCTAAATTTTCTAATAGGTTTAATTTTACGCCTTTGTTTTGTATGTGTAGAATTTTAAATTTATCGTCAAAAAGATAATTTTGTTCTGTTTAAATGATTACTGTACGGCGAGTCAGTTTTGTTTTTTAAATAGCTTCTTTTATGTTCTGAAATCCGAGTTTCGAATGAGCGACCTGTCTGACCTATGTAACTTTTGTGACAAGAACCACAATTCAACTGATATACTCCAGATTTTTTTGATCTATTTTGTTTTCCCTTTGCGTTTTTAATGAATTTTCCTAACGAGTTGTTTGTTGTTCTAAAAGCTATGTTGATATTATATTTGTTTAAGTGGTTTTTAATTTTCTCTGACGTGTTACCAAAATAGGTTAAAACATTATATTTTTCCCTGTGTTTTCTTTCTCAGAGAAAATTAAAAACCACTTAAACTTTTAGGACAAACAACTCATTAGGAAAATTCATTAAAAACGCAAAGGAAAAACAAAATAGATCAAAAAAAACTGGAGTATATCAGTTGAATTGTGGTTCTTGTCATAAAAGTTACATAGGTCAGACAGGTCGCTTATTCGAAACTCGGTTTTCCAAACATAAAAGAAGCTATTTAAAATACAAAACTGACTCAGCGTACAGTAATCATTTAATAGAATCAAATCATCCTTTTGACGTACAATACAAAGGCGAAAATTAAACCTATTAGAAAATTTAGAAATAAATAGAATTAAAAATTCAGACATCATCTTAAACGAACAAAAAGATACCTGTCTGGCCCATGGTACTCCCCTTTACTCAATTTATACAACTAATATTCAGAATGGATTTCCCAGCAGTATTCATTAGCATATAGTATTAATTTTATTACCTATCTACCTTAGGGTATTTGTATAAATGTAACAACACTAATATTCAAATATCATTTTGTATCAGAAGAAGCTATAGTATAGCGAAACGCGTCATACAGTTTCTGTGAAACTAAATAAAGTGGGAATTTGATAAAATCAGTCTTTCATTACATTCGTTATGAATTTCCACCAAGTAATAACCACAACAATTCAAAGTTTAAAAAAAAAACAGTTTTTTATCGGTTTTCTTAATTTTGTATGTTATGTACACATTTGAACGACTTAAAACTAACGAAGATTTGTTGGAAATTTCATTACGAAGAGTTTGGTTTTTTTGTCTCTATCCGACATATACATATAACCGGAGTGATTCGCATTTTAAGCTCAAAAACCTCGTTTTGAAAACTTCAGTTGTTTATAAACAAAAAAGCACAAGTTTTTTGAGGTCCAAAACTCACGACAATACTCCTGGTGATACCCCAGAGAGAATAAGATCATAATATTGCTGTATCTAAACTGTGCAATTTCAAATGCTTTTTTTTTATTGCACTACAGCTTTGGGGCCCAAAAAACGTCGATCCAAAAATGGACTGTCATTTAACCATCAATAAATTTAGTTTGTTCTTGTTAAAATAAGAGGGAACCTACAAAAGGCAGGCCACCAATGCCAGAGGACGAAGCTGAACCTGCTTTTTCCAGCCAGAAACGGCCGTTTTTCGAGTTTTTGAATAAATAAGACCGAGTTTTGGGTTCTACATATCTGCCTAAGATATTTTTGAAAAACTTAGGCCTTCATTATTAAAATATTATGAGGGCAGACGTCTCGCTTGTACCCGAACAAGCCAAGATATTTTCAAAATTCAAAAAAAAATCGAAATTTTGATAGTATAGACGCTATTATAGGTTCTACATGAAATTCGTACCGGATGACTGAAATTGTTATTTTTTTATGTTTTTCGACCTGTAGAAGTCGAATTTGCCATTCTCGAGGCCCCATAGTATTCGGGCTTTTCACCATGAGTCCGAAAAAGCCTTTTTATCCAATTTCTGGGACAGCCTATCTATTGGAAGGGTAAATTGACCATTTTCATATGTAACAGAATTCGTGGAATTCGGAACAACAGTTCCAATAAAAAAATCGTTTGGGTCTATTTCTGTGGATCCAATCAGGCTCAAATCGGTATTTGTTTGTAATACTAGCTTTTGACATCAAAATTTTCGGATTCTTCAAGTATAATTGCGTTCGAAAAGGATTAATTTCCTATTTTTTATGAAATATTATGCTGATAGTGGCAAGAAATTCGTACTGTAAGTACGAGGCATGTTTTTTAAGTAAGTACCGTTTTGGAATTAAAAAAAGACGTGCAAAGATATCGCTATAATTTTATTTTTACATGAAAGCCTGTACCTTAATCTACTTTTCTACATAATTTCCGTGAATATTGAGGCACTTGTCATAACGTGGCACCAGTTTTTGAATACCCTCCTCATAAAATTCTGCCGCCTGACTTGTTAACCACTGTATCACAAATGTTTTGATTTCGTTATCGTCTTGAAGACGCTGACCACCCAGGTGCTTCTTCAAGTGCAGGAACAAATGGTAGTCGCTGGGCGCCAGATCAGGGCTGTATGGAGGATGATCTAGAGTTTCCCATTTAAAAGATTTGATGAGATCTTTGGTCCGATTAGCCACATGTGGACGGGCATTGTCATGCAGCAAAACGATACCCTTACTCAACTTGCCACGTCTTTTGTTCTGGATTGCACGACGCAGATTGTTCAATGTCTCACAATAAGACGCTGCACTGATTGTCTCATTACGAGGCAGAAACTCCACTAGCAATACTCCTTTTCTGTCCCAAAAAACTGTGCACATGATTTTGCGGGCAGAAATTGTTTGCTTAAACTTCACTTTTTTTGGGTGATGATGAATGTCGCTATTCCATGGATTGTTGTTTCGATTCTGGTGTGACGTAGGCCACCCATGTTTCGTCACCAGTAACAATTTGGTCTAAAAAATGTTCACCTTCATTGTGGTACCGCTCAAGGAAAGTCAATGCACTGCCTAAACGTTGGGTTTTGTGCAAATCCGTCAACATTTTTGGAACCCAACGTGAACACAATTTCCGGTAATTCAAGTTCTCGGTCACAATGCGATACAAAACACTACGAGAATATTGAGGAAAGCAGTCGCACAATGATGAAATTGTAAAGCGTCTGTTTTCTCTCACCTTTTCGTCCACTTTCTGCACCAAATCTTCATTAACGACCGAAGGACGCCCACTCCGTTCTTCATCATGCACATTTGTGCGGCCATCTTTAAATGCTCTCACCCATTTCCTTACCATTCCATCACTCATAATGTTTTGTCCGTAAACTTCACAGATCTCACGATGAATATCGATCGGTTTTACGCCTTTAGCACTAAGAAATCGTTTTATAACAGCCCGTACTTCACAATCGGCGGGACTCACGATTGTCGGAGGCATCTTAAACACTCAGTAAACAACGTATACAATGAAGAATCAGACTGTAATGGCGTCAGTGCGTAGACATGAGATGTAGGTTACCAGCGCGCATGCGCGGAACGCCGACCGTATCGCTGCGGCGGCGGAATCGCAAAACGGTACTTACTTAAAAAACATGCCTCGTACATTTAAAATTTCTTTTTGTACATTTTTATTATAGAAAATATACTGGAAAATATTTCTTTTTTTAATGTAAAAAAACCAGATGAATATTAAAGAATTTACCTAAAATAAGTATTTACTAGATTTTGGAAGCGTTTACTAGAAATTTCAAATAAAATACCTTTAAATCTATAATATATATAAAATGCAACGTCTCTCTGTCTGTCTGTCCGTTAGTGGGCTTATCACTGGAGAACCATTTATCCGATTTACGTACTTTTTTTTAAAAAACATACATATGTTCTCTAGCCAGGTTATAGGCTATATTTTATTACGATAGGAAGCATAAGGAATGAGCAGTGACGATAATAGTGAATGAAGTCGCAAAAAAGTTTGCCGCTATCGCGTTCCCTTGCAATACACAGCCTAAACCATTAAATATGGAACAATATTATGTAACAGAGAGTATCTATATTCTATAATCTATAATATATATAAAATGCAATGTCCCTCTGTCTGTCCATTAGTGCGTTTATCACGCGAGAACCACTTATCCGATTTACGTATCTTTTTTTTAAATTTCATACCTATATTCTTTGGCCAGGTCATATAATAATAATCTATATCTATAATATATATAAAATGCAACATCTCTCTGTCTGTCTGTCTGTCTGTCCGTTAGTGCGCTTATCCCTCGAGAACCTCTTATCCGATTTAGGTGATTTTTTAAATTCATACATATGTTCTCTGACCAGGTTATAGATATATATTTTTATTACATCTATAATATATATAAAATGCAACGTATCTCTGTCTGTCTGTCCGTCCGTTAGTGCGCGTATCACTGGAGAACCACTTATCCGATTTACGTGCTTTTTTTAAAACATACATATGTTCTCTGGCCAGGTTATCTATCTATAATATATATAAAATGCAACGTCTCTGTCTGTCTGTCTGTCTGTCCGTTAGTGCGTTACGTGCTTTTTTTTTTAAAAAACACACATATGTTCCCTGGCCAGGTTATAGGATATATTTTATTGCGTTAGGTAACATAAAGAATAAGCAGTGACGATAATAGTGAATCAAGTCGAAAAAATGTTACCGTTAGCGCGTTCTCTTGCCTAAACCATTAAATATGGAACAATATCATGTTGCAAAGAATATAATATATATAAAATGCAACGTCTCTCTGTCTGTCTGACTGTCCGTTAGTGCGCTTATCACTTAAGAACCACTTTACTGTTTTTATAAATTTATACATATGTTCTATATAATTCGATATAAGCCTAGATAATGGGAGATAAGTATAAATAATGGGAGATAAGGAGAAATAATGGGAGTTAAGCAGAGATAAGTCTAAATAATGGGAGTTATGGTGAGAAAATGGGAGATAAGGACAAATAATGGGAGATACGGAGAAATATTGCGAGATAAGTCGAGATAAGCCTAGATAATGGGAGATAAGGTGAGATAATGGGAGATAAGGGGAAATAATGGAAGATAAGGAGAAATAATGGGAGATGAGCAGAGATAAGCCTAGATAATGGAAATTATGTAGAGATAATGGGAGATAAGGAGAAATAATGGGAGATAAGGGGAAATAATGGCAGATTTAGGTAACATAAGAAATAAGCAGTGACGATAGTAGTGAATGAAGTCCACGCGGGCGGAGCCGCGGGCACTGCTAGTTTTACTAGGAATTCAAAAAAATCAAGTAAATTAATGCTTGAAAAATCAAGTAAATGTTTAAAATTTCAATTAAACGCGGCCCAAAGGTCGTCTGCCCTTTGGGGCACTCGACTTTTTTAGTGTCAAGAAATGTTATGGACTTGATTGAAGTGGTTAAACGGGAGCCCATTTTGGGCCTTATCTGGGCATTCCAGGGCACGGGGGGGGCCGCAAAATCAACGTTAAAGGCTTTTATTCGACAACAACTAGGCAGACGGTTAGTCGACAGGTCAAAATTTCGGGTCGCCCTGGGTTCTAGCAGGAAACGCCACAAGTGCGCGAACTGATATAAATTTGCTTTACATTACTGTTACAAATGAACTACTGTTCGGGTTTAAAGTTATGAAGAAGGCCTACCTCACGACATCTCCATACTCTACGAATATTCTATGTCAAGAAGATAGAAAAATCAATTTAAATTTAACTTTGATAATGCTTATTTTAAGGTATTGCCGCTGAAGAAGTTCTTTACGCTTGTGAAGAAAATGAAGAAACTCACAGTTCCTCAGAAATGGGCTTAGCAAATCCAGCGGTTCACTTCTTTAGGTCAGTAAATTTGAAAACGTTAGTTGATTTTAGGGGCAGTTAATGTAACATCGTTTTTTTTGCAGAGGCTTACGTCACAGGAATCTCTCGGCCATACGTCACGCTACACAACGAGGTTTACACCAGTTGCAACAGCTGAACGCGCATACGGAAGCAGGCGATCCACACGCGACTCGCTCCCACGGTCAGACGCCGCTTGGCGTGCAAGGATTTAGAACGAACCCGAAAGGTAAAAGCACTTATCTACAGTGGCGTGCAAAAGTTTCCGGCCAGTGAAATTTCGTACTCTAATTTATTAAAAAAAAGACTAATGATTTTTAATCATTATGAGATGTGAGTATGAGATAGGAAACAAAATAATATAGTAAAAGAATATTATAAGTTAAGTAATTATAATGTTTATTATAATAGTAGCGTAAATAATAGAGCGGATGGAGTTGTTTTTGTATATAAAAGAACAGTTGGTGGAGAATACAGAAATAGAAAGTTTTGGTAAGGTAAAAATTTTGAGTACAAGTATCCGACTTGCACAAAGTGTTTGTATTTAAGGTTTCTGCTGTGTACAGGTGTCATGACATTGAGAAGGGTGCATTTATTGAACAATTTAGGTCGTTTATTGAATCTAATAAGAAGGTAAATAATCATTGCATTATTGGGGGACTTCAACATTGATATTCTAAAAAATGGATTATATAAATCAAGATTTTATAAGTCAACTATTACAATTTGAATATGTACCTTTCTTCAATGGCGTTACTAGGCCATCACAAGATAACATTGAAATGGGGTCTTGCATTGATAACATGTTTGTTAAAACTAAAATGCTAAATACTAAATCTTATAAAAATTATGGAAGTTTTTACTGATCATTATCCGTTAATGTTGGAAATTAATATTAATGCTTGTTGCCCTCAAGTAGATGGCTGGACTTCGGAGATCAACTATAAAAAATTGACCTCTGAGGTAAATAAACTGCAATGGAATGACATTCTGCAAATAAAGGATCCTAATCTAGCCACAAATTATTTCATCGAAATGTTACAAACAGCTCAAAATAAAGCTACCCACAAAAGGAAAAAAAATGGTAATAAATATGCGCCAAGGAAAAAATGGATAACCCGAGGTATTATGATATCTTGTTCAACCAAGGAAACATTGTATAATTATGGAAAAAAAAACCCAACACAGGAAAGCTTTAAGACTGATTACAAAAATTACGTTAAGGTATTGAATAAAGTAATTAAACGAGCAAAACTTAACTATGAATCGGTTAGGGTTCAAAATGTTTGTAGTAACAATAAATTGCTATGGAAATATATACAACGAAAAATTAGGCCCAATGTAAAAACAAACCCAAATGAAATATCGTTTATTATGGATAATGATGAAAAGGTTGAAAACCCAAAGAAATAGCAAATCTTTTCAATTCTTATTTCTGTAATGTGGGCAGCAATTTGGCTAAAAATATTGGAAAACCGCAGGGAGCGTCACTTAACTTACCAAAAAATGAATAGAAACTCAATTTTATATCAAATTAACAGACCCTCATGAAATCCGAGCAATTATAAATCGGTTAAAAGAAAAATGTGGAGGAGTCGATGGAAATACATGTAAAAATTATTAAGAGTATTGCTGATAAGATTATTGAACCTTTAAGTCATATTTTTAATTTAAGCATTAATACATCTGTTTGGCCAAACGCATTAAAAACTGCAGAGGTAGTACCCATTTATAAAGCTGGTGTAAAACATGATCCAATAAAACTATAGACCTATCTCTTTAATATCTAATATAGCTAAAATTTTCGAAAAAATCATACACTCCTCGCTTAAAAAACTTTATTAAGAAAAACAAATTAATATCAGAACACCAATATGGTTTTCTCAAGGGTAAAGGAACTAAAGATGCTTTAAATTTCTTGAGTAATACAATTTATAATAATTTAGACCTAAATATTCCAATAATTGTAACATTTTTGGACTTAGCTAAAGCTTTTGACACAGCGAACCATGGAATTCTTTAAAAAAAACTGTAATCATTACGGTATTAGAGGTAGGCTCATGACTTAAATTAGAAGTTATTTAAATAATAGGATACAGAACTGTCAAAATAGCAAGTACTGTCAGTGCCCCTAAACAAATTACATGTGGAGTCCCACAAGGAACAATCCTTGGACCTCTATTATTTATTTTATACATAAATGACATGCTTGAAATTTTGGAAAAGCAGTCTGTGATGTCATATGCGGATGATACAGCCATTATAAGCACTGAAGAAACTTGGGATAAAACCCAAAATAAAAATGAATGATCTTTTAAAAACAGTAAGCACATGGTTAGCATTAAATCAGTTATCTTTGAATATCTCAAAAACAGTCTTCATGACTTTTGATGTGTATCGTGATAGCATTCCCGAGTGAATGTAACTATTAATATTAATCACAGTAGAGTAAAAAGGGTTGAATTCTGTAAATATTTGGGCATTGTGTTTGATTGCCATATGAGATGGGATAAGCATGTTGAGAATGTAGTGAAAAGAACGAAATATCTGCTATTTGTATTTGCTAAATTATCAAGAACTATGTCGACGGGGACTCTATTAACGATTTATTATGCTCTTTTCCATAGCATTTGCTCTTATGGATTGGGGTGGAGCATATGATAATGTTGGGATTCGGTTGCAGAATTTGCAAAATAGGATCTTAAGGATAATCTTGAAAAAACAAACTAATTATTCTGTTCCATTAAATATCTCACAGATGTTTACATTAGAGTCATTGTTGCTTTATTATGCAGATATGCGAAAGGAACACGCAGAATCTCATAGTAAGACTAGAAACAAAAACCTTTTATTGCCAAAGATAAATAAAAGAATAAAATTTAAGAGCAGTAAGATTACTGCTATGAAGGTGTTTAACAAACTGCCCGGGGAACTGAAAAATTTAGAATTAAGAGGTAGGACTCTGAAAAAAAAGTTTAAAGGTTGGATTGGATCATCGGATATAAGTGTGGCCACAATATAATTAATGGAAAGTACGTTTTTTTTTTTTTTTTGTTTTTGCTTTTTGTTTTCTGAATTTTTCTGTATCTACTGCCACTGTTGAGAGCAACCAATAAAATTTTCATTTTATATTTTTTTAAATTTAAGTTTGTGTATTTTAGTATAGTTTATTATAATTGTGTATAGTTCTTAAGGATTTTTGTCCACCAGTCCTATTATGCAGATAACTTGTGTTATCTTTATAGGTATTGCATATTTTGTATTGAATTGTAATAAGTCTGGTTCAAATAAATAAATAAATAAATATTATTTATGTTTGTGAATATATTTATTATTATTATTCTTATATTTATATGTGCAAAAGTTTTCGGCCACTACGAGAAAAATTATTAGTCCATATGCTCTATAATAGACTTAAATTATAATTTTATGTTAATATTTTGTAGCCATACCTTTTGCAGCGATAACAACCGCACAACGATGTGGCATTGACTCAGTTAATCGATTAATACAAGCAGGTGAAATTTTATCCCATTCTTCCTTCAATGATTTGAATAATGCGCCTTTATTTGAATATGTATGCTTTCGAACTTGACGATCTAGCGTTTCCCATAAGTGTTCTATTGGGTTCAAGTCCGGTGATTGAGATGATCAGCTTAAAACTCTCACATTTGAAGCAGAAAACCACTGTTTTAACAACTTGGATTTATGTTTGAGGTCATTATCCTGCTGAAATATCCAATTCTGCGGCAGTGTTTCTTCAGCATATGATAACAAATTGTTTTCTAAAATGTCCTCGTAAATATCAGCGTTCATATTTCCGTTGATCTCGATCAGTGGACCGACTCCTTGTGCAGAGATAATTCCCCAAACCATCACTTTTCCTCCACCGTGTTTTACAGTAGGAATTTGGTACCGAACATCATTTCTCGTACCAATAGGGCGTCGTACATGTTGTCTACCATCGCTTCCAAAAAGATTAAATTTAGATTCATCTGAGAAAGCTACTTTTTTCCAATCTTTGATTGTCCAATTTAGGTGATCTTTG
>CM032446.1:21194512-21269512 GCA_019049505.1 Pachyrhynchus sulphureomaculatus
ATGGTTTTTCGGGTATCCCGTGTTAGCTTGAAGTCCCTTGATGGACGGTTTCGCTGACGTTTCGATGGAATCTCATCCATCTTTTTCAAAGCGTTGATCACTGGTCGGTGTCTTGGCGTTGAATGTCGAGACTGGCCCTGAGTGCGCCGGTTTTATGTACTCGGGGGTGTTTCTATTGGTCGAACGGATCTGGCCAATAGAGGCTCGGCTCTGGCTGCGCGTTGTCGGTCCTGTGGTTCTTTGTAATGTTTGTGTTGGTGAAGTAACATATGGTTGAATTATTGTTTCTCTTGGTTGGACTTGGTACTGGGATAGAATATGTTTCCAAGAGTTCGGTAAACGTTGGCTATCATCCCGATTATTTAAGTTGTTGGGCCTCTTTCTATTTCTATGGCTTCTTTGATTACCCTGGTGGATAGGTTATTACTTTTTTGTAGGGTTCTGGTTTTGTCAAAATCGATTTTGTGGCCGGTATTGTGTGCATGTTGTGCTAGAGAAGAGGTGGTGGATTTTTGTTTTACGGCGTTTTTGTGCTCGTCTCTTCTGGCACTAATTTTCCTGTTTGTTTGGCCTATGTATGAAAGACCGCAGTCCTGACACGGAATTTCATATACGCCCTTGGTCTTCTAAGGCTATAATGTCTTTTGGTGTAGGTAGAATATCTTTAATTTTTTGGTTGGTTGTGTAAATGGTCTCAATTTGGTGTTTTCCTAGAAGTCTTCCTATTTTGTCTGTGATGCCTTTTACATATGGGAGAAATGCTTTTGTAGTATATGTCTTTCTTTCCTGTTTGTTTATTTAGGGGTCCGCCGGATCGTGTTTTGACTATATCCATTTGAAAGTAAAACGTTTCGAAGGAGCTTGGTTTCTTGTTGTAAATGTTCCTTGTCTGTTAGGGTTTCTGATCGGTGAGCTAAGGATTTGGCAACGGAGAAGAGTTGGGCTGGGTGATGATGTGAGCTGGCATTTAAGTATCTGTTTGTATGTGTCGGTTTTCTATATACTGAGTGAGACAAAGAACCATCTAATTTTCTTTGAAGCAAGACATCTAGGAATGGTAGTTGTTCTGCTGCCTCCCTTTCCATTGTAAATTTAATGTTTGGATGTATGTTGTTAAGGTGTTCCAGGAACTTGTTTAAGTTGTCTTCACCGTGTTGCCATACCACAAAAGTGTCATCTACGTATCGTAGCCATGTTTTCGGTTTATGTGGAGCAGTTTCTAGAGCTAGTGTTTCGAAATGCTCCATGTATAGATTAGCTAGTGCTGGTGACAATGGAGAGCCCATGGGTGCACCTTCTATTTGTTTGTATTTTTGGCCTGAATAGACGAAGTATGTATTAGCGAGGCAGTGTTTTGATAGACTGATGACGTATTCGGGCAGGTTGTATTTTGTCTCTATGATAGACAGTGCTTCGGCAACCTAAATAAACAACACAAACAGGAAAGAAAGACATATACTACAAAAGCATTTCTCCCATATGTAAAAGGCATCACAGACAAAATAGGAAGACTTCTAGGAAAACACCAAATTGAGACCATTTACACAACCAACCAAAAAATTAAAGATATTCTACCTACACCAAAAGACATTATAGCCTTAGAAGACCAAGGCGTATATGAAATTCCGTGTCAGGACTGCGTCTTTCATACATAGGCCAAACAAACAGGAAAATTAGTGCCAGAAGAGACGAGCACAAAAAACGCCGTAAAACAAAAAATCCACCACCTCTTCTCTAGCACAACATGCACACAATACCGGCCACAAAATCGATTTTGACAAAACCAGAACCCTACAAAAAAGTAATAACCTATCCACTAGGGTAATCAAAGAAGCCATAGAAATAGAAAAGAGGCCCAACAACTTAAATAATCGGGATGATAGCCAACGTTTTACCGAACTCTTGGAAACATATTCTATCCCAGTACCAAGTCCAACCAAGAGAAACAATAATTCAACCATATGTTACTTCACCAACACAAACATTACAAAGAACCCCAGGACCGACAACGCGCAGCCAGAGCCGAGCCTCTATTGGCCAGATCCGTCCGACCAATAGAAACACCCCCGAGTACATAAAACCGGCGCACTCAGGGCCAGTCTCGACATTCAACGCCAAGACACCGACCAGTGATCAACGCTTTGAAAAAGATGGATGAGATTCCATCGAAACGTCAGCGAAACCGTCCATCAAGGGACTTCAAGCTAACACGGGATACCCGAAAAACCATTACTACATTTCACACCCGTGAGAACATTCGTCAAAACATATATATATATATATATATATATAATATATATATATATATATATATATATATATATATATATATATTTGTATATATATATATATATATATATATATATTATATATATATATATTAATATATATATATATATATATATATATATATATATATATATATATATATATATATATATATATATATATAACACATGGGCTGAAAAGTCCCGGGCCCCTAACAAAGAAAACACGGTTTTTTTTGGTTCAAAATTAGCTTTATTCATCAACGTAATCTCCATCAAGAGCAACGCAATCATTCCAGCGCCGCTAACAATGGCCAAACACTGCTCAGAATCATCAACACGTTCTTGTTTTTGATAAACAGTGAGCAAACGCGGCACCCACTTTGAACAGAGCTTTCTCATAGTCAAAATGCTCATGCAATATAAAGCCAACACGTTCTTTTGATATCTTTACGATGTCAGCTAACTCACGCAACTTCACTTTTCAATCATTCAAAACGATTTTATGGATTTTTTTGATGTTTTCTGGTGTTACCGCCTCATTTGGACGTCCACTGCGTTCTGCATCATCGGTGTCTCTACGACCACGTTTGAATTCAGCAAACCAACGTTTTTATTGTTGTTTCTGATGGAGCGGAGTCCCCATAACACTTTTCAAGCCATTGCTTCGCTTGAAACGGTATTTTTTCCCATCAAGAAGCAGTGTAAAAATTAAAACACGAAATTGTTTTAGATCCATTGTTTTGAAAATAACAAAAGTAGCGTCACTCTTAGCACAATAACTCACAAAACTAATGAATAGAATATCATGAAATTTTAAGAGCTGTCTTTTGAAGGTTAGTATTAACTGAAAAAAAAAGGTGACTGCAATAAAACTAGCGCCATCTATGTGTTAGGCCCGGGACTTTTTCAGCCCATGTGTTATATATATTTGTATATATATATATATATATATATATATAATATATATATATATATATATTTGTAATATATATATATATATATATATATATATATATATAATATATATATATATATATTTGTATATATATAATATATATATATATATATATATATATATATATATAAATATATAGATAGGTAGATAGATGGATAATAATTTATTTGTTTTCATGTAACAGTAGGGACACTTATAAGCCAATAGGCATTAAACAATGTTAAATAAGATTACAATAACCTATAATTAAATAAAAGAAAAAATAATAAATAAGTAAAAACACTTTGAAAGCAAAATTACAATATACTAACAAAGACACAGTGAAATAAGAGGCACAACGGAAAAGACAAGAAACCACCTCTGCTGACAGAGCCATCAAATCCCTGTGCTAATTTCAACTGGACTTAAGAAAAATTCATTTAATGAGTAATAAGCTCCTTGAAGCAGATATTTGGTTAAAAGTCTCTTTACTTCCGTTTTACATAACACACGTACACTCTCTGGGTACCTATTATATATCTTTAATATGACATAATTAACATTTTTCTGTATATAGCTGTAATTACACTTTTCGGGAAGCGTGTGTCTAGTGGCATACCTGTAATTATTCATGTAAGTCTCAAAAAATATCGCTGTTGGTGTGAACAAACATACAACTGTCCAAGATATACATAGAAATAATGGTTAAGATCTTTCTGTCTCTAAACACATTCCTACAGCTATCACGCGGCTTCATTCCAAATATACCTCGAATACATTTTTTCTGAAGTATTACAAATCTTTCAGTTTCCGGTGAATTATCCCAAAAGATAAGACCGTATGTTATTCTTGACTGTATGAAGGCATGATAAGCTGACAGAGCAGCATCGACTCCAATATTTTCAGAAATAATGCTTAAAGCATAGGAATACCTTGAAACATTCAACGCAACATTCTCAATATGCGCTCTCCAGTCCAGTCTCTGATCTATTTCCACCCCCAAGAAGGAAACACGTTCGGACGATTGGATATTAATATTTCGATATGTAAAAGATAAAGTGTTTTCTATTCTATTGCCGAAAATAGGCATTGTGTTTTTTGAGCGTTTATTAATAAGTCATAAGCCGAAAAGTATCCATCAAGAGCTTCGCACGCTCCTTGCACACTGGTCAGCATTGCGTGCGGGCTTTCCTCATTAAAAATCAATGTAGTGTCATCTGCATAAAGTATAGTAAATTCTCCAGATATTCTACTGAGTTCATTCGTATATATAATGTATAAGAGAGGTCCCAATATTGATCCCTGAGGAACACCTCTCGCCACCCCCCACCCCGATCTTATAGGCCTGCCAACATCATCAATTTCCATAACCTGTTGTGTCCGATTTTCCAGGTAAGATGCTAACAAATTCAACGCGTTTCCCCGAACACCATAGGATTCCAGCTTGAAACATAGGGTGTTATGATTGACACTATCAAACGCCTTTGACAGGTCAATGCACATTGCCATTGTGAGCCTCTTATTATTTAAAGAACTTAATATATGAGTTAATGCTTGATATCCGCTCTAACTGTAGATTTATTTTTTCGAAATCCATTTCGGTTGTTGGAAAATAAAGAGTTGCGTTCAAAAAAATCGATTAGTCTATTGTTTATAATTTTTTCAAATATTTTTACCTACGTTTGAGAGGTATGTATATACGTGTATATATATATATATATATATATATATATATATATATATATATATATATATATATACGCGGGCGAATTGAAAAATCCGCACTTGGTAGTTTCCAAAAGTGTTCTCTGTATTTACTATACCAACCCAAGACGCGTTTTCGCCGTATCATGGCTCATCAGCTGGGCTAGGTTTAGCAAACACACAGAACACCATTTCAGACCTTACTGACGGAAAACTATGACAAAATAGATGCTTAGAGTGCGCTTTGTCGGTGACTTATTTAAAGTCTATCCGAAGAAAGCAGCTAGACCACAACTGACACTTAATTGCAGAAGCGCACCTTCTCAAGCTTCCCGCTTGAAGGCGTAGATGGCGCATTGGTGAAGCAACCAAGGCGAATCGAAAAATCCGCACTCGGTAGTCACCGACAGAGTGCAGTATAAGCATCTATTTTATCATAGTTTTCCGTTAGTTCCCGAATTAGGTCTGAAATTGTCTTCTGTGTCCTTAGTCCTTAAAGCTATGGGGGAGCGTAGGATCGATTTACTACACGACGTATGCAGTATGATGTGAAATACCGGCGAATGGCCTGGAGGGAGGAGAGAGTCAATATTTATACCGACATACAAAAAGGGCTCCCCTACAAAATATACCAACTATAGAACTGTCTCATTGATCTCTCACGTTAGCAAGTTTTTCTAACCATACTGAGTGAGCGTTTAAGGCTTACCTATGCCACAAATCTCAGAAGAACGAAGAGTATTTGTACCAGGAAAGGGAACACGGGAGCAAATTTTGGATGTGCGTCATCTGATAGCGAAAGAAAGAGAATATAACATCAAAAATTATCTCTGCTTCATCGACTATTAGAAAGCGTTTGACAAGGTGATGGCCGAAACTATGGTGAAGAAATGAGAACTCCGCCGCACTTATTAAAGCCAAACTCTTTACGAATTCAACATAGTCAAAGTGCGTGTTAATAACATGTAAACAGAAAACTTCACCACGAAAACTGGTGTCGGGCAAGGATGCATTCTTTCGCCACTATTGTTCAACATAATGCGCGAAGTTTTCAATAACTGGAATGGTGTTAGTGGAAAATGCATACAGAACCTGCGTTATGCAGATGACACCTCGATTATAGCCACAAATGAAAATGAATTAGAGATCATTACGCAAAGACTGACGAGGATCAGTGAAATCTACGGATTTAAAGTAAACAACAACAAAACAAAAATAATGATCATTAGTAGAACGAATGATAATCAACATCAACATCTACTAGGGTATGAAATCGTAGATTCCTATTAATACCTTGGGTCTTTAATTACTAACACCGGCCAGTGTCACTCAAAAATACGTAGGAGACTCTCAGTTACTCGCTCTGCAACCACAAAATTAGTCAAAATATGGAAAGACTCGAGCATCTCGCGATCAACTAAGTTAAGGCTCGCAAGAACGCTTATATACCCGATTGTAACATATACATCGGAAACATGGACGATAAAGAAAGCTGATAGAAATAAAATTGCTGCATTTGAGATGTGGGTCTATCGTCGAATTCTCAGGATATCGTGGGTGAAACATCGAACTAACCAGTCTATTTTACAACAACTAAAAATTACCAAAAGACTAAACTCGCTTATAAATCAGACATACTTGAGGTATTTCGGTCACTTCAGCAGAAGACATGAACTGGAATCGCTGGTCATACAGGGAAAGGTTGAAGACAAGCGCTGCAGGGGTAGATCATTTTCTCGTTGGGTGTATTAGATGAAACAGTTAACCGAGAAGTGGCAGATGATAGTTCAATTCATTTATTGAGGATGAAAGAACTTAGAAGGAGGATACTATATGTACTTATATTATATATAACTATATTATACTATATATAACTATATATGCTATATTATAAATTATACTATAATAATAAATAATAATGCGACTTCGAAGTAATATAAAGCATGTTCCATTTTAATTAATACAGCAGCCATATATGTGATACTAAGACTTTTAATAAATTTTAAACTCGATTTTTATTACTACTTGTCACTGAAAGATAATTCCTGTTTTTTTTTTCCTTATTCGCAAGATTTTTTTGGAAAAGTTAAGGACAAAGCTGAAAATATGGAAAGGATAATTAAGGAAAAAGATAAACATGGTAAAAAGTTATTTTATATGTTTTTGCACAATATTATTTCTAGTTTTACTTAATTTAAATTATAGGTATAATTCTCGATTTTTCCTGTGTCACTTGAATAGGTGATGCTGACGTTTCGTCGATCATTCTGCCGGCTTCATATTTCGAAAACTAACTTCTTAGGAATCTGGCACGAAATTGAGATAATTCGACTTGCGCAGGCCTGTTATATTAGTGGAGAGGGGATCGGGGTTTTATGGATGATTTGTTCCCAGATGAGAGGTAACAATTAGTATCACGATTATGGTTGTTGGGATGTTTAGATATTTTGACGGCCACTCGGGTTTTTCAAGGAGAGAAAAAGCAAATTGTTGCAATGATCTTTGAGTCGTCATTGAGAATCTGGTGTCCTGTTTCATGCTGGTATTCTGCAAACGCTGAAGTGGAACTGTAACGTACTGCCTTTTGTTCTTTAATTCTAGTACATATTTTTCTACTCATTTCGCCGATATAGATTTTACCACAGCTACATAGGATACTATAGACTCTTGGATTTTCCAGGGAAATATTATTTTTCACAAATCTGTGATATTGTGAGTTTAGGGCACGTAGAGAATCTTGTTATTAGTTTATATTTCCGTAGAATTGTCGAAATGCCATTTGTGACTTTCTTAATGTATGGACTAAGTTGGGAATACTACTCAGTATATATCACCACTACACCAAACACTTTATTTTTGCGCTCGACGCGCGTTTCGCTAACCATGTTAGCTTCATCAGGAGCGATGATTGAATAAAGCTAAACTACAAATCTACCCTATTTATACTTAGCCTAACCCTTGAATTACTCAAGCGGAACTAATGACATAGGCAAAGCCATCAGTTCCGGTCAACTAACCAGTAGAGGGGACTATAAGGAATAGGCCCTCTGTCTTTATTTAAACTACTTTTACATTTTATGATTTCCATACTTTCGTATGCGTTCAACAGTCTCCTATCAGATACATCCTTTATTAATCTTAGATTATCTAATGTTACAGTATGATCAGCTTCAAGGGCATGTTCGGCAATGCTAGACTTTTCTGTTCTATTGTATTTTAAGTGTGCTAAGTGGTCTTTAAAATCTTGTTTTAATTGACCTTTTAGTTTGCCCAACATACTTTTTGTCACAATCATTACAACTAATTTCATAAATTCCACTTTTCTCACAATTAGGAATCTTATCTTTGGGATTTCCTAAGATATTCCTCAGATTGTCTGATGACTTATAGACTAAGGTGAGGCCTACCTTAATGTATGGAAGCTATAATTCCAAGAGACTGGTCTGGTTGACTTTTAGTTTCCTGAGACAGCCGGGGAGATGCATGTTTTTGAATGGAACGTTTTATATATCGGTACTGGAAATTGTTTGGCCGAAGAACGGAAGTAAGGTGTTTTAGGTTTGATTGAAGAGATTGTGAGTGATATCTACAACAAGGGCATCGATGACTGAAAGTTTTTTAGCGGGATATGGATGCGATCTATCCGTTAAAATGGCTTTCTCTATACTGAACGGCCCAAAATCCAGAAGAATTATACCTGTAAGAATTAGCTTTAATTTTAAACTTTGAATTGTTGTGGCTGTTACTTGATGGAAAGTTATAACGAATGTAATGAAAGACTGATTTTGTCAAATTTCCACTTTATTTAGTTTCACAGAAACTGTATGACGCGTTTCGCTATACTATAGCTTCGTCTGATACAAAATGATATTTGAATATTATTGTTGTTACATTTATACAAATACCCTAAGGTAGATAGGTAATAAATTTAATACTATATGCTAATGAATATTGCTGGGAAATCCATTCTGAATATTAATTGTATAAATTGAGTAAAGGTGAGTTACCATGGGTCAGACAGGTATCTTTTTGTTCGTTTAAGATGATGTCTGAATTTTTAATTCTATTTATTTCTGAATTTTCTAATAGGTTTAATTTTACGCCTTTGTTTTGAATATGTAAAATTTTAAATTTGTCGTCAAAAAGATAATTTGATTCTGTTAAATGATTACTGTAAGCTGAGTCTGTTTTGTTTTTTAAATAGCTTCTTTTATGTTCTGAAATCCGAGTTTCGAATGAGCGACCTGTCTGACCTATGTAACTTTTATGACAAGAACCACAATTCAACTGATATACTCCAGATTTTTTTGATCTATTTTGCGTTTTTAATGAATTTTCCTAACGAGTTGTTTGTTCTAAAAGCTATGTTGATATTATATGTTAAGTGGTTTTTAATTTTCTCTGACGTGTTACCAAAATAGGTTAAAACATTATATTTTTTCCTTGTGTTTTCTTTCTTGAGGTATACTAAAGAAATAGCTTTATTGTTTAATTTTTTGTTTAGAATTGTGTCTATGGTGTCAGGAGAATATCCGTTGTTACCAGCAATTTGTTTTATTAGATTCTTTTTTACAATCATCCACACATGAGGGGACACTTACAAGTCTATGCAACATACTGTGGTAAGCTGCCAATTTGTGTTGTAGGGGGTGAGCTGAATTTATGTTTATTGTAGTATCTGTATGTGAGGGTTTGTGAAAAATAGAAAATTTGTATTTGTTGTAATGTCTGGTTGTCGTTAAGTCAAGAAAATTAATTTTATTGTCGACTTCTAGTTCCATAGTGAATTTAATATTTTTATGGATTAAGTTCATATAATTAAAAACATTGTCAAGTTGACGCTCTGTACCATTAAAACAAGCAAATATGTCGTCTACATATCGGTACCAATACAAAAATGATTTGCTAAATTCTTGTCGATGTATTTGTTTTTCTAGGTGGTCCATGAATATTTCTGCTAAAAGCGGGCTAAGTGGACTACCCATTATGAGACCCTCAGAACTATTATAAAACGTATTATTAAAGTAAAAATAATTTTGATTGAGGCTCGTGTTTAAAAAATTTAGTATGTCTTGTTGTATAACGTTAACTTTATTTTTGATTAGGAATGTTTTTATGATTTTTACTGTTTCATTCCTAATCAAAAATAAAGTTAATATCGTTATACAACAAGACTACTAAATTTATTGAACACGAGCCTCACTCAAAATTATTTTTTTACTTTAATAATACGTTTTATAATAGTTCTGAGGGTCTCATAATGAGTAGTCCACTTAGCCCGCTTTTAGCAGAAATATTCATGGATAACCTAGAAAAACAAATACATCGACAAGAATTTAGCAAATCATTTTTGTATTGGTACCGATATGTAGACGACATCTTTGCTTGTTTTAATGGTACAGAGCATCAACTTGACAATGTTTTTAATTATGTAAACTCAATACATAAAAATATTAAATTCACTATGGAACTAGAAGTCGACAATAAAATTAATTTTCTTGTCTTAACGATAACCAGGCATCTTCCGCGTTCTCGAAGCCATTGAGCTTCATTTATAACATGGTACTCACAACACATTCATTTCCTCAGGTATGGAAGGAAGCTAGGATAATTCCTCTCTTCAAAAAAGGCAATGGAAATAACATCTCTAATTATAGGCCCATATCGATGCTATCGCCATTTGCGAAAGCATTAGAGGGGCTGATTCACGAAGATGTGTTTAATCAAGTAAAACATTCTGTATCTAAATCTCAGCATGGCTTCTATAAAAGTCGCAGTTTCACCCATTTTGTAAGTTAGATCTTAGATGGTCGTGGTCAGGTTGATGTTATTTATATGGATTTTTCAAAGGCGTTCGATCGAGTGGATCATTCTGTCTTCCTTCTTAAATTGAGGTGGTTTGGTTTCGATGACAATCTTATTCGACTGTTTGCCTCCTATTTGAGTCACAGGTATCAATATGTCGATATTCGTGGTAATCACTCCTTCAGATTCAAAGCTACAAGTGGAGCTCCTCAGGGCAGTATATTGGCTCCACAGATATTCTCTCTGTTTATTAACGATATAGGCATAAATGTTTCTAGCAATGTTCTATTGTTTGCGGATAATTTAAAGATTTTCAGACAAATACATTTCTTTTCTGATTGCATTGCACTGCAAGATGATATACGACTAGTTAACAACTGATGCACAGCTGACAACTTACCTCTAAATGCCGAAAAGTGCTACAAAATGACGTACGCTAATAAAAAGACCCTAACTAATTCTGACTATTATATAAATCTTGAAATATTGAAGGATTTAAAATCCATCAGGGACCTTGGCGTAGTTTTTGACGAACGCCTATCATTTTCGGAAC
Source organism: Pachyrhynchus sulphureomaculatus (assembly GCA_019049505.1). Lineage (NCBI taxonomy): Eukaryota > Metazoa > Arthropoda > Insecta > Coleoptera > Curculionidae > Pachyrhynchus > Pachyrhynchus sulphureomaculatus. The sequence continues at coordinate 21,205,779 of CM032446.1, forward strand.
ACATAAATCAGGTTTACAAGAGTGCAATGCAAACGCTGGGATTCATATTTAGAAACTCTCGTGATTTCTCAAACATTGATACAATTAAATCTCTGTACTTTGTATGTGTTCGATCAAAATTAGAATACGCAGCAATAGTGTGACATCCTAGACACTCAAAGTACACTTCCCAAATAGAACGGGTAAAACGAAAATTTTTAAAATTTCTCGTATATAAAATGGAGGGTGTTTTCCCACTACGAGGCTCGCCACAGGAAACTCTGCTTCGCAGATTTCAGATATCGTCATTGGCCGATCGTCGCAATTTTATACTGGTTTTGTTTTTGTTTAAAATTTGCAACTCTGCTATCGACTGTCCCTACTTATTGTCAAAACTAAACTTTAACGTACCATCTCGTGTGTTGAAACATTATCCCGAGTTCAGCTTACCGTTCCATGCTTCAAATTTTCAGTTAAAAGACCCCCTTTTTCGAGCTATGAAGATTTTTAATGTGAATTGCAACGGCATTGATATTACCAATCTAACATATTCTCAGTTTTTGAAGGTTGCACGGGATCGTTGTCTTGGGAATATTATTAACTAATATTGTAGCGTATATTATTAGAGCTGAAACTTAATATTGTAATGTGTTTTATCCGAACAGACTCGTTTAGATTTAACTTAGCTTTAGTCACGTTGTCTTGTTAATGGATGTATTTATCTATTAGACAATAAAGATTATTATTATTATTATAACAAACACAAATTCTCTGTTTTTCACAAACCCTCACGTACAGATACTACAATGAACATAAATTCAGCTCACCCCCTACAACACAAATTGGCAACTTACCAAAGTATGTTGCATAGACTTGTAAGTGTCCCCTTATCTGTAGATGATTTTAACAAAGAATTAAATCTAATAAAACAAATTGCTGTTAACAACGGATATTCTCCTGACACCATAGACTCAATTCTAAACAAAAAATTAAAAAATAAAGCTATTTCTTTAATATACCCCAAGAAAGAAAACACAGGGAAAAAATATAATGTTTTAACCTATTTTGGTAACACGTCAGAAAAAATTAAAAACCTGTAGTGTATCAGTTGAATTGTGGTTCTTGTCATAAAAGTTACATAGCTCAGACAGGTCGCTCATTCGAAACTCGGATTTCAGAACATAAAAGAAGCTACTTAAAATACAAAACCTACTCAGCTTATAGTAATCATTTAACAGAATCAAATCATCTTTTTGACGAAAAATTTAAAATTTTACATATAGAAAACAAAGGCGTCAAATTAAACCTGTTAGAAAATTTAGAAATAAATAGAATTAAAAATTCAGACATCATCTTAAACGAACAAAAAGATACCTGTCTGACCCATGGTAACTCACCTTTACTCAATTTATACAATTAATAATCAGAATGGATTTCCCAGCAATATTAATTTTATTACCTATCTACCTTAGGGTATTTGTATAAATGTAACAACATTAATATTCAAATATAATTTTGTTTCAGACGAAGCTATAGTATAGCGAAACGCGTCATACAGTTTCTAAATAAAGTGGAAATTTGAGAAAATCAGTCTTTCATTACATTAGCTTTAATTTTATATATTTTTTGCACTCTGTTCCAAGTATTTTTTTAATAATACAATTACTTCTTGCTTCTGATTTTGTTTGTATTTGATTTTGTATTGTTTGTTTGCACCTCCTGTTTAGTTGGGTAGATAATAGATTTTCGTTTTTGGGTCATTTAAATAAATACAGAATATTCTTAAAGTTAAAACTTAGCTTCTTATTGTTTACAGTCGGTCAAGTAAGAACGGGTCATCTATAACTTGTGGTCGGTAAAAGTAATTCCGTTACAAAAAAGCGTTAGTACGTTCTGCCAAACGGTGGTTTGTCGATAAAAATGAGGAATGGATTCTTCAAACATCGGAGTAAAACGTATACCCAGTGGAAAGTGAAATCGCGTATCGTCACACTAGTTCGGTCATCCCAGTCGTCAGAGAGAAACTCAATCCAGAACATATGGTCATACATCAAGCAGAAGCTTCGTAGTAAAAAAGTATTCACAGTAAAGCAGGTGTCACAGCAAATTCGTCCAATTTGCCCCAAGAATTTGCGGAAAATCACTTCGAAAGTATGTCCCGAAGATGCCAGGCGATCATCGACGCTAATGGGGACTGGATGAACTACTGAATCATTGGCATCTTAATGGGAGTCCTTTCCTGTCGAATTATGTACAAAAACTTTTGTATGCATAAGTTTTTGCCGGTTTCACTAAGAGATGGCACCAGCGAACAGTACGCAGTGTATGAATTTGATAGATACGTCAGTTTGTTAGTCTGACATTAGCCTAACCAACATACACAAGTTGAGTCCGCCAAACATTAGCGTCTGTATTGTATCGTTCAGTGATCATGCCGACTTTTGTGCTTGAAAAAGAACATTTGCGGCACGCATTGCTTTTCTTATTTAATCAAAAGAAAAATGCTGCGGAAAGTCATCGTTTGCTGGTAGAAACATATGATGAACACGCTCCATCGACTAGAACATTGGAGAAATGGTTTCGACAATTTAAACGTGGTGATTTCAGTGTGAAAGACAGTGCGCGCTCTGGTAGACCACCAAAGTACGAAGACGAGGAATTGGAGGCGTTACTGGATGATGACCCAACTCAAACACTACAGCAATTGGCAAAAACATTAAATGCAGACGATTACGAACAATGGGGAAGATCAATATACTCGGTAAATGGGTCCCACACGATTTGAATGAACGGCAAATGGAAAATCGTAAAGTCACTTGTGAAAGTCACCAGTGAAAGACACCTTGAAATCGCTTGGATGGGACATCCTTCCCCACCCGCCGTACTCTCCCGCCCTGGCGCCATCTGACTATCACCTCTTCGCATCAATGGGGCACGCGCTTGCAGAGCAGCACTTCAGCAATTTCGAGGAAATTGAAAAATGTTTCGACGATTGGGTTGTCGCAAAAGACGAGCAGTTTTTCTGGCATGGTATTCATAATTTACCTGAAAGATGGGCGAAGTGTGTAGAAGCTAATGGCCAATATTTTGAATAAATAAAAAATGAATTTCCCTTGAAAATTACGTGTTTTCTTTACCACAAAAACCGGCAAAAACTTATGCATACACCTGTGTACGTTTTTTAATGAACAATGTGCGACTTACTTGACCGATTGTAGGTATATTACAAAATTCAGCATATAAACTAAGGATAACCTATCCCTGTATTCGTAGTTGTTTCTTGAAAAGGTCCCGGGATCTTAAGCCATTGCTTAGCAAAAGGGCCTGAAAAAATGCGACCATGAATATGGACGGTGCCTATTGTTTTAGAGAAAAATTATAATGATATCTAGAGCACAATAAACCAAATAGAGTAGCGAACGGGAGCTCCAAGTTGGTAACGAGATTTGACAGCACGTGCGTCGACGTGTCCCTCTTTCAAAATGGCCGCTCAATGTTTACATCTGATCTCGAAATGTGTCTCGTGAAATGTATTGTCGATCGTTTCTTGATATGACTGCAGTTTATATGAATTTAAAGACAGAAGGAAGAGAGAGCTTGTATAAAAAGAGAATTAAAAACGAATTTCTTCTTCTTCCCTAAAGATGTTTAAGGGGAGAGGCCTGTGTAAAAAAAATCTTTTTGGCGATTTTTTTTATAAAAACTTAGTGTAACATCTGAAGAATGTCCCCACCAAGTTTTAAATCGAAATTCGAACTCTAAATGCACTTATCGTGTCGGGCTTTTCATTTCTTTATGGTGTTGACTCGAAAAATGGATAAAAATGAACCTAATTATCGTCCAAGGATATGTAAAAAGAAGAAGTTGGACCAAGTGCATCGGCTAAGAAATTGAAAGCGATGGAAGCTTTCCCAAAAACTTTAAACGCGTTTTTCTGAAAACGTAAGATTTCGCACGCCGTGCAATGTAGCACAAAAAGTAATTCACGGATTTACTTGAAATTTCATACAGATATTCATTAACCTATTGACCATTGAATAAAAATTATAAAAAGTTAATTATAAACATTATTTTTGGACATTTGTTTATAAAAAAAGGGTTAATTTTTTCAAAATGGTCCCAAATTCGCATTTTTTTTTTGGTTTGGTTTAAATTCGTGCAAAGCATATAATCATACTCTAATGAATAGCGACCTGGGCGTTGCACGGCGCAAATTGAAGGAGTCAACTTTGAGCAGCTGCTGCTCCGCCATTTCGAATTTTTTTAAAAAGTAGAAGCTTTATTTTTGAAGCCAAAAGTTCTTTTTTATGTACTTTTTCTTTTTTGTATAAATATTATAGTTTCTTAATAAATAATTCACAAAAAAACAGTCGTTTACAAAGGTCTCCTCCCTTAAAGGGAAATGATTTAGTTAAAGAATATCAATTGCGTAAAAATCGTACGATAAATTGAGTAATTCTGAGAAGCTATTTCTCTTATGACTTTTTTTTTTGGTTATAGAGCAAAGATTTGGCCTGCGGCAACCAAACGCATCATCAATTGTCAGTTGAAAATTTGGGCAGAAATTATAAAATATGCGCCTGACATTTTTTTGAAAATGCCTTCCTGACAAGTTTTTCACTTGTATTCTTCTCTTTTCTAACAAAGCGATTCATTCTTTTTGTTTTTTTTTTTATATTACTCATGCTGCATTAACTTGACATTTTATTAAATCAAAAATTTTGCAAACATTTGTATAATATCTATGATTTTTAATGATGAAACTTTATACAGGGTGAGTCAAGATTGTTTCAGGAATGACGAAAAAAATGTTAAATACAATAGTTTTAGAGAATGTTAAAGTGCACAGTTTAAAATAATTTTTGAGTATACAGGGTACTTAAAAAAGTGTGGCCGATATAACATATGTTTTTTTTTAAATGCAACATCCTATTTTCTAATTTATTTTTAAATTCTGGGTAAAATTTTATAACTTTTTTATTAATAATGTTATATACCTAAACCTAGTAGTTTTTCTAATATTTCAATTTTTTTAAAAAAATACTACTTTTCAGTTTTGTAAAAAATTGCCAGTAGAGCCATTGTTTCTGAAGGTGGAATACTCATAATAGGTACGAGCGTTCTATAGAGATGAAAAAAAAGATATATGTAAAAAAATTTGAGTTAGATGCTACAGGGTGTTCAAAATAAATTTATGCATTGCGCCTATTTTAAATTGATAGATTTTACAAAACCCTCCAACTTTTATTAAGTATGTCATATACCTATTTCTAATAGTTTTCGATTTATTTTGAATTTTTCAATTTTTACCCTTGTTTTTAATACACTTATGCTATAACATCATAGTTGGCAAGACAAAACAAAAATGTAGGCATTGTCAAATTTTGACATGTCTATTAATCAAGTAAAAATAGTTTAATTTGTTGTAGTAAGTGACGTATAGGTAATAGTTATGGATTTTCCTAAAAATGAATTAATTGATATGGTTTATATACTGGGCGAGGCGTTGAGTATACGAAACCAGAATGCTACCAGTGAGGAAAAAGAAATGGAGATTTTACTTCATGTTCCCCAGGTCAGCAGCCGTCAACTAGCTGACTTATCTGATACATCCCAATCTACGAATAATAATAATGTTTTCTGATGAAGCACCCACAAAAATGGATCGGTAGGGATGGATTCATTCAGTGGCCCCCTCGATCATGTGACTTAACACCTTTAGACTTCTTTTTGTGGGACTACATTAAAGATCGTGTTTATGTGAATCCCCCTACAACACCAGTAGATATGGAAAATAGTATACGGGATGCGTGCAGGACAATAACGCCCTTTATGTTAAAGATAGTGAAGGAAAATATAATAAAACGGCTAAACATGTGTATTCAAGTAGACGGGCATATTTTTGAACATTTAATACTTCATAATAATTATTCATTAGATAAGTTAAACTATATTAAAATTATTATTAACTATTTGTTTATATTTTCAGAATAGCGTAAGTATATTAAAAACAAGAGTAAAAAAATTCAAAATAAATCGAAAACTATTAGAAATAGGTATCTCTCCTCTCTCTCTCCTCAGCCTATAGTCATCCACTCCTGAATGAAGGCCTCTTCCAATCTTTTCCACGTCGTTCTGTTTAGGGCGGTTTGGATCCAATTTCCCCTCGCAATTTTCTGGATGTCGTCGCGCCACCTTTTTGGAGGTCTTCCAACACTCCTTTTGGTTTGTCTTGGACGCCAGTTTATCATTTTGCTGGTCCATCTTTCTGAGCTTTGACGAGCTATATGGCCAGCCCATTGCCATTTGAGTTGAGCTACTCTTCTGAGGACATCTGTCACACACGTTCTTCTTCTAATTTCCTCGTTCTGTATCCTGTCTCTCAGGCTAATTCCGAGCATAGATCTCTCCATTGCTCGTTGTGTCACTTGAAGCTTGTCAGCGGTTTTTCGGGTGAGTGCTATCGTCTCGAGACCATACGTAAGGACCGGCAGAATACATGAGTCGTATGCTTTACGTTTAAGATTTATTGGGATTTCTCTAGATTTAAGTACATACCCCAACTTGCCGAACGCAGCCCAACCTTGTCCTATTCTTCTAGTTATTTCAGAGCTTTGATTTTCTTTACCAAGTTGTATTTTGCGTCCCAAGTAAATATATTCTGATACGTTTTCCAGTGTTTGGTTTTTGATGTTTACCTGAATATTTTCCACACTCATTATTTTTGTCTTATGTAGATTCATCTTGAGACCGATGTTTAAGGATGCCTGATGCAATTCTTCCAGCATGCTCTGAATTTCCTCCGTTTTTATCGCTTATAATCACTATATCGTCTGCGAATCGTAAATAGTTCAGACGCACACCATTTATATTTATGCCCCTGGATTGCCAATTTAAACTCTTAAAAATGTCCTCTAAGGCTAGTGTGAAGAGTTTAGGGGAGATAGTATCGCCCTGACGTATGCCTCTGTTTACCAATATCTTATCTGTCTTTGTATCTTCGTCCAGTGTTATTTGGATGGTCGCGTTTTCGTATATGTGTTTGATGAGATTTGAATACCTGGTGTCTACTCTTGCGTTGTCTAGAGCTCTCAATATTGCCCAAGTTTCGACCGAGTCGAAGGCCTTTTTGTAATCTACAAATGCCAGATGCAATGGTATGTTATATTCTGTGGTCTTCTCTATGAGAATGCGTACTGTCTGCAAGTGGTCAATCGTACTAAAACCTTTTCGGAAACCTGCTTGTTCTACTGATTGATACGAATCCATTTTTTGAGTTAATCTATTTGTTACTATTTTTGTTAGCAACTTGTATAAGTGTGATAGTAGACTAATAGGACGGTAGTTTTCTATGTCATTTCTATCTCCTTTTTTGTATAGCAAAATAACTTCGGCGTTGTTCCATTTTGTTGGAATTCTTTCTAGAAATAGGTATATGACATACTTAATAAAAGTTGGAGAGTTTTGTAAAATCTATCAGAAAAAATAATAATATACAGGGTGTGCCATTTAAAAAATTTGGGATTTTTCAATTTAAAATAGTCGAAATGCATAAATTTATTTTGAACACCCTGTAGCATCTAACTCAAATTTCTTTACATAAATCTTTTTTTTTTCATCTCTATAGAACGCTCGTAATAATTATGAGTATTCCACCTTCAGAAACAGTGGCGCTACAGGCAATTTTTTACAAAACTGAAAACTAGTATTTTTAAAAATAATTGAAATATCAGAAAAACTACTAGGTTTAGATATATAACATTATTAATAAAAAGGTTATACAATTTTACGCAGAATTTTAAAATAAATTGGAAAATAAGATGTTCTATTAAAAAAAAACATATGTTATATCGGCCACACTTGTTTGAAGTACCCTGTATACACAAAAGTAATTTTAAACTGTGCACCTTACCATTCCCTAAAACTATTTTATTTAACATTTTTTCGTCATTCCCGAAACAAATGAGATAATGAACTTTACTCTATCGTTGACTCACCCTGTACAGTAAGATTATTTCTATTTAAAATCTCCCGCTGGTCACGTTTTTAACATGACGGACTGCCACGTGACCTCTTAAAAACTGAGACCTGTTTTTCCTATAGAGTTACCCCTGAGTTTCGCTACTGGATTGGGTTTACTGTGTCTAGAGTAGGCTTTCATTATAAAGTCAAATTAAATGACGAGCTTTAACTTTAAGTACAAGCATCTATGTAAATTGTGTCCCTTCAGGTATTTTAGCAAAAATGAAAGAGGGTGCTGAAACTGTACAAACTAAAATACAAGCAAAAGCTGAAATGGTGCTCAAGGGAAGTGAGTATAGTAAAGGTGAGTTAAAAGTAGATATTTTTTTATACATATATTTATAGTTACGAATGAGACATTTGAATCTTGATATCTCGTTTATTACACATGAGATCCATATCAAAGTAATAGGTATTACCGTTATTAGAAGTATTATTGTAAGGAAAATGTAAATTTTACATTCTATTTCATGCGTAACTACGTAGAATATTACACACTGTTATACTACGAGTAGTATTGATAACACTTATATTTCAAGAAAGTTAATGCAAATATTGGGTGTACAAATTAACTCGGTACATTTGAAATAGGCAGCTCAAAATTCAGTTTCAAATTGGTAGTATTTCCCGCCAATTTTAAGAGTAGAAGTACCAATCCTAAAAAAGCACAATCACCACTTTATGCGACACTTCCATTCACATAATTTTAAACTAAAGTCTCAAAAGAATTTGGGGCACTGCTTTGCAAATGCGAAAAAAATGCGTCTGAAATTGCGCGAATGATTTATTTAACTTTGTGAGAAGGCGCTGTAACGCATGAAACGGGCGAAATACTGTACTGCCGATTTCGAAGTGATGACTTTAATCTTTCGGATCGGAACCCAGCCATACACCATAAGAACGACGCGGGAGTTTATCTTTTCTTTGTAATAGAAAGTTCTCTTTCAGACGGCATATTCTCCGGATATTTCATCAGCTGATTACCATTTATTATGGTCGTTGCAACATCATCTTGCTAATTCCCACTTCACTTCGTTTGAGGACGTCACGAAAAGCATTAGCGAATTCATCGGCTCAAAATCGTCATCTTCTTAGTGTTCCGTACAGAACACCTATGGGATCACTTCGGTGTCCGTTCGTCCGTCTGTCTGTCTGTTACACCCTATTTTCTCCGAAACTATCTGAGGTAGAAAATTGAAATTTGGCACTAATAACACATGGGCTGAAAAGTCCCGGGCCTAACAAAGAAAACACGGTTTTTTTGGTTCAAAATTAGCTTTATTCATCAACGTAATCTCCATCAAAAGCAACGCAATCATTCCAGCGCCGCTCTAACATTTCAATACCACTTTTGTAGAACGATTTATCTTTTGCCTCAAAATAGGCCTCAGTTTCAGCGATAACCTCTTCATTCGTGCGAAATTTCTTACCGGCGAGCATTTTTTTCAGGTCTGCGAACAGCCAGTAGTCGCTGGGAGCCAAATCTGGCGAATACGGTGGATGTGGGAGCAAATCGAAGTTCAATTCATGTAGTTTTGCCATTGTTTTGATTGACTTGTGACCACGGTGCGTTGTCTTGATGAAACAAAATTTTTTTCTTTGCCATATGCGGTCGTTTCTTTGCAATTTCGGCCTTCAAACGCTCCAATAACGCTATATAATATTCACTGTTGATGGTATTTCCTTTCTCAAGATAGTCGATGAATATTACACCACGCACATCCACTCAGATGACGATCGTTTTGATTCCGGAGTGAAGTGATGGATCCATGTTTCATCCATTGTCACATATCGACGCAAAAATTCCGGTTTGTTACGTTTAAACATGGCCAAACACTGCTCAGAATCATCAACACGTTCTTGTTTTTGATCAACAGTGAGCAAACGCGGCACCCACTTTGAACAGAGCTTTCTCATAGTCAAATGCTCATGCAATATAAAGCCAACACGTTCTTTTGATATCTTTACGATGTCAGCTAACTCACGCAACTTCACTTTTCGATCATTCAAAACGATTTTATGGATTTTTTTTATGTTTTCTGGTGTTACCGCCTCATTTGGACGTCCACTGCGTTCTGCATCATCGGTGTCTCTACGACCACGTTTGAAGTCAGCAAACCAACGTTTTTTATTGTTGTTTCTGATGGAGCGGAGTCCCCATAACACTTTTCAAGCCATTGCTTCGCTTGAACGGTATTTTTTCCCATCAAGAAGCAGTGTAAAATTAAAACACGAAATTGTTTTTGATCCATTGTTTTGAAAATAACAAAAGTAGCGTCACTCTTAGCACAATAACTCACAAACTAATGAATAGAATATCATGAAATTTTAACAGCTGTCTTTTGAAGGTTAGTATTAACTGAAAAAAAGGTGACTGCAATAAAACTAGCGCGATCTATGTGTTAGGCCCGAGACTTTTCAGCCCATGTGTTATAGGAATTGATGGCCGCATCAGAGCCGTGTAGTTTTGAGAGTTAAATTTTCACTTAAGAGGTTAGTTTTGGAGGTTGAAATCGGAAATGAAAAAAAAAATTCTCTAAAGTCATCAAGTGGGATGTCACACGAGTTCAAAAATATACAGGGTTACAGGGAAAGTCGTCCTAGATAATTAAGGACGTTATAGTTTAGGTCGTTTCTGACCGATTTGACTCTGTGACATGATGTCCTAAACTTAACCATTTTCGAGATATTGAAGTTTAAAGATTTTCTAAAAAAAACATGTTTTTTTTTTGCTTTTATATCGATTTTTTTTTATTAGAGGTTCTCGAGTGGTTATTTTTAGTTAGTCTGTATGTCAAGTATCAAAAATCATCAAAAAAATTTGAACTAGTTACTAACAGTTTCAAATGGCGGCTTGTTAATGTTTCTAAATTACGAATTTTTACCAAGTGTTTCCTACTTTAAATCAATAAAGAGAAAAAAAAATGTATGGAAGTTATTCTGCAAATTATTTTAAAAACTTTTACGTCTTTTTAGCTATCTAAAACGGTATAATATCTACTGGATCTATTGAAAATTCTAAGAAAATGAGATTTCAATAGGCCCAAATGTAGAGTAACATAATAAAATTTAGATACTACCAATTACCGGTTTACTACCTGCACCTTCAAACAATAAAAAGGGTTTGGGTAAGCATTTTTTTTCGGTCGGGGTACTCTCTGTGCTAGTGACATTTTCTGTTCACTAAACATTATTGAATGATTTTTAGTCTGCTCATGCGATTCGTCCGTGGTAGATGTGCTGTACCGTGTTTTTCAAAAATATCTGTGTTTCATCTTATCTATTTGTCATAGAAAATTGAAATTTGGTAATAATATAGGAATTGATGGCCTCATCAGAGCCGTGTAGTTTTGAAAGTTAAATTTTTTTCTTAAGGGGTTAGTTTTGGGGGGTGAAATCGGAAGTGAAAAAAAAATTTTTTACTAGGTAATCGAGTGTGGTATCAAATGAAAACTTGTGAAAACACGAGTAAAAAATATATATATAATGTAATACTTGCACACACTTTTCTTTGTATTATTTTTAAAAAATCGCGAAAAATCGCCGTCCTCCACCATATCTCGAAAAGTACTTATCAAAAAATTTTAAAAAAATTCTGGAATATTCTCCACGGGGTGTAGATTGAACGAAAATTATCACGAGTGCATTACCTGTAATAATTTATCTGGTATAAAAAAAAAAAAAACAGAAATTTCAAGGTCATCAATTTTCAGTAAAGATTGGAAATAAACTTTGTTGAAAACTTATTTGGAGTGTGTTTTGTGAAGTCACTGATCATTTTATATTTCCGTTACAACATTTTTTATTTTAAAAGCAATCAACGTACGGAACACTAATTGCGCAAGTTCAACTTGCACTTGACCAGTTATTTGTTAAACATGAACACTAAATCTAGTATTTTTAAGTTTTTATGATAAATGTAGATTCAGAACATTTAAAGATGTCGGAAATAATAGTTTTACTCCATAATTTTAATGATTATACAGTTTTACATTATTTTTTAAAATGTATTTTTTTTTTCAATTTGGCTGGCAACTTTAAGTATAGCATAAAAAATACCTAAGAAAACACTTGTCGCACTTAAAAGACAGAGAATTTCTTTTTTTGTATACCTGTGTAATTTATCTGATATGAAACAAAAGATCGGAAATAAATTTTATTGAAAACTCATTGCGCAAGTCCTACTTGCACTTGGCCGGTTTTTTCCAAAAGGGAATTTCCCCAGCTGCCTGAAAAGTCGGCGATATGGGTGGAGAATAATCAGTCAACATTTTGCTAACGCCAGAAGATACCGAATTAATTTATACACCTAATAAATGTTTTTTTCTTAGTTTAGCAACAGTTTTCTGCGACTAAAACGTTGGTCTGAGGTCCCAAACGTATCTGCCAGCATCATATAGGGTTCTTAAGAGTATGTAAAAAAGTCTGCCAGCATACAGGGTGTTGTTTATCAACACTTCTGTCCTAAAAATAGATTAGTTATACTTAATTGACAGCCCTGATTGACTGTAAAACTCGTAAACATAAAAGGAAACTGAGCGCGTTTAAAGTAAATCCCAAGATATAGGATCCTGCCTTTTTGCTTTTTCAATGGGGCAATAAACGACCCTATTAAGGTTTTGTGCATAGTTGCCAGGTATTACGATAAACGTATTTTTATTTTGCCTGCTTTATATATCGCCCTCACTTGCACCTGCAATCATGTTGGATCTATTTTTACCTATATATTTACTACCTGGCAACCCGGTTTGGAGCCCTTTAAGTATTTGATAATATAGGCCTAATGACCACAGGTCCTCATTAAGATTCGAAAGATACTTTTTATTAGTTTTATTTTTAGTTTTACTTACAACGTAACGGTTCTATTTTAATTATGTGGCGTGAAAATTGCAATAGTGGCTATCGCAAGAGAAATCATTTATCACTTGACACTAAACAAATAGTGAAAAATGTTTACGACAGTTTGGTAAAAAGAAATTTGAATAAACAAAGTGCTTTGCAAGAAACCAGTGAACTAACAAAAACCCCAATTTCTACGATGAAGAATATTGTAGGAAAACCATCACTCAGGAACAGGAAAAAACGAAAAGATTCTCAAATGCATCATGTAGACGATTGTGAAAATGACGTCATCTGGAGAAAAATATATGTATGAAGAGAAGTTGGTGCCGAGATTAGACAAAATAAAATTAAAACTAGTGCAGGACGGGACCAATATACATTGTAGCCGATCAACCCTTAACAGAATTCTCTTAAGAATGGGATTCACGTTCCGAAAATTTAACAAAAGGCAAGTAGTGATGGAGTCACAAAGATTACGAATCTTGCAACATACTTATTTACAAGAAATTAAAAAGTATCGATCAGAGAATTGGCCAATAATTTACCTTGACGAAATATGGTTCGATACCCATGACACTGTGCAAAAAGGGTGGGTTGACAGCAGTACAAAATGTCAGACTAACGCACCTTCAAATAAAGGTAAACGAATAACTATTTTGCATGCTGAATCTGAAAAAGGCTTGGTTTCAAATTGTCTACTATTATGCAAAAAATATAAAAGATTCTACGAGGCATGTTTTTAAGTAAGTACCGTTTTGCGATTCCGCCGCCGCAGCGATACGGTCGGCGTTTCCGCGCATGCGCGCTGGTAACCTACATCTCATGTCTACGCACTGACGCCATTACAATCTGATTCTTCATTGTATACGTTGTTTACTGAGTGTTTAAGATGCCTCCGACAATCGTGAGTCCCGCCGATTGTGAAGTACGGGCTGTTATACGATTTCTTAGTGCTAAAGGCGTAAAACCGATCGATATTCATCGTGAGATCTGTGAAGTTTACGGACAAAACATTATGAGTGATGGAATGGTAAGGAAATGGGTGAGAGCATTTAAAGATGGCCGCACAAATGTGCATGATGAAGAACGGAGTGGGCGTCCTTCGGTCGTTAATGAAGATTTGTTGCAGAAAGTGGACGAAAAGGTGAGAGAAAACAGACGCTTTACAATTTCATCATTGTGCGACTGCTTTCCTCAATATTCTCGTAGTGTTTTGTATCGCATTGTGACCGAGAACTTGAATTACCGGAAATTGTGTTCACGTTGGGTTCCAAAAATGTTGACGGATTTGCACAAAACCCAACGTTTAGGCAGTGCATTGACTTTCCTTGAGCGGTACCACAATGAAGGTGAACATTTTTTAGACCAAATTGTTACTGGTGACGAAACATGGGTGGCCTACGTCACACCAGAATCGAAACAACAATCCATGGAATGGCGACATTCATCATCACCAAAAAAAGTGAAGTTTAAGCAAACAATTTATGCCCGCAAAATCATGTGCACAGTTTTTTGGGACAGAAAAGGAGTATTGCTAGTGGAGTTTCTGCCTCGTAATGAGACAATCAATGCAGCGTCTTATTGTTAGACATTGAACAATCTGCGTCGTGCAATCCAGAACAAAAGACGTGGCAAGTTGAGTAAGGGTATCGTTTTGCTGCATGACAATGCCCGTCCACATGTGGCTAATCGGACCAAAGATCTCATCAAATCTTTTAAATGGGAAACTCTAGATCATCCTCCATACAGCCCTGATCTGGCGCCCAGCGTCTACCATTTGTTCTTGCACTTGAAGAAGCACCTGGGTGGTCAGCGTCTTCAAGACGATAACGAAGTCAAAATATTTGTGATACAGTGGTTAACAAGTCAGGCGGCAGAATTTTATGAGGAGGGTATTCAAAAACTGGTGCCACGTTATGACAAGTGCCTCAATATTCACGGAAATTATGTAGAAAAGTAGATTAAGGTACAAGCTTTCATGTAAAAATAAAATTATAGCGATATCTTTGTACGTCTTTTTTTAATTCCAAAACGGTACTTACTTAAAAAACATGCCTCGTAGTTTGGACTATTACGAAAACACGGCCGCAGAACTTTTTGAAATTTGGTTTCAAAATTCCCTTTTGCCAAATGTTCCCGAACAGAGTCTTTTAGTTATGGACAATGCAAGTTACCATAGTCGCCTGCCAAATAAGGGCAGCCAACACCAAATTGGAAATACAAGAATATATGTTAGAAAATGACATTTATTTTGACTTTAGTTATAAAAAAAGTGATCTTTTGGAAGTTTTGAAAGTCTATAAATTGTAAAAGAAATATGTGTGTGATAGTATGGCTGAGAAAATGGGACACACTGTTTTGCGACTTCCTCCGTATTATTGTGTGTTTAATCCAATTGAACATATTTGGCATCAAGTTAAATCAAAAATAAAGGCACAAAATGTTTCTCCTACTTTAAGCGTGTGAGTGGTTGAATTAGTAAAAAAAGTTATAAATGATATACCTTATGAAAGCTGAAAGAATTCCATTCAATACGTTGTTAAAATTGAAGATTCATATATTTATGTAAATAATATAAACCCACTGAAATTACCTCAGCTGATGACAGTGATAGTGAAACCGAATTAGGCTTAAGTTAAAATATATTTTTATTTATACAATATGTTCGCTCTTGTAAACCCCATTCATTCAATCTGTATATTTGTACTTCTTATCCATTTGTTGTTACATCTCCAAAAACACTTATAATTTTCTTTATTTGCATTAATGAATAAAATTCTTAAGACCATCTCTGCAACCTATCATAAACAAAAGGTCAGAATTTTTATATTACCCCCCTTAAAACGGCAAAAATCAGAATCTTATATTTTGGGACAGGCTATACAAAAGGTATAAAAATTATATTTTTTTACCTTTGTGTGTTTGTATCTTCGACTAGTACAATAACAGATTGTTCCTCCCGGATAAAACGGTTTAAAATGATTTATTATATCTGGTAGCATGGTTATTTCAGTGGGTTGTTCAGGTTGTGAATTATTCTGCTGATGAGTAGGTTTCGAGAGACATTGCGTTATTGAAATTACAATTAGCCCCTAAAATGTAACACATAAATCAGGAAACTATTTGTCTTTACTTAAAATAATGCTTACGAAAAATACTATAAGCCATAATCTTTGTAAAATGCATATTCTAGCTTTATCTTCAACGTACTAATTTGTACTGGTAACTGTGGTTCAATGCCAAGGGTAGCAATAATAATTTGTTCGCCTCGCACGCAGGTCAGTTACACTTGTGCAACTGGTTTACATTCCATCTTTTTAAATTGCTTTATAGGAAGAGACTAAGAAGAGCGTAGTAAATACAAACATTTAAAATTTTACAGTGCAGTCGGTCAAGTAAAAACGTACGTCGCCTATAACTTGCAATCGGTAAAAGAAATTCCTTATTTTTTTTTGTTGGCACCCCTGCAAACGATGCTTTGTGGGAAGAGATTCATTTTTAACCTTATTTATGGTTAAATAGTACATTATCGAACATGAGTGCCGTATAAACTTCGCGCTTCGGGGCTGTGTTTCTATGTAATCAACCAAGAGGCCCAAAAATGACGCCTACAACGGCGTATATGGGCAAGTCGAGGACATTCGTTAGCAAGTGGGTTAAAGGATACTCAGTTACAAAATGTTAATGATCTACCAGAATGTGGTTCGAGAGGAAAAGCGTCGGACAAGGACGAGAAAATGCTTATTAACATGTTTTCTCGAAATCTTGAGTTAACTTGGCGCCCAGAGGCGTAAAAGCTAAAGCAGAAAGGCCTGGATATATCGGATGAAACGACTTGCACTCATCTTCGGACTAACGATTTAAGGTGGCGCAGTACTATCAAAAACTTTGCTGAGCGAAAAACACAGAGAGAAACGACTCGCGTGGGCAGACAAAAACCTAAGAATAAAACACTAAATTTCACGTGTTTCGCTAAAACATTAGCTTTACCAAAAGTATGGGTATAGAATGAAGTAAATATTTTTATAAGTAAATACTTACAGGTAGGTTGTAACTAAAGGATAACAACAAAACTTAATAATCATACATATTATCTATTCATTAAATAAATTCAGCAATACCAAATCCACCATACCACCACTCATACGGCCAGATAATTCCATTGCAACCACACCTGTTGAGAGAGCGAACTTGTTGGCTGAACTCTTTGCTTCACATTCTACTGTCGATTTCCAAGGAAAAACACCACCTACTATTCCCATATTGCAGTCAAGGATGCCCGATGTTGTCTTTAGACAGCGCATCATAAAGCGTATTTTAATGAAACTAGACACCAAGAAGGCTTCTGGCGCTGACGGAATACCTGCCATAGTTCTCAAAAACTGTGCAAGGGAACTAACACCAGTTTTCTGTAGACTTTTTAACCTATCCTACAGAAGGGGAATATTTCCGTCCTGCTGGAAATGTGCCACGGTTCAGCCGATACCTAAAAAAGGTAAGAAGACCTTGCCAAATAACTACCGACCAGTTGCATTATTTTCAATAATATCGAAAGTCATGGAAAAGGTTATCAATGAGCATCTTCTAAAATATCTTGAACGATTCAATATTATTAGCGACCACCAATATGGTTTTCGTAAACATAGATCAACAGGAGATCTTCTGACTTATGTAACACATGTTTGGAACAACGCAATTGAACACTTTGGAGAATCTCGAGCGGTTGCTCTTGACATATCCAAGGCATTCGACCGTGTTTGGCACGATGGACTGTTGGCTAAGTTGCGCTCTTATGGTATGTCTGAAAGGTTCTGTTTGTGGCTCTCATGTTTCCTCAGAGAGCGTTCTTTACGAGTGGCGGTCGACGGATTTCTTTCTAACACCCTCACTATCAACGCCGGTGTGCCCCAGGGCTCCATACTGTCTCCTACTCTCTTTCTCATTTACATTAACGATCTGCTGGAAAAGACCGGGAATCCAATCTATAGCTTTGCAGATGACAGTACGCTTGTCTCTTCATTCACCTTGAACGCTCGGACATCGGCTGCTCAGGCGAATATCCGCAGACAGCAGGAGGTCGTTCAACTTAACAAAGACCTGGAAGAAATTCTATCTTGGAGTGACAGTAACCAAGTGGAATTTAACGCTACAAAAACCCAAGCGGCAGTTTTTTTTCTAAAAAAGTTAACGTTGCTGAACCCGACATAGTTATGTCGGGGCACTCCATTCCCCTAGCATCGTCGCTCAATTTGTTGGGCATTAGTTTGGGAGCAAATATGTCTTGGCATGAACATGTTGCAGGCATAGCAAGGAGAGCTTCTCAAAAGATGGGAATATTATTTAGAACCAGAAAGCTTTACACCCCACAGCAACTGTTAATTCTTTACAAAGCCCAAATTCGACCAACTATGGAATACTGCTCCCACGTTTGGGGCTCCGCTCCCAAACATACACTGCATTTGTTGGATTCTGTTCAGAGAAGAGCGGTCCGTCTGATTAGGGACCCGGAATTGACCGGCGGCCTTGATTCGCTGGAACATCGAAGAACGGTTGGCGATTTGAGTCTGTTCTACAAGTATTTTCATGGAAAGTGTTCGAAGGATGTAGCCCGCTTAATTCCTCCCAAAGCGATGCATGTTAGAAATACACGTCGCGCTGGTGCTTCGCATCCGTATGAGGTTCAGCTTGTTACTCCGCGTACAACGCTTTTCAAGCAATCTTTTATATGGAGAACGTCATCCCTTTGGAATAATTTGCCCAGCGCTGTGTTTCCCACCAAGTACAATTTACAGCGATTCAAGAACAACGTGAATCGCTTTTTTTCCGCACTCGTGCCGCTCCTGGAGCGCTTTAGGGACTTCCCTGCAGCACGTGTGCTAGACCAATAAAAAAAAAAAAAAAAAAAATGGGGAATTTTCGAGGTCCAGTTGGTGTTTTTTTTTTTGTTTTTTTTTATGGGTCTAGCACACGTGCTGCAGGGAAGTCCCTAAAGCGCTCCAGGAGCGGCATGTGTGCGGAAAAAGCGATTCACGTTGTTCTTGAATCGCTGTAAATTGTACTCAGTGAGAAACACAGCGCTGGGCAAATTATTCCAAAGGGATGATGTTTTCCATATAAAAGACTGCTTGAAAAGCGGATGTGAAGCACCAGCGCGATGTGTATTTCTAACATGCACCGCTTTGGAAGGAATTAAGCGGGCTACATCCTTCGAACACTTTCCATGAAAATACTTGTAGAACAGACTCAAACCACCAACCGTTCTTCGATGTTCCAGCCAATCAAGGCCGCCGGTCAGTTCCGGGTCTTCAATCAAACGAACAGCTCTTCTCTGAACAGAATCCAATAAATGCAGTGTATGTTTGGGGGCGGAGCCCCAATCATGGGAGCAGTATTCCATAGTTGGTCGAATTTGAGCTTTGTAAAGAATTAACAGTGTAAAGCTTTCGGGTTCAAAATAATATTCCTAACTTTTTAGAAGCTCTCCTTGCTATGCCTGCAACATATTCATGCCAGAACATATTTCTGCTCAAACTGACGCCCAACAAATTAAGCGACAATGCTATGGGAATGGAGTGCTCCGACATAACTATGTCGGGTTCAGCAACGTTAACTTTTTTAGAAAAAACTGCCGCCTGGGTTTTTGTAGCGTTGAATTCCACTTGGTTACTGTCACCCCAAGATAGAATTTCTTCCAGGTCTTTGTTAAGTTGAACAACCTCCTACCGTCTGCCGATATTGGCCTGAGCAGCCGATGTTCGAGCGTTCAAAGTGAATGAAGAAATGAGCATACTGTCGTCTGCAAAGCTGTAGATTGGATTCCCGGTCTTTTCCAGCAGATCGTTAATGTAAATGAGAAAGAGAGTAGGAGACAGTATGGAGGCTTGGGGCACACCGGCGTTGATTGTGAAGGTGTTAAAAATAAATCCGTCGACCGCCACACGTAAAGAACGCTCTCTGAGGAAACATGAGAGCCACAAACAGAACTTTTCAGACATACCAAAAGAGCGTAGCTTAGCCAACAGTCCATCGTGCCAAACACGGTCGAATGCCTTGGATATGTCAAGAGCAACCGCTCGAGATTCTCCAAAGTGTTTAATTGCGTTGTTCCAAACATCTGTTACATAAGTCAGAAGATCTCCTGTTGATCTATGTTTACGGAAGCCATATTAGTGATCGCTAATAATATTGAATCGTTCAGGATATTTTAGAAGACGCTGATTGATAACCTTTTCCGTGACTTTCGATATTATTGAAAGCAGTGCGACTGGTCGGTAGTTATTTGGCAAGGTCTTCTTGCCTTTTTTTGGTATCGGCTGAACCGTGGCACATTTCCAGCAGGACGGAAATATTCCCTTTCTGTATGATAGCTTGGAAAGTCTACAGAAAACTGGTGTTAGTTCCCTTGCACAGTTTTTGAGAACTATGGCAGGTATTCCGTCAGCGCCAGAAGTGTCTAGCTTCATTAAAAATGCGCTTTATGATACGCTGTCTGAAGACAACATGGGGCATCTTTGACCGCAATATGAGAATAGTAGGTGGTGTTTTTCCTTGGATATCGACAGTAAAATGTGAGGCAAAGAGTTCAGCCAACAATTTCGCTCTCTCAACAGGTGTGGTTGCAATGGAATTATCTGGCCGTGTGAGTGGTGGTATATTTTGACTAACTGCCTTAGCAACTGCCCAAAAGGACCTGGAATTGTTGGGGCAAGCGAGGAGTTTGTTTCTAATTCGTTGATTCTGTGCCTTCTTGGTTTCGTCGATAATTCCTTTACATCTGTTCCGGGCACGAACAAAGGTGTTACGATTCATGGTGTTAGGATTTTCACGCCATTGTCGGTAGGCAATATGTTTAGAAGCAACAGCTTCTTTGCATTTTCGGTCAAACCAAGGCTTGCTGTTGGAGGGGCATTTCTTCAAAAAAGGGATGTACGATTCCATACCAGCCAAAATAACACCGGAGACCTCCCTGGCGCAGTCAGATGGGTTGTCGGATCGAAAACAAGCGTCCACCCAAGGGAAAGTTCGAAAATATTCCATGATATCTTCCCATTTAGCAGATTTCTAGTGCGCGAAATGTTGCGCGGCCTAGGTGCCTCTAGTGTGTTTGTATTTTTTTCTTTTATTGATCTCGAGGGTCTCAATAAATTTAATTTATTTGATTTGTTCTGAACGTGTAAAATATGGAAATTATTATCAAATACATGTATATGTTAATTTAATTATTAACTATTGTGAGTCTAATATTTGGATGGATATTATTTATAAATTCTAGAGTTGCATTAAGTTGTCTATTTGTTCCTATAAAACAAGTCAATATGGTATGTCGTCTACATGTCTATCTATGCCAATAAGTAGAGTTTTTTAAAAAAGTACTTTTATGTATTTGGTCTTCAACGTTATCCGTAAAAATTTCAGCTAGAATTGGACTTATAGAATTTCCCATTGTTAAACCTTCCAACGATGAATAAATGTTATTATCAAACTGGAAATAATTTTGTTTTATACAAACAGATAGAAGATTCGAACAAAGAATTTCAGAACATAATAAAAGTTTTTTAAAAATTAAAACTGATTCTTCATATGCCAAACATTTAATAGAAAATAATCGTGTATTTGATAATAATTTTCATATCTTACACGTTCAGAACAAATCACATAAATTAAATTTATTTGAGACCCTCGAGATCAATAAAAGACAAAATACAAACACTATTAAACGACCAACTGGACCTCGGAAATTCCCTATTGTTCAATTTTTTTAATGAATAGATAACACTGCCTTACAAATTTTTAAAAAAATTAAGTACCCACTTAAATTTTTCCTGTTTATTTATTCATACACACCACTTATTAAGAATACATAAGTACTTTTTGTCTATCACGTACTGTTTTTTAGGTACGATAGTTAACAATTTTAAGTAAAATAATTAAGGGGTAAAGTACAGTGTACACGTAGCTTCATTAAATTTTCCAATAATTCGAATAAAACTGCTAAAAAAACTTATTAATAATACATTTGGACACAACTAAATATAAAATATATGGTAAAAAGTTTATATTGTACATTAAAAGTTAAAAATATTTAACTTTTTCTCTTATGTTGGGAAATATCTTCTCGTTTTAAAAGCCAACAGTAATCTCCCAACATAGCTACGTCCCAACGACCTTGAAACCGTTCCTCAAGCCTTTTCACATCCTGATGAAATCGTTCCCCTTGTTCATCACTCTGCTCCAAGATTTGATGGAAAAAAAGAGAAATGGGAATGGAGGAAATGAATTTTTAATGACGTTCGGCAACCCATCTTTTTGCATGCTCTTAACAAATCGTTCACTAAGAGTTGTGCACTCTCGGCTCTATGATTTCCTAAAAAAACCTTTTATCACGGCTTTTAATGATGTCCAGGCGCATAGTTCTTCGTCATTTAGTGTTTGATCAAATTTGTTGTTTTTCATTAATAGGCGTATTTCTGGACCAATAAAAATACCTTCTTTCAACTTTGCGTCATTTAATCTTGGAAAAATAGATTTTAAATATAAAAATCCTTCGCCATTTTTATCCATCGCTTTCACAAAATTCTTCATTAAGCCGAGTTTTATGTGTAGAGGAGGTAAAATGACGTCTTCGGGGTTGATTAAAGGCAAGTATTTTACATTTGACTTCCCACACAAAAATTCCATTCGTTTTAGCCAGTCTCTGATCAAATAGTGCTTATCAGTAGCTCTACTGTCCCACATGCAAAGAAAGCAACAGTACTTAGTAAATCCACCTTGCAAACCAAGTGACATAGCTATTACTTTGAGGTCAGCGCACACTTTCCACTTAAAATTTTTGTATTTAATTAAATCCAATATTGATTTCATATTTTCGTATGTCTCTTTTAAAACAGTTGAATAAGCCACTGGTATTGACGGATATTTATTACCATTATGAAGTAAAACTGCCTTCAGACTTGTTTTCGAACCATCAATAAAAAGACGCCATTCATTTGTATCATAGGGAATTTCTAACTCACCCATTAAAGATACAATGTCATTACAAAAACATATGTTTTCTGAACTAGAGTAAAAAGTTGCCATTTCTTTACTTCGTTTTCGTTGTACAGATATTTTTGTATCTGGTGCCAACAACTGCCATTCCTGTAGTCTTGATCCAAGTAATTTGGCTTGTCTAACAGACAAATTCAAGTCCCGTATCAAATCATTTAATTCCCGTTGTTGAATTAAATGCGGTTGGCATAGATCACTTGAAAAGTCTGGGTCTTGGTTGTCAACTTCCATGTCTTGTCCATCGTTATTTTCATCGTTTGGTATATCTAACTCTTCACTTTTCTTAGGAGGCAAAGGAGGAGTCATGTCTTCACTATATGGTATTGGTCTTGATACAGAATTCACAGAAGAGTACTCGATATTATGCTTAATTTTCTTTGAAAATCCTCGTACATCAGTCATGCAAAAGTAGCAATCGTTAAAATGATTACTAGGTTCGCGCCACACAGTCGGTACTGCAAATGGCATAGATGTTTTGTTTCCGTTCAACCACGACAGGAGAGTAGCATAACATGATACACAAAACAGTTGCGGAATCCAGGGTTTATCTTGATGTACAGTACGTCCAAAATATAGAAAATACGCAGTATATACTTTCAGATATTTTTTTTCCTTGAGACTTGAGAATGTACTGTCCATACACGTAACAAAACTTGTTTGGTGAAGTTTTGCACTGACGACGACTACTTTTTTCAGTATTCATCTTAAAAACTGTATTATTACACTCTTAATCAGGTAATCTCAAAGAAACTAACAAGTAATGAACATATCCTCTCGATAGATTATCTAGCGAGTACATTTATTAATATGAACAATATGAGGGTAGGTTAAGAAAAGGTTATCGGTGTTTACCTTAAAAACAAGACGTGATAGAAATAAAAGACATCCACTGCTTACATACTATAACTAATAGGAAACTATAATAGCAATCAGTTTTTCGGGTACCAAGATCATGTCACGCAGTGTAATTAGTATAATTATTAAGTTTGTTGTTATCCTTTAGTTACAATCTACCTGTAAATATATACTTATAAAACCGTTGAAAAATATTTATTTCATTCTATACCCATACTTTTGATAACGCTAATGTTTTAGCGAAACACGTGTCAAGTAAAAAAGTCAATAAAAGTAGAAATTTTACTAAAAATTTGGTGTTTTATTCTTATTGAATATGAATTTCCATCAAGTAACGACTTAGTCAGTTAATTAGAGGAAAACATACATCGAGACTGGAGCAATGTAATTTTTTCCGATGAAACTTCATATTGGAGTTATGTTATCAACTTACGAGCCTGGTTAATTTCCACTAACCGATTGATTCAGGGCACCGTGAAACACCCTGCAAAGATCCATGTTTGGGGATGTGATGTGGTTTCTTCAAGAGGATAACGACCCCAAACATCGTAAAACCTGTAGCCAGTGAAAAGGGGAATCCGGTATTGTCACATTAGATTAGCCATCCCAGTAGCTTAAACCCAATCGAGAAGGTGTGGTTGTAGAAACTTCATAGTAAAAACGTGTACACAGCTGTCACGGCAAATTTGGGCAATTTGGAAATCTTTGCCCCAAGAATACGCGGAAAACCTCATCGAAAGTATGCTCGGTAATTGCCGGAAATGCCGAACTACTGAATCATTAGCATTTTGATGGCAATTCTTTACTGTCATTTACTTCTTTCTTGACCGACTGTAGGTATATATATTTTTTACTTTTTATGAAAAACTAGCCGTGCCCGCGGCTCCGCTCGCTTGGACTTTATTCGCTACTGTCGTCATTGCTTATTCCTTATGTTACCTAACCTAATAAAATATCTGCCATTATTTCCCCTGATCTCCCATTATTTTCCCTTATCTCCCATTATCTCTACATAATTTCCATTATCTAGGCTTATCTCTCTGCTCGTCTCCCATTATTTCTCCTTATCTCCCATTATTTCTCCTTATCTCCCATTATTTCTCCTTATCTCCCATTATTTCTCCTTATCTCCCATTATTTCTCCTTATCTCCCATTATCTCACCTTATCTCCCATTATCTAGGCTTATCTTGACTTATCTCGCAATATTTCTCCTTATCTCCCATTATCTAGGCTTATCTCGACTTATCTCGCAATATTTCTCCTTATCTCCCATTATTTCTCCTTATCTCCCATTATCTCACCATAACTCCCATTATCTAGACTTATCTCTGCTTATCTCCCATTAATTATCATTATCTCCCATTATTTAAACTTATCTCCCATTATCTCACCTTACCTCACATTATCTAGGCTTATATCGAATTATACCAAATTATATAGAGCATATGTATAAATTTATAAAAACACGTAAATCGGATAAGTGGTTCTCAAGTGATAAGCACACTAACGGACAGACAGACAGACAGAGAGACGTTACATTTTATATATATTATATTCTTTGCAACATTAATGGTTTAGGCAGTTTATTGCAAGAGAACGCGCTAACGGTAACCTTTTCTCCGACTTGATTCACTATTATCGTCACTGCTTATTCTTTATGTTACCTAACCCAATAAAATATATCCTATAACTTGGCCAGAGAACATATGTATGTTTGAAAAAAAAGTACGTAAATTGGATAAGTGGTTCTCCAGTGATAAGCGCACTAACGGACAGACAGACAGACAGAGATACCTAGCATTTTATACATATTATAGATGTAATAAAAATATATAACTATAACCTGGTCAGAGACCATATGTATGAATTTAAAAAATCACGTAAATCGGATAAGTGGTTCTCGAGGTATAAGCGCACTAACGGACAGACAGAGAGACGTTGCGTTTTATATATATTATAGATATAGATTATTATTATTATTATATAACCTGGCCGAAGAAAATATGTATGAATTTAAAAAAAGACACGTAAATCGGATAAGTGGTTCTCGAGTGATAAACACACTAATGGACAGACAGACAGAGAGACATTGCATTTTATATATATTATAGATTATAGATATTCTCTGCTACATAATATTGTTCCATATTTAACGGTTTAGGCGGTGTATTGCAAGGGGAACGCGCTAGCGGGAAACTTTTTTCCGACTTCATTCACTATTATCGTCATTGCTCATTCCTTATGCTACCTATCGTAATAAAATATAGCCTATAACCTGGTCAGAGAACATATGTATATTATTAAAAAAAAAACGTAAATCGGATAAGTGGTTCTCCAGTGATAAGCGCACTAACGGACAGACAGACAGACAGAGAGACGTTGCATTTTTATATATATATATATATATATATATATATATATATATATATATATATATATATATATATATATATATATATTATAGATAAAGACAAATTTAAGGAAGAAGAGTAAAACAAACATTTATTAACAAGCCCATTGACCTGCAGAACTAATCATATGATCTAAGGTTCTTTAACCCCGAGTCTTACAGTTTAACGAAGGTTCCTAATCACGATTCTCAGCACCTAATTAATCCCTTGTTTCAACCCGCAAAGGTGCCAATACAATCTAAGCAAAGTATGCGTTTTTCTTTTAGAAAACTCAGATCTAACCAAAGACAAAAATAAACCGGGCAGTTTGGGTCCCCTTGACACATCCCACGGCATGGAAATAGCGCAACTGTTGCTGTCTCTCTTGCATTCGTGGGGTCTGGATGACGATCTCGATCGAGTGTGTCAAGTTAAGTTGGGGCTACTCAGGCCTATGGTAAGTAAAAATATTCTACTTATTTGTATAAGAAAATAATAATAAAAAAAGATTCTATGAACAGTTGATTATTTGAAGGAAATCAGTTTTTAGTTTAAAAATAGCCAACGAGGGCTGATCAAAAAGTTATTCAGATGACTGCGGAGTTTAATCGACAGTAATCTACAGGGTGTGGCGCTTAAATCCGGACAAATTAAAAAATTTTTTAAAACAAAATTTTATGCGTCAAAAAATTAGAGTAAAAAAAATTTGAGGGAAATCAGTTTTGAGTTTGAAAACAGCCGACGAGGGCTGATCAAAAAGTTATCCAGATGTCTGCGGAGTTTAATCGACAGTAATCTACATGGTGTGGCGCTTAAATCCGGACAAATTAAACATTTTTTCAAAACAAAATTTTATTCGTGAAAAAATTAGAGTAAAAGAAAATTCTTGTGCATGTCAATTGTGTGACCTATCCAGAGTGGGATTATTCGATGTAACCTCCCTCAGCCGCAATGACCGTCTCTATCCTTGGCCTGGAGCACTCGCGGGCTATCTTTAAAACAGGGCTGTCCATATTGGCAAATGCTGCTTCGATAGCGGTGCGTAAAAATGCCACATTAGGATGTCTGGACTAATTCTTTCCATTACGCTCCAAATATAGTAGTCGAAAGGGTTCAAATCGGAGCTATTGGGGGGCCAGAACTCTTTAGACCAGAAATGTCCACGTTATCCGCCAACCAGTTTTGGACTAAACGGCAACGGCTCGTGTGTGCCGGTATGCCTTCTCAGAAGAATTATATTTTGCAACAATGTAGTACACAGTTTATCTCGGGTACCCGAAGAAGCGAATTATTTCAGTCGCCGAACGCTGACTGTTTACTAGAAGTATGTGGCTTTCACGAACGTCAACAAAGACCTATAGCGGAACTACTTATGGCGGAAAATTCAAATCTAAATTTGGCCAGATTTAAGCGCCGCACCCTGTATATGATAATACGAGGTTTAATCAAAATGTAGTAATTTAACAGGAAAAGTGCTTTATAAAAATTTGAAACATGTAATACTTCTTACGTTCTTTTTAATGTTCCGTACGGAACACTTATAAGATGACTTCGGTGTCTGTCCGTCTGTCTGTCACACACCCCATTTTCTCCGGAACTACAGTACGACCTCGATAATCCGGACTAATTAAAACCGCGGTGATCCGAATTAGTAAATAATTCGAATTGCTGAAGCAGGACATTAATTATATTAAAAAACGAATCATTTAATACGAGACAACTAAAAAATATTTAAAATAGAAGCATATCTTATTAAGTTTTATCTTATTTTGTAAAAAAAATTGTAATTTTTGTTTGCTTGACCCTTCTCTGGTTCATCATAAAAGCAATTTCTTTTAATCTTTGAAGTACAAGAACATCACTTAGAGGGATATCATTTTCTTCTGCCCATCTCATGCACACATTGAAACTTTTAACTGCCTCATCATTCTTCACAGTGTTCTTAACAGTCTGGTTTGTATTAGTATTTAACTCTGAACCTTCATTATCACTGTCGTGTTGTTCATCTGTATCATCTATGTCTTCCAGTGGTACAAATCTTCATCATTTTCAAGCCAATTACATATTTTCACGTTCGTGAGATTCTGCTCAGTGTGAACATTCAGCATATCTGAAACATCTGTTAAATATTTACAAATTAACCAAAAAAATACTAAAAGAAAAATTTCAGGCTTTACTTTTCATTGATGAAACCAGTCTAAGAAAATTGCTGTAGTCATCCATGCATTGGCAGATGCTTTGTTTTTAAAAGCCCTCGGATTTTTTGCCTTTCCTATCATTAACAACTTTAATTTTTGTGACCCATCAGCATTGCAACATGCTAGAAAGGTAACGCGTTCTTTGTTTATTTTTCGACCTGGTGCGGTCTTTTCCTGAGAACAAACCAGCATTTTTTCAGGCAACATTTTTCAATACAGAGCTGATTCATCTGCATTGTATATTTAAGTAAGTCCAAGGTTTAATTCTTTTATCTTATCTGCGAATAAAGTTAGGAAAGGATCGACGGCACTTTCATCATTGGATAGTTTTTCGCCACAAACTTTTAAAGCACGCAGACCATGTCTTTTTCTGAAGTTAGAAATCCAGCCTCTGCTAGCTCTAAAATCATCATTCCCGTAGGTTTCAGTGTAAAACTGTTTTGCTTTGCCTGATAAAATTTCGTAGGACGTGCCTTGATCGTTGCGTAAGGTTTTTCTGACGCCAGGACCGGAATCACATTTGGAAATAAATCTAAAAGAAGTTACACGTCCATAGTGAGTGTCCAAAATTATCTTTAAAATAAGTCATATATACATACCTTTTGATTTTCCCTTGGTTCTTTTTTATATCCGAAATTGTGGATGTTCCTACTCCGTATTCATTTGCCAACACTTTTCCGCTTTCACCAAGTCTTTCTAATATATCGGACTTTTGTTTTATTGTTAGCGTAATATGTTTTCTTTTAGAAGGCATTTTAATATGTAGGTACATAAACGTTTAAATACTTATATGAACCACATAAAGTAAAATAGAACGTAGGTATGTTGTACTTGTGACAATAAACAAACAACTACAAAGTCCTTAACCTTTAGACGCGATACGCGATGCGTTGTAGGCAAATCAAAGGCACCTACAGTTTGTGTGAATCCCAGATGTATTAGACTGGAAGTTAGGGGAATCCCCTCACTATCGATTTCAGTTTTCCCATGTAGTTTAAATTAAGTAGATGTCTACTTCAAATCCTGATTATAAAGTACACAATGCAGTAGAAATGTTTTTTTCCGGATTATTAAAGAATCCGGTTTAATGGAGATCAGGATTATCGAGGTGGCACTGTATTTGTCATAGAAAGTTAAAATTTGGTAATAATATAGGAATTGATGGCCTCATCAGAGCCATGTAGTTTTGAAAGTTAAATTTTGACTTAAGGGGTTAGTTTTGGGGGGAGAAATCAGAGGTGAAAAAAAAAATTTTTTACTAGGTCATCGAGTGTGGTATCAAATGAAAGCTTGTGAAA
Source organism: Pachyrhynchus sulphureomaculatus (assembly GCA_019049505.1). NCBI lineage: Eukaryota > Metazoa > Arthropoda > Insecta > Coleoptera > Curculionidae > Pachyrhynchus > Pachyrhynchus sulphureomaculatus. The sequence goes on from CM032446.1 coordinate 21,235,412, forward strand.
ACACGAGTAAAAAATATATATATATATATATATATATATATATATATATATATATATATATATATATATATATATATATATAATTTTAATACTTGCGCGCACTTTTCTTTGTATTATTTTTTAAAAATCGCGAAAATTTTGAAAAAATTCTGAAATATTCTCCACGGGATGTAGATTAAACGAAAATTATCACGAGTGCATTACCTTTAATAACACAGGTTTACAAATTTTTAATTTGGAAAAATACCAAGAACGCCACATGCCTAGATAAGTTAATTGGGACCTCCTGAACACGAAAAACGCTATAAATTTTTTTTTTTTAAGTACCGTTTTTTAGATAACGGTACTTTTGTGTTTTTCGGTGTATGGTCCCACTCAAACCCTTATGGAGCCCAACCGAAAAGTCCGATCGAGATAAATGTCATACCGTTGGAAAGGCAACTAAATGCCTTTTCCGGCGGTATACTATAAATTTCTATGTGACAAGAAGTGGCTGAGTTATAACACCTCAAAGTTCAAAATTTGCCTATTTTTTTTACGTTTTTTTTCAAAATTTTTCATTTTTATTTGGTTTTTTTTTCTACGTTATTGTAAAGATCTGGAATGTTTTATTTTTTTACCAAGTAGTTTATTTAATAACCAACATTTTAAACGTAATTTGAAAAAAAAAGGATGAAAAATAAAGTTTTTATTAAGGATTTTGTGGAACGACAATATTTTCATTTTCATTGCTCACACGCTATATTCGGCGTCCATCAGAATTTGAATCACTGTATACGTTGGTAGCCCTGACACACGCTATATTCGGCGTCCATCAGAATTTGAATCACTGTATACGTTGGTAGCCCTGACACACGCTATATTCGGCGTCCGTCAGAATTTGAATCTGATCACAGTAAACAGTTTGGCTTTGTACGTGCAAAAAATAAAATGTGTTCAATCGATCCCAACGAATTTTGTTATGTTTGTGGAGTTCTTGTGAAAAAGAAATCACAGCATTTGATGCGAAAAATGAATACGAAAAATTTATCTGAAGCGTATAAGAAGTATTTCGGCTTTCGACCTGCGTCTCTGGACAAACCGTGGACGCCGAATAATGCATGTAACAACTGCCGAACAATATTAAATAAAATTGGTAAGGGTCAAGAGTGTTTCTTCACATTTGGAAAGCCAATGCAATGGGAGAAACCCGATCAGTCATACAACAGATTGTTATTTCTGTTTAACGGAAAAGGCTGTCGGACGTAGAATTGAACCAGTTTATCCAGTTGTTAGCTCGGTGACGCTGCCAGTGCCGCACTCAGTATCGTGCCCCAAACCGCAGCTGATTGTAGCAGAGCCCACAAAAATACGAAAAAGAACAACAATAAGTGATTCATCAGATGAGTGCAGTGAATCAGAAATGCAATCAAATAAGAAACCCCATTTACTTACTCAGGCCGAGCTTAATGATTTGTGCCGAGATTTGTATTTGCCGAAATCGAAATCTGAATTACTTGCATCGCGATTGCAACAGTGGGGATATTGTGCTCCTGAGACACGTGTTACATATTACCGTGATCGTAGCAAACAACTTGCAGTTTTTTTCGCAAAAAACGGGAAACTTTTGTTTTTGTGCCAACATACGTGGTCTTTTCAATGCTCTCCAACAAAGTTATGACCCAGTGGAATGGCGTCTTTTTCTGGATGGAGGCAAGGATAGTTTGAAGGCAGTCTTGCTTCATAAAGGGAATACGAAACCATCAATTCCAATCGGATATGGAAAATACATAAAGGAAACATATGAAGCAATGAAAGAACTTCTCGCTCTCATACAATATGACCAACATCAATGGAAAGTTTGCTCTGATTTTAAATTAGTTGCCATACTATCTGGATTGCAAGGGGGCAATACGAAGTTTCCCTGTTTTCTATGTCTATGGGACAGCCGTGACCGTCGGAATCACTACATCCGAAAAGTTTGGCCCGAACGAAGTGGGCGTACGCACGGAGAGTACAATATTAAAAATGACCCACTCATTCCTCAGGAGAAGATAATACTTCCTCCACTACATATTAAGCTTGGGTTATTTACAAATATTGTGAAAACGTTGCCAAAAGACAGTCTTGCCATGAATTACCTTAAACAAAAATTTCCGAGAGCCACAGCGAGCAAAATTGAAGCTGGTATATTTGATGGACCTCAAATTCGGGCTCTGTACGGTGACCAAGCATTTAATGAGTGTTTAGGTCCAGCTCATTTGGAGGCATGGGAAGCATTCCAGGACATCGTTTACAACTTTTTGGGAAACTACAGAAGTCCTGATTACGCTGAGAAGATCGATACATTACTGCAAAAATTCAATGCCATTAGTAAGCGTTGAGTGAAAGCATGTATATCAAAAAGGCCGTTATCATTTGAAAATTATTTGAAATTTATTCTTTTTAACTTTTAGGTTCAAATATGACACCTAAACTACACTTTTTATTCAGTCATTTGGATATTTTCCCCATGAACTTGGGATCCGAAAGTGATGAGCAGGGTGAAAGATTTCACCAGGAAATGCAAGAAATCGAGAGACGTTACAAGGGCTGGTGGGATGAACAAATGATGGCAGACTATTGTTGGTTCCTCATTCGCGAAGATACATCCGAAAAAAAACGGAAAAATTCAAGTCACTCGTCATTTTAATTTAAATTTTTTTAATTTACGCCGAATATAGCGTGTGAGCAATGAAAATGAAAATATTGTCGTTCCACAAAATCCTTAATAAAAACTTTATTTTTCATCCTTTTTTTTTCAAATTACGTTTAAAATGTTGGTTATTAAATAAACTACTTGGTAAAAAAATAAAACATTCCAGATCTTTACAATAACATAGAAAAAAAAAAAAAACCAAATAAAAATGAAAAATTTTGAAAAAAAACGTAAAAAATAGGCAAATTTTGAACTTTGAGGTGTTATAACTCAGCCACTTCTTGTCACATAGAAATTTATAGTATACCGCCGGAAAAGGCATTTAGTTGCCTTTTCAACGGTATGACATTTATCTCGATCGGACTTTTCGGTTGGGCTCCATAAGGGTTTGAGTGGGACCATACACCGAAAAACACAAAAGTACCGTTATCTAAAAAACGGTACTTAAAAAAAAAAAAAATTATAGCGTTTTTCGTGTTCAGGAGGTCCCAATTAACTTATCTAGGCATGTGACGTTCTTGGTATTTTTTGGCCGTAAACCAGTGTAATTTATCTGGTATATAAAAACAAAAATTTCAAGGTCATCAGTTTTCAGTAAAGATTGAAAACAAACTTTGTTGAAAAGTCATTTAGGGTGTGTTTTGTGAAGTCACTGATCATTTTATACCTCTGTAACAAAATTTTTTATTTTAAAAGCAATCAACGTACGAAACACTAATTGCGCAAGTTTAACTTGCACTTGACCGGTTATTTTTTTTTATTTCTTATTTTAGAAAGTATCTTATTTCTCTAATTATTTTTCTGTTGCTGTAGGTTCCTCTTTCATTTGGTGTTCTGTCTAAAGCAAACCATATGTCTCTTTTTTTACCCACTTGGCACAATACTATACCTTTGGATGACGAGTCACATATGGAAATTCAAGATCTCGAAATCAGTTTACCCCCGGAACTTGTGAGGAGAGAAAAATTAACTAAGATATTTACTAGTCGGTTAGTATTTCAAAAATATCTAAATTTTTGGTAAAAATGCATTTAAACATAGATTTTTTAGACTTTCGTCATTTTGTATTGTACTGTTTTATTTGTAGAACTCATTGGGAATTAAGTACGACGCTTACAAGTAACCACTTGCTGGCAGTGATTGCTCTCAGTCATACGCTTATGAGTATGAGCAACGCCACTTTTGTACCTGAGCAAGAAAGGAATAGAAAATTACATAGGTGAGAGAGATTTTTGTTGTATTTTTAAAAAATTACAAAAGAAAGGATTAGTGCGCGTTTTGGGACTTATCAATGCAACCCACGGCGAGATAATACTATTGCAACAACACCAATTGAGAAAGTCATCTTGTTAACTGAATTTTTTACTTCACATTCTGCTGTCGATTTTCAAGAAGCACCACCCACTATGCATCTCGTGCGGTCAAGGATGCCCGATATTGTCTTCAGTGTATCATAAAACGTATTTTAATGAAGCTAGACACCAAAAAGGCTTCTGGCGCTAACGGAATACCTGCCATAGTACTCAAAAAATACGCGTTTTCTTTTCTTTTCGACCTCTTCTACAGAAGGGGTATATTTCTTTCTTACTGGAAATGCGCTCTAGTTCAGTCGATCCCAAAAAAGGCAAAGAGTCCTTGCCAAACAACTACCGACCAGTTGCACTGCTTTCAAAAATATTGGAAGTTATAAAAGATTTAATATTACTAGCGTTCATCAATATGGCTTTCGTAAGCAAAGATCAACAGGAATGAAATGGCATCGATTCAAAGTAAAACTTACATTTTTAGCCAAAAATTTCGTTACTTAAAGTTCCATAGCAAATCGAGATATCAATATTTTCCAAAAATCCTACGTATTTCGCTAAAAAAATATGTGACGATTAAATTTAAAAAGAAAACCCAAGTAGATTAATTGAAGCTAGACTGCCCACGACTTCCAAAATGCTGTTTCGAGAAAAATGCTTTTATAGTTTTCTTTACGGTTTAATCCAGAATAAAAACGATTAAAATGAAAATTACCTCTAATCTGCGATTCCAGGCCCATAAAGCATTCCTTCTGCATCAATAGCATCCATATCTGCTGCATTTTTAATACACTTAACATGCCGTCATTGAAGATGCATGTGGCGATGTAAGCTGCTGTTTCCAGTACTATTTTGCCACTGGACGCCGATTTGGGCGATTTAAATTTCGTTTGCGTAAAACCTCCTAAACGATTTAACAAATCTTCACGGCTTAATTCTTCATAAATTGGCAGAATCGCATCAGAGACTTTTGCAATCCCTGCAATGGATTCCAAAAGTCTCTGATGCGATTCTGCCGATTCTGTTTATGATTGTTTAATTCATCATGTGATTTTTTCTTTTTGCCAGCTGCTCTTATGCCCACTGTACAGTGATATTTTATTACTCAGTTTATTATAATTTAATTTAAACACAGTAAAAGCCAAAAAAAAAAAAACAGTTAAAGAACGTTCAAATACGCAGTTACAGCGTTTATACTCAAGCGTCGGTTATAGCCGTTATGATTCTTCCTTTAAATTATTTCAACAGTCAACAGCATACGCTCCATCTGCTGATAGGTAGAAAAGGTCGAGATTCATGCCTTAGGCAGGTAATACGCCCGAACCTCCGTTTTCGTTCAAATCGCCGTGCGAGAACGTTAGCGCGCTGCTGATGTGCGCTCTACTTCTATAGCAACGTTATATGTAAATTAATGTTATTTTTTTAGACAATCTACAAGGGTAAATTGGAGTAAAACAGACGAAGAACAGGAGGAAATGTACACTCAGCAACAGGCACAAATTAAACAGGGCTGGTCTCTTTTGGCAACACTACATTGTGTTTTACTACCAGATAAAGTGAGTTAACGATCCTAATCGATTTTAAAATGCAGAAATACCCGTAAATAATAATTTTATATTATTTTTGTTCGATGTAACGCTTCCTATATCCTGTTTAGGTCGTCGAACACGGTGCAAAACATTTTAAGAGGCCACAGGTTGAAATGATGGCTAAAAGATGGCAGCACCACTGCGTGGAGGTCAGAGAAGCCGCTCAAACGCTACTTTTAGCAGAACTTTCAAGGTATCGTACATATATGTTGGGGCGTCACCAGAATCAAACATGTTTTTAATGCAAAATGGGCATATTTTTAATGAAAAATGACGTTCGAAAAAATCGTTTCACGTGGCACTTAGAGCATCTATGTTAATAACAATCATTCAGTATGTCCCCTATTAGCTTGAATAACGGCCTCCATTCTCGGTGTGAAGCGTCGGCACGCCCTTTGTAATTTCGCGCTGTTCATATTAGCAAATTCTGCCTCGGTAGCAGTAATTAATGATGTCACATTGGTATGTCAAAACTCCCGCTTAGACCCACAATTAATGAGATAGGAGTCCTCACGGTACATTCTTTCAAGTGGCGCTTCCTCTCCGGCGTACTAGAACTTTCGTTGGACTGTTCTTAAGCCTTGTACTTCTCTGCAGTCATAAATAGTTGATTTAGAGTATCCTAAAAACGAAATAATTTCGGTTCTAACTCCGGCTCTTCGATTATTCTCTGCGCTTGTTTTCGGCATGGAGATAATTTTGAGACTAACACTGTCTACTTTAGTTAGTGTGCTACGCGGATGTCAACAGCAACCTCTGGCGGGAGCATAATATGGCGGAAAAATTAAAATGAAATTTGTCCGGATTTTGGTGACGCCCTGTAAATTATTTATATATGCATATATATATATATATATATATATATATATATATATATATATATATATATATATATATATATATATAATAAAGAAAGAAAGCAAAATGTTGCCGTATCTACCAAAATTATTAAAAATACAATCTTAATTGGGGAGCTCGGCAAATTTGGGCGTGATAGGAGATCACACAATTTTCATTAAGCCGCCAATATTTCGGTCCTGGATTGGGACCTTCTTCAGGGCAGAACTGAAAAGAAGAACAGAGCGAATTCACTGATAGTGACTGGGATAACTTTAAATTAATGATGTTAATTAGGTTGTTATAATAAATTAGTGTGGAGCAAGAATAAGATATTAGTCAAAATAAGTTAAAAAGACTCACATGAGAAGTGGAAAGATTTCGTTAGCCTGAATGGCCGTAGGTTGTACATAAAAAGTTGTTACATCTAAAAGTAGGTTAATCCATAAAATATACAAAATACACATTAAAACACTGTAGACAAAATTTCAAAAAACAAATTTAACACATGGATGTACTTGGGAACCTTGGATGCTGAAAACATCATTAATTATTACACTTGTGACGACCACATATGGCCACCGCCATTTAGGAACAAATGACAAGAACGACAGGAGACAGCTACCCGACAGAGATAAGGCGTTTAGTCAAGAAAACTCAACTAACCAGAATGCGGAGTCGACACCTGGAAGGAACCGATAGAAAAGGAAGTACAAATCTTGGACCCTAAGTGGGAGAGAGGTAGTCAATTGAGCGACCAAAATCACCCGGTATGTAATGGTGGCAGGATAAAACACACCCTCTCGCTCCCTCGCTCACCATTTACCTATAATTAGGGTGTGTTTTATCCTGCCACCATTACATACCGGGTGATTTTGGTCGCTCAATTGACTACCTCTCTCCCACTTAGGGTCCAAGATTTGTACTTCCTTTTCTATCGGTTCCTTCCAGGTGTCGACCCCGCATTCTGGTTAGTTGAGTTTTCTTGACTAAACGCCTTATCTCTGTCGGGTAGCTGTCTCCTGTCGTTCTTGTCATTTGTTCCTAAATGGCGGTGGCCATATGTGGTCGTCACAAGTGTAATAATTAATGATGTTTTCAGCATCCAAGGTTCCCAAGTACATCCATGTGTTAAATTTGTTTTTTGAAATTTTGTCTACAGTGTTTTAATGTGTATTTTGTATATTTTATGGATTAACCTACTTTTAGATGTAACAACTTTTTATGTACAACCTACGGCCATTCAGGCTAACGAAATCTTTCCACTTCTCATGTGAGTCTTTTTAACTTATTTTGACTAATATCTTATTCTTGCTCCACACTAATTTATTATAACAACCTAATTAACATCATTAATTTAAAGTTATCCCAGTCACTATCAGTGAATTCGCTCTGTTCTTCTTTTCAGTTCTGCCCTGAAGAAGGTCCCAATCCAGGACCGAAATATTGGCGGCTTAATGAAAATTGTGTGATCTCCTATCACGCCCAAATTTGCCGAGCTCCCCAATTAAGATTGTATTTATATATATATATATATATATATATATATATATATATATATATATATATATATATATATATATATATATATATATATATATATTTATTGTGTTTTTTGCTGATTTCTTAAACCAAAAAAATATTTTTCTATAGGATGGGTCCCAAAGGTAGAAAACAACTGGTAGACGCATGGGCACAGTACCTTCCACTGTATACACAAACGGAAACCATAAACCAACAGGCCATTTCACCTCCAACAACTCAAAATCACGTTAATTCGCATAATAACGTACCCAATACGCCCGATCCAGTGGTAAGAAATGAACTTGTCTACTAATAGTATTTTTATATTTGCATTCTAAAAGATACACATATCCTTTATTCAAAAAATATAAACTATAGTCAGTGTTACCAAAAATATGTTACTATTAACATGCAATTGGCTTGTTTGCTATTTTAGTAATAATTTTCTGGGTTTGTTGAAATTTGATTGGTGGTCAACGTTGGGTTTCCCACTACCCATTTCGTGAGCAAACTAAATTTTCTCGATTACAATTTTCGCTCTTATTATTTTACAGTATGTCACTCGCAATATCTAATTATATCATACCATTTCAAAAATAACTAGTTTCTTACACGAAGGTGCCTAAAACCTTCTATATCTATTCAATCTCGGATTATTACTAACCGGGAATGTTCCTCTTAATTTGATTAGTGATCAACGTGGGGTTTCCCACTACCTAATTCGTGAGCAAACTAAATTTTGCCTATTACAATTTTCGCTCTTATTATTTTACAGTATAAGTCACTCGCAATATCTAATTATATCATACCATTTCAAAAAAATAACTAGTTTCTTACACGAAGGTGCTTAAAACCTTCTATATCTATTCAATCTCGGATTATTACTAACCGGGAATGTTTCTCTTAATTTGATTAGTGATCAACGTGGGGTTTCCCACTACCTAATTCGTGAGCAAACTAAATTTTGCCTATTACAATTTTCGCTCTTATTATTTTACAGTATAAGTCACTCGCAATATCTAATTATATCATACCATTTCAAAAATAACTAGTTTCTTACACGAAGGTGCTTAAAACCTTCTATATCTATTCAATCTCGGATTATTACTAACCGGGAATGTTCCTCTTAATTTGATTAGTTATCAACGTGGGGTTTCCCACTACCTAATTCGTGAGCAAACTAAATTTTGCCTATTACAATTTTCGCTCTTATTATTTTACAGTATAAGTCACTCGCAATATCTAATTATATCATACCATTTCAAAAATAACTAGTTTCTTACACGAAGGTGCTTAAAACCTTCTATATCTATTCAATCTCGGATTATTACTAACCGGGAATGTTCCTCTTAATTTGATTAGTGATCAACGTGGGGTTTCCCACTACCTAATTCGTGAGCAAACTAAATTTTGCCTATTACAATTTTCGCTCTTATTATTTTACAGTATAAGTCACTCGCAATATCTAATTATATCATACCATTTCAAAAATAACTAGTTTCTTACACGAAGGTGCTTAAAACCTTCTATATCTATTCAATCTCGGATTATTACTAACCGGGAATGTTCCTCTTAATTTGATTAGTGATCAACGTGGGGTTTCCCACTACCTAATTCGTGAGCAAACTAAATTTTGCCTATTACAATTTTCGCTCTTATTATTTTACAGTATAAGTCACTCGCAATATCTAATTATATCATACCATTTCAAAAATAACTAGTTTCTTACACGAAGGTGCTTAAAACCTTCTATATCTATTCAATCTCGGATTATTACTAACCGGGAATGTTCCTCTTAATTTGATTAGTGATCAACGTGGGGTTTCCCACTACCTAATTCGTGAGCAAACTAAATTTTGCCTATTACAATTTTCGCTCTTATTATTTTACAGTATAAGTCACTCGCAATATCTAATTATATCATACCATTTCAAAAATAACTAGTTTCTTACACGAAGGTGCTTAAAACCTTCTATATCTATTCAATCTCGGATTATTACTAACCGGGAATGTTCCTCTTAATTTGATTAGTGATCAACGTGGGGTTTCCCACTACCTAATTCGTGAGCAAACTAAATTTTGCCTATTACAATTTTCGCTCTTATTATTTTACAGTATAAGTCACTCGCAATATCTAATTATATCATACCATTTCAAAAATAACTAGTTTCTTACACGAAGGTGCTTAAAACCTTCTATATCTATTCAATCTCGGATTATTACTAACCGGGAATGTTCCTCTTAATTTGATTAGTGATCAACGTGGGGTTTCCCACTACCTAATTCGTGAGCAAACTAAATTTTGCCTATTACAATTTTCGCTCTTATTATTTTACAGTATAAGTCACTCGCAATATCTAATTATATCATACCATTTCAAAAATAACTAGTTTCTTACACGAAGGTGCTCAAAACCTTCTATATCTATTCAATCTCGGATTATTACTAACTGGGAATGTCCCTCTTAATTTGATTGGTGATCAACGTGAGGTTTCCCACCACCCAGTTCGTGAGCAAACTAAATTTTGTCTATTACAATTTTCGCTCTTATTATTTTATAGTATAAGTCACTCGCAATATCTAATTATATCATACCATTTCAAAAATAACTGGTTTCTTACACGAAGGTGCTCAAAACCTATATCTATTCAATCTCGGATTATTACTAACCGGGAATGTTCCTCTTAATTTGATTGGTGATCAACGTGGGGTTTCCCACTACCTAATTCGTGAGCAAACTAAATTTTGCCTATTACAATTTTCACTCTTATTATTTTACAGTATAAGTCACTCGCAATATCTAATTATATCATACCATTTCAAAAATAACTAGTTTCTTACACGAAGGTGCTCAAAACCTTCTATATCTATTCAATCTCGGATTATTACTAATCGGGAATGTTCCTCTTAATTTGATTGGTGATCAACGTGGGGTTTCCCACTACCCAGTTCGTGAGCAAACAAAATTTTGTCTATTACAATTTTCGCTCTTATTATTTTATAGTGTAAGTCACTCGCAATATCTAATTATATCATACCATTTCAAAAATAACTAGTTTCTTACACGAAGGTGCTCAAAACCTATATCTATTCAATCTCGGATTATTACTAACCGGGAATGTTCCTCTTAATTTGATTGGTGATCAACGTGGGGTTTCCCACTACCTAATTCGTGAGCAAACTAAATTTTGCCTATTACAATTTTCGCTCTTATTATTTTACAGTATAAGTCACTCGCAATATCTAATTTATATCATACCATTTCAAAAATAACTAGTTTCTTACACGAAGGTGCTCAAAACCTTCTATATCTATTCAATCTCGGATTATTACTAACTGGGAATGTCCCTCTTAATTTGATTGGTGATCAACGTGAGGTTTCCCACCACCCAGTTCGTGAGCAAACTAAATTTTGTCTATTACAATTTTCGCTCTTATTATTTTACAGTAGAAGTCACTCGCAATATCTAATTATATCATACCATTTCAAAAATAACTAGTTTCTTACACGAAGGTGCTCAAAACCTTCTATATCTATTCAATCTCGGATTATTACTAACTGGGAGTGTTCCTCTTAATTTGTTAGATCCCTGCATTGTCATCATCATCAATCCGGTCTTTTATAGCGTTCTTCGCCTTCCGGTTCTCAGTTTCCTTCCTCTTCTATCTTCCCAATCTTCGGGTCTTAGATTTCTCTCTGACATAGGTCGCTGAACACCTCCGAAGCATGTCACTCTTAGTCTTCTTCTTCTCCTCCTGTTGCTTAGTACCCACTTTAGAACTATCTTTGGTATTCGATGTTCTTCCATTCTTTTCACGTGTCCGTACCATATAAGTTGCCGTTGTTGAATTTCCTCAATAATCGTGGTTTTTACTTTCATTACATCCCTTATTTTTTCATTTCTAACTCTATCCATTCTCGACATTCCAGCCGATCTTCGCCAGTAATCTATTTCGAGTGTCATTAGTTTCTATTCCAATCGTTTCGTTAGTGATCAAGTTTTACAACCTAAAACACGATGCTCTTAATCATTGTTATTAGTTGAAAATACACGGACTCTTTGGCGACGCAAAACTTTCTGGAATTAATATTATAAAAGATAACCAAAATGTTATACAATTTTTAAAATCCTCGTCTTTTAGGACGAAGAATTCGAAGAAGAAGAGGAAGAACAAGTCCGGAAACCGTCCAGTTTAACCGAACTGAAACGGAAACAATCGACAGCTGTGATATTACTAGGAGTGATTGGTGCCGAGTTCGGTCAGGACATCACGAACACGGATAATTCTAAAAGAAGAACGAGCGACGATAGAAGGAAGAGTTCGGTTGTCGAAGGTTTCGGTAAGTTAGAGTAGAAAAATAAGTTGAAAATTACTTTTTAGTTTAAAATAAACAAGAATATTGACAGAATGTCCGTTTTAAAAGATATTTCATAATTCTGACTTTACAGGGTACGATAGAGTAAAGTTCATTATCTTATTTGTTTCGGAAATGACGAAAAAATGTTAAATACAATAGTTTTAGGGAATGTTTGAAATTATTTTTGAGTATACAGGGTACTTCAAAAAAGTATGGCAGATATAACATATGCTTTTTGAAATGAAACATCCTATTTTCTAATTTATTTTTAAATTCTGCGTAAAATATTATAACTTTTTTGTTAATAGTGTTATATACCTAAACCTAGTAGTTTTTCTAATATTTCATTTTTAAAAAAAAAAATACTAGTTTTCAGTTTTGTAAAAAATTACCAGTAGCGCCATTGTTTCTGAAAGTGGAATACTCGTGGAAAGTACGAGCGTTCTAAAGAGAGGAAAAAAAGATATATGTGATGAAATTTGAGTTAGATGCTACAGGGTGTTCAAAATAAATTTATACATTTCGACTATTTTAAATTGAAAAATCTCAAATTTTTTAAACGGCACACCCTGTATATTATTATTTTTTCTGATAGATTTTACAAAGCCCTCCCACTTTTATTAAGTATGTCATATACCTATTTCTAATAATTTTAGATTTATTTTGAATTTTTAAATTTTTACCCTTGTTTTTAATACACTTACGCTATAACATCATAGTTGCCAAGACAAAACAAAAATGTAGGCATTGTCAAATTTTGACATGTCTATTAAGCAAGTAAAAATAGTTGAATTTGTTGTAGTGACGTATAAAGGTAATAGTTATGAATTAATTGATATGGTTTATATACTGGACAAAGCGGGAAAAAATTGTCTTTTGTCAGTAAGGTTTTGGGGAGCGAAGTACCCTAATAGACGTATACCATCTAGAAAATCTTTTCAGTGCTTAATGGAACGGTTTGATGGTAGAGGTAGCGTTAAGTATACGAAACGGAAAGTAGTAAACCAGAATGCTACCAATGAGGAAAAGGAAATGGAGATTTTACTTCATGTTGAAAATAATCCCCAGGTCAGCAGCCGTCAACTAGCTGACCTATCTGAAACATCCCAATATACGGCTAATCGCACCACGAGAAAATACAAGTATCATCTCTTTCATATGGAACTACACCAAGAACTTAAGACCGTAATTTTGAACGACGAGTAAACTTTTGTACCACCATGAATGGAGCAATAGAGGCCGATCTAAATTTTTTATCCAAAATAATGTTTTCTGATGAAGCTACTTTTCGCAGTAATGGAGCAGTTAACAGCCATAACATGCATTATTATTCAACAGTTAATCCATTTTGGGTTCGGGAAGTTCAAAACCAAAACCATTGGTCGCTTAATGTATGGTGTGAATATTAAATTTTTGAATTAGTGGTCCATATTTTTTCCGCGAACCGCTTAACGGGCCTAGATACGAGGCATGTTTTTTAAGTAAGTACCGTTTTGGAATTAAAAAAAGACGTGCAAAGATATCGCTATAATTTTATTTTTACATGAAAGCCTGTACCTTAATCTACTTTTCTACATAATTTCCGTGAATATTGAGGCACTTGTCATAACGTGGCACCAGTTTTTGAATACCCTCCTCATAAAATTCTGCCGCCTGACTTGTTAACCACTGTATCACAAATGTTTTGACTTCGTTATCGTCTTGAAGACGCTGACCACCCAGGTGCTTCTTCAAGTGCAGGAACAAATGGTAGTCGCTGGGCGCCAGATCAGGGCTGTATGGAGGATGATCTAGAGTTTCCCATTTAAAAGATTTGATGAGATCTTTGGTCCGATTAGCCGCATGTGGACGGGCATTGTCATGCAGCAAAACGATACCCTTACTCAACTTGCCACGTCTTTTGTTCTGGATTGCACGACGCAGATTGTTCAATGTCTCACAATAAGACGCTGCATTGATTGTCTCATTACGAGGCAGAAACTCCACTAGCAATACTCCTTTTCTGTCCCAAAAAACTGTGCACATGATTTTGCGGGCAGAAATTGTTTGCTTAAACTTCACTTTTTTGGGTGATGATGAATGTCGCCATTCCATGGATTGTTGTTTCGATTCTGGTGTGACGTAGGCCACCCATGTTTCGTCACCAGTAACAATTTGGTCTAAAAAATGTTCACCTTCATTGTGGTACCGCTCAAGGAAAGTCAATGCACTGCCTAAACGTTGGGTTTTGTGCAAATCCGTCAACATTTTTGGAACCCAACGTGAACACAATTTCCGGTAATTCAAGTTCTCGGTCACAATGCGATACAAAACACTACGAGAATATTGAGGAAAGCAGTCGCACAATGATGAAATTGTAAAGCGTCTGTTTTCTCTCACCTTTTCGTCCACTTTCTGCACCAAATCTTCATTAACGACCGAAGGACGCCCACTCCGTTTTTTTCATCATGCACATTTGTGCGGCCATCTTTAAATGCTCTCACCCATTTCCTTACCATTCCATCACTCATAATGTTTTGTCCGTAAACTTCACAGATCTCACGATGAATATCGATCGGTTTTACGCCTTTAGCACTAAGAAATCGTATAACAGCCCGTACTTCACAATCGGCGGGACTCACGATTGTCGGAGGCATCTTAAACACTCAGTAAACAACGTATACAATGAAGAATCAGACTGTAATGGCGTCAGTGCGTAGACATGAGATGTAGGTTACCAGCGCGCATGCGCGGAACGCCGACCGTATCGCTGCGGCGGCGGAATCGCAAAACGGTACTTACTTAAAAAACATGCCTCGTAATTAATCATTAGAGTTATTATTAACTATTTGTTTATGTTTTCACAATAGCGTAAGTGTATTAAAAACAAGGGTAAAAATTGAAAAATTCAAAATAAATCGAAAACTATTAGAAATAGGTATATGACATACTTAATAAAAGTTGAAAGGTTTTGTAAAATCTATCAGAAAAAATAGTAATATACAGGGTGTGCCGTTTAAAAAATTTGAGATTTTTCAATTTAAAATAGTCGAAATGTATAAATTTATTTTGAACACTCTGTGGCATCTAACTCAAATTTCTTTACATGTATCTTTTTTTTCATCTCTATAGAACGCTCGTACCAATTATGAGTATTCCACCTTCAGGAACAATGGCGCTACTGGCAATTTTTTACAAAACTGAAAACTAGTATTTTTTAAAAAAAATTGAAACATTAGAAAAACTACTAGGTTTAGGTTTATAACTAAGTTGGGAGTGTGGAATCTTTGGCACAATGATACTACTCAGTATATATCACCACTACACCAAACCGGTGTTCCGGTCAAGTAACCAGTAGAGAGGACTATAAGGAATAGGCCCTCTGTCTTTATTTAAACTACTTTTACATTTTATGATTTCCATACTTTCGTATGCGTTCAACAATCTCCTATCAGATACATTTTTTATTAATCTTAGATTATCTAATGTTACAGTATGATCAGCTTCAAGGGCATGTTCGGCAATGCTAGACTTTTCTGTTCTATTGTATTTTAAGTGTGCTAAGTGTTCTTTAAATCTTGTTTTAATTGACCTTTTAGTTTGCCCAACATACTTTTTTTCACAATCATTACAACTAATTTCATAAATTCCACTTTTCTCACAATTAGGAATTTTATCTTTGAGATTTCCTAAGATATTCCTCAGATTGTCTGATGACTTATAGACTAAGGTGAGGCCTACCTTATTAAATACCTTATTGAGTCCCTTGCTATATTTCGGATTATATGGTATGGAGACATACTTGGTGTTATTTTCTTCGCGTGTAAAAAAGGTGGAATTCTGAATATTAAACCTAAACTTATGTCTATTTATTAGCTTATTTACCAAGTCATCGTCATAACCATTAACTCTAGTTATATTTCTAATACGATTCCTTTCTTTATTAAAGTTTACTTTATTCAGAGAGAAAGTGACCAAACGATTAACTAAAAAATGTAATGAGGCTAATTTATGTTGTTTGCAATGAAATGAATCATTAGGAATATATCTATTTGTTACTGTGTCCTTCCTATAGATATCAAATTCTGATCTATTATTATTTTTAATAATTAAAATATCTAGAAAAGGCAATTGTCCTTTGGTCTCAACTTCGTAAGTGAATTTAATGGAATCATACCAGCTGTTTAATCTAGAAACAAAATCATCAATATTTGCTTTCTTTGTATCAAAAATCGCGAAAATATCATCCACATACCTATACCATACCGTTGGGAAATATTCGAATTCTTGACTGGCCTCGATTTCAAACTTACTCATGAATAAATTGGCTATGAAAGGTGATAAGCAATTACCCATAGCTGTTCCTTCTTTCTGAACATAAAATTGATTGTTATATTGGAAATAATTTTGTTCCATACAAAGTTTAGATAATGTTAAGTATTCACGAATAATTTCGTCTTCAAAGTCATTCATTCTAAGTAATTCTTCGAGATATTGTAAAGTTTGTAGAATTGGCACACTTGGGAACAAAGAACTAACATCAAAAGAAATTAAGACTTCACCTTCATTAAGAACTAGATTTTTTGTTTTATTAACTTGAGAAGTTACCGTTAAATACTTTCGCGGTGAAGAATCGGTTAGAATTCCTTAATAAAACAAAAAATCTAGTTCATAATGAAGGTGAAGTCTATGTCATTAGTTCCGCTTGAATAATTCAAGGGTTAGGCTAAGTATAAATAGGGTAGATTTGTAGTTTAGCTTTAGCCAATCATCGCTCCTGATGAAGCTAACATGGTTGGCGAAACGCGCGTCGAGTGCAAAAATAAAGTGTTTGGTGTAGTGGTGATATATACTGAGTAGGTTAGGTTTATAACAATATTAATAAAAAAGTTATAATATTTTACTCAGAATTTAAAAATAAATTAAAAAATAGGATGTTCCATTTAAAAAACATATGTTACATCGGCCACACTTTTTTCAAGTACCCTCTATACTCAAAAATAATTTTAAACTGTGCACCTTAACATTCCCTAAAACTATTGTATTTAACATTTTTTCGTCATTCCCGAAACAAATGAGATAATGAACTTTACTCTATCGTTGACTCTGTACGGAACAAGACCGTGATTGACTTTACACAAACTAATATTTTTTTGTTATTTAATTTTTATTTTATCAGGCTCAGGAAACAATAATCTCGCCCGACTGACCGCCATGGCCCTGTCACATCTACTGTTAGCTTCTCCTTCACCCCGTTTACCTGCCCACATACCACTCAGGAGAGCCGCTATTGACCTCATAGGTCGGGGGTTTACCGTTTGGGAACCTTTCCTCGATATTAGTAAAGTATTATTAGGTAGGTATTAATCAAAATATAAATAGTTCTTCTGCTTTAGATTCTTTTTACCGCATCTTTACTTAATTTAAGTTCGATTGTTTAGTTTTAATTTTGTGTTTGCGCTAAATATTGATCTAATACTACATAGTAGTATATAGTACACTTTCCGAGAGATGGCAGCATGAACAAAAACCCGTATGATTTTCAGTTAGTGTCAACTCTCAAAAGATTCGTGTAAAATTTTCATGACATTTTGTCTATTAGTTTGCGAGCTATTTTTGATTTTTGCAAGACAATGGAACAAAACGAATTTCGTGTGTTGATTAAACATTGCTTATGTACAGTCAGAACCCAAGAATGGCTTGAGAAGTATTATAACACATCTCCTCCATCGAAAGCAACTATATGTCGATGGTATAGTGAACTTAAATGTGGTCGTATAAGCACCGATGATACACGACGTTCCGGACTTCCAAATGAGGCAACCACACCAAAAAAATACAAAAAAATCCCCCATATTGTTCTGAATGACAGCTAAGTGAAAGTAACAGAGATAAGTGACATCGTGAAGATATCAAGAAGAACGCATGAAGCATATTTACGATGAATATTTGCATATGAAAACGCTTTGGATACCGACCACTCTTACGATTGATCAAAAACAGCAACGTGTCGGAAGATTCAGAACGCCGTTTGGCACTGTTTCGACGTAAACCAAAAGAGTTTTTCCCTCGATTCGTAACAATGGAGGAAACATGAATCCACCACTACATACCTGAGTCCAACAGTCGGTCTGCAAAGTGGCTGAAACCGCATGAAAGCTGACCGAAGCACAAACATCAAGGTTTTGGAAAGTATTTTTTATTTCTTATGTCGAAGTCTTCTATCCCGGGGGGTCTTTCACTTCTTCTCGGCCCACTAAAAAGGCGTTGTACCATCTGGACACTTGTCCTGGGTAGCTATTGTTCTTCGTAACTCGTCTATAACGTTTCATAAATCGTAGGATCGAATTTGCCAAGCTCGACACAAAAATAGATGGCGCGGCGTAGCTCAGTAGGTCTATTTTCTTAAGGTACCCCACAAAGTGTAACCTTTACTTCAGGTTAAGTCAACAATCGTGTAGCGAGGGTTAAACTGTGTCATTAAGCATCGTTGTTAGATCGTGCATAGCGTTTCCGCCTCATCACGTAAATATGTACGATCGCCTGAGTACTTTTAGTAAGATAAATTTGTAAAAACTTATTTTTTTTAGGTCTGTTAGAATTGTGTTCAGAAGCTGACAAGCTGGTGCCTAGTATGACCTATGGACTCCCCCTGACGTCTCAGGCGGATTCCTGTAGAACAGCTAGACATGCTCTGACACTTATTGCCACTGCCAGGTAATTTTTGTATTATTATTACATTAAATTCCAAAAACTATAGAGACAACTATAAGACCTAATAACTATAAACCAGTAAATATATATATATATATATATATATATATATATATATATATATATATATATATATATATATACAGTCGACACTCTATATAGTGAAAGACCAAAATGTTGACCGAAATTTCACTATAGAGAGTTTTTCACTATATAAAGAAAACATCCGTATATATTGCTATGTATGTAAGATATTCTAGGTCTTGAAAAAATTGCACTATAAAGAGTTTTTCACTATATAGAGTTTCACTATAAACAGTGTCGACTGTATATATATATATATATATATATATATATATATATATATATATATATATATATATATATATATATATATATATATATATACGTATATATATATATATATATATATATATATATATATATATATATATATATATATATATATATATATATCTATATGTATGTATGATTTTGTTATTTTTCTTTGGCACTGTATGTACTTTTTTATTTTTCAATTTTCTTGG
Organism: Pachyrhynchus sulphureomaculatus; assembly: GCA_019049505.1. Lineage (NCBI taxonomy): Eukaryota > Metazoa > Arthropoda > Insecta > Coleoptera > Curculionidae > Pachyrhynchus > Pachyrhynchus sulphureomaculatus. The sequence continues at coordinate 21,254,944 of CM032446.1, forward strand.
GTTTCGAGGTCAATTATAGAATGAAACCTTCCCAAAATTTATTGTGATCCTTTCTTTTTATTATTGACGTTTCGACACAGTTGCACGAAGTACTCTAAACGTAGTCTACATGTTCTGTTCGTCCTTTTTTTTTTTTACATGTGTTTTATGGCTTTGGCGTTTAACCAATTAGCCAGCATCTCTCTTTGTTAGACACACAAATTTACACATTCACACAAGGGACAAATCACAAACACCCAGCCCAAACACGGAATCGAACCGCGGACCTCTCGGACAACAGTGGGCAAGGCTTACGCCTTAACCCACTGCGCCAATCGGCCGGGCTTCTGTTCGTCCTAATTTTTAAAATAAATATAAATGATACTGACAGCTAATTAACATGTGGTTCGCGTAACAAAAAAAAATACATTGTGATTCATGGAAATGGGCTATGATAAATATTAACCTAAACATCCATGTCCAAGCCAAACTAAACAAAAATTTTGAGAAAGGGAAACTGTGCCGAAACGTCAATAATAAAAGGAAAGAGTCATGATAAATTATGGAAAGTTTCATTCTATAATTGACCTCCAAACCCAAGAAAATTGAAACATAAAAATAAAATATATATATATATATATATATATATATGTATATATATATATATATATATATATATATATATATATATATATATATATATATATATATATATATATGTATGTATGTATGTATATATATATATATATATATATATATATATATATATATATATACATATATATATATATATATATATATATATATATATATATATATATATATATATATATATATATATATATATATATATATATATATATATATATATATATATATATATATATATATATATATATATATATATTTATATATATATATACATATATATATATATATATATATATATATATATATATATATATATATATATATATATATATATATATATATATATATATATATATATATATATATATATATATATATATATATATACATATATATATATATATATATATATATATATATATATATATATATATATATATATATATATATATATATATATATTGTGACGTCTTTTTATGACATGCTAAACTGTCCTCAGTTTGAGGCATCTTTTTCCGTACCCTGTGAGAAGTTGTTTGTCCCACGCTTGAGCGCAATTTTGTAAGGTGTGCTAATTTTGCTTTATTTTTCGCCCCATGTAGACTGCGTCATTTTGTAACATTTTTAAATACTGGACGCCCCAAGCTTGAGCACAATTTTCTTGCAGCCCCGCTTTAATTTCTGATAATGAATTGAGTAAGACCTGATTTTAAAAAGAACTAAAGAAATTAAAGAAATACTAGCTCAGTTTTCCTTGGTAGAGAGATATGGGTAAGAGATAATTTTTGTACGTCTTTTTGGAATTCAATTCTACTTTTAAAGAAACCTCAGTTGTACGGCTTTTTTTTGGGCACCACTCATTTTAAAATAGAAACGGTTTAACTTCAGCTAAGAAAAATGAGAAAAAACTGAAGTGTTTTATGGATATTTACTAAAAAGAAATTAGCCTAGCACAACTGATCCTGAAAAGAAAAATAAATATTCAGTGAGACACTAGCTTTAATCAACAAAAAAAGAATTTATTCATGTTTTTAAAATGAAAATAAAAAGTTCCAACCTTTACAGTTATACCAAAAAATTCTAGCCTAAATAGTAGTTGTTACTTTTAAACTTTAAACTTTTACAACCCCCCGAAGGCGAGACATCGTGTTTTACACTTCACTTTTTTGTCTGTTATACATTGCTGTTAATGCACTGCTCTTCAATAAGTCTATTGGAGGGAGTTTTGTTGACTTACTCTTTTTCAGTCCTGCTGTGATGGACTTCGTGCGATTTCACACTTTTTCTTAACACTTAGAAAGCTCACTACAGCTTTTATTGTCGAAACTGGTACTTTTACTTAGCGGCTTCTGAAGAAAATTAGCCTACTTCGGCTAGATGGAAGATAGCCTCTCGGCTAGACGGTACTGCCTGGTCTGCGGCTCGACCGAAAAAAGCCTCGCTGGTAGTTTCTCAGGCCCTTAAATAATCGTGCGATTTTTGCCGGTAATATCCGGACGCTCCAATCAAAACTCCGGGTCAAACATTTCGCCAATCGCGGCCTGGCGGTAGGTTCGATCAGCAACCCGCACCACACAGTATATACTGAATGTCCTGAAACTTTTGTTTAATATACCGGTCGATGTTTTAAAATAAAAATAAATACAATTTGAAGTGAAAAATCAGTAACATTGCATGGTCTTAAAATCCAGGAAAAAATGAATGTTACATTTACCCCCTTCCAAAAAGAAATAGACTACACTAGTCTATTAAACTGAGGCTACTGATGAAAAGGTACAAAGTGGTACACTATCACTTAATACTAAGGTCAGAACTTAAAACAAAATTACAAACTTCCGTCCTTACTACTAGACTTAATTCTATTAAGCACTGATATTAAGTACAATGAAAACCAAATGAAAATTTTTGCATGTACACAAGCATCTTATAACTAGACTTAACTTAATTAAGCACTAAGGTTAAGTACATCAAAAAGCAAATAAAAATCCTTGCATGAACATAAGAAATACCTGTTCAAAGTAACAATCGCGGTCTTCTTATATAAAAGAATCAGCTCTGTTATTGTTACCAAAACAAAAAAAATAACTGTCTAGACTCTTGTCTAAATCAAAAAAAAAGTGAACTGAAATAAAATATGAACACCCCCCTTAAAATCTTTTAAGGATTGTCTGAAAATTTTTTATTTCAGCAAAAGAAATTTATAAAAATTCTTAAATAAAGAAAAAAATAAAAAAATGATTCTAGTGCAAACACTTACACTAAAAGGAAAAGTCTTGTCAGACCATTTAGCACAAGGCAAAAAAAAATAGTATCTGGATAAATATCCAGACAAACGCTCGGGAAAAATCGCTATCCATGCTCTAGCTCATCGCTAAGAGGACATTCTAAATCTAGTATCACTACTAGTCGCACTCAGAAAATAATCGCACTCTATATCGCAATGTCGACGTCCTAAGACATCTAGACATGCTAAAGTCGCTAGGGAAAACGCTCTGGTTGATCGCCAGAAAACACGTCAGCTCATCGCCAACAAAACACTCTGGTATCGCCAGAAAAAAACTCGGCTCCTCGCCAAGAAAACATTCTGGTATCGCCAGAAAAAACTCGGCTCCTCGCCAAGAAAACACTCTGTAAATAGTCCTCGACTACACAAAGTCTGCGTTCTAAAAGAACAAACTCGCCATGATCATAGTGAGCAGCTATAAAAGCTAACTAAATCACTATAAGCGCAGTGAATAGCTACAAAAGCTAAAATTCACTCTTAACACAGTGAATAGCTATAAAAGCTAAAATTCACTCTAAACACCGTGAATAGCTATAAAAGCTAAAATTCACTAAACTGAATGATCCTGCTTCAAAAAGCAATGTTCACTAAGAACAGAATGATTAGTCCGCGCGCAACTAACATTCTAGGAAACATTCCCAACATAACTATATGAGACAGCAAGTCTCGAAATAGGACCTCCCTAAAGTCATAATCCTATATAGGAGTCCATAAGCAAAACGACTCAAAATCTCGCATTTTGAGCACATGCCCTCAGGCAACCAACATACACCGAAATATATACAGAAATATGTACAGTAATATATACAGAAATATATACAGGAGTTCAAATCCCTAACTCTTGGTTATGATAACTCCATACTGAGCTTGGTGAAAGCTCTTAGCAAAAGCTAAACAAATCTTCGGCACATCGCACCAAAGTGACAAATCTGCCTAGAAACATGAGCCAGAAAAAAACGCTCTCCGTCATTCTTCAGGGTGGCTACACAGAGAAATAAAACTTAACCAGCATTGCGCCTCTTCAAGTTGCATGAAGAACCCTCGTGTACTGGTCTCGCCCTAGAACAACAACGAAAAACATTCAATCCATCCCACATAACAGGAGACAAACACTTCACCACGATATACTGAAAGGTGGAGACAAAAAAATACAGAATTGGTGACCCTGGAGTCCACCAACAAAAGGGAGTAGATTATAGCATCCACTAAACTGAAACGGTGTCTACCACACCACCATAAGTCAAAAAAAAAATTTAATCAATAGGGTGTTCCGAAACACACTACTGCCAACAGCCTGTCACCACTAATAGGCTAATTGGAGCTGAGGTCGACTACAGTAGCTAGGCTCTCCTTTGGTTCAAATAGAAATAACCATTGGGTAACAAAACCCCTAAAGGTCCCAAAGGTCAAACGTTCACCCCCCATAGACTACCCTTCCAATCAGTCTGTTTCTCAGGAAGACTAACTCCCTGCCAAACGTCGTAACGGCATCTGTTAGCACCCGGTGCATCACAGCCTGTAAAAACAGATAACTCATGGGATACAACCTAAAAGGTTTACAAGGTTGACTTAACCAAGCTTCTAACGAAATTTTAAAAAAACGAAAATGAGCTTAAGAAGCTACATGAAGCAAAAATTTCTCAAATTTTTGGTGGCAACGCAACAAAACTTTTGAAGACGACAAGAGCTTTTCCAGCTTAATCAGAAACAAGAAGAAAACATCGTTGACAGCTAAAATATTCGATCATGGTGTTAATCGTCTCCCTAGACAATAGCCTCTAGAAGAAACTGCTACAGGTATCAGGCATAACCGTTTTCTGTCAGCCCAAACTTCTAGGTTACCTCTTGGAAATCTAAAAATTCGGTTAGGAATCTTCCTTCACTGCGCTTAGCCTCTCTTGACAAGGTTCTCATCTCGGTATCAGATTTTGATCATTTCTTTGTGAAACGACTGTCTTACTCTGCTCTCATCTCCTGTAAATGATCAGCCTTTAGTTCTCCTGCAGAACTTCAATTTTCTATCCATCTGATAGTAAACCGAAAAAACTCAACATACGCCTATGAGTCCATGCAAAAAAAATTTTAAAAAAATTAGTGACTCAAAGGTAACGTTTTAAACGGCTCTGGAAAAAAAAAACGAAAATACCTCCCTCAGTTTGTCAATGCAGAAGAAGATCTAAACCAAAATAATCCAAGTCTTAGACTTACTGGATAAACCAAAATCAATTTACTCTTAATTGCACCCAAAATATACCATTAAGGTAATAAAAATACACCCACTCGGGTAACAAACTTTGAAATTGCTCCTAAAAATTTTGACTCTACATCATACAACACGAGCTCCATCTTGCGCTTGTCCTAACTCAAGATCACCTTGGATTGCCTCTAATCAAAATTTCGCTTCCAAGTGTCAAGAACTGGATTTTATTTGGGGTCATAAGCAAATCAAATCCCGCGACCACCGACATACCAGTCTTATGATATATCCTGAGTGTGACTCTTTCGCAAGCTCGCAACACTGAGTCGATGCTAAACATCAACCACAATCAACCTAAGTTTGGGATATGGCCAATACCCAAAACCTTAGCAAAAACTATAAAAGTAAGCTATCCTCAGCTCAACTTTTATAACAGTCAAAAAAACGAGGTCGTCACCTCTACAGAGCAACATCAAAAAAAATTTAAGCAATTAAGATAATGTAAATATAAACTATTCTTCTTCTGACAACCTTTCATTAGGGTTAGGTTCATTGAATGGTTTTAAGTCTTTAATATGCCATCGTCCTATTTTAGTCCCATCTAAATTAGCTAAACCATAAACCAAATCTGAAATCTTCTCTCTAATCACGCAATGCACATACTTAGGTACCAACTTAGATGTGAATTTATCTGCTGCACTGGAAAGAATTTTATTTTTTCGCCAAACGTGATCACCTATATTAAAGGCAAAATCCCTTTTCCTAAGGTTGTAAGACTTACTGTTCCGTTCATAAGCCTTATGTATCCTACTACGCACGTCGGTGAAAATATCTTTTAAACCCTTTAAATTTTCGGCGTACTCACCCCTGTTACCCGGAATTATTTCGCTGTCAATATTGACATCCAAATCTAAATTTTTATAATACGATCCAGATAGAGGTATATGTCTGCCGTAAACTAAGAAAGACGGTGTGAACCCTGTTACTTCGTGTCTTGCCGTATTTATCGCTTGTTGGATTTTGGAAATATTGTCATCCCAAGTGTCATGTGAATCCACGTAACTTCTTAAAGCGGTCCCGACTGTTCGGTTATTACGTTCCACAAAATTACATTGGGGAGAGTACACGGGATTAAAACGGATGTTAAAACCATAAGTTTCACTTAAGCTCTTAAAACTTTTAGAGGTAAACTGAGTACCGTTATCGCATATTAAGAGCGATGGAACACCGTGGATTAGAAAGACATTATTTTCCAAAATTCTCTCTATATATCCAGCTTTAGAGCTTTTCAAAGGAAATAGCATGGTATACTTTGTAAACCAGCAAGAAACCACGAGAAGCCATTTATTTCCCTTTTTTGAACGTGGGAATGGGCCTACTAGATCAGCTGCTATGACTTGAAAAGGGTAATTAACCGTTTTCTCTTTTCCCATCAGTCCCATAGGTAGTGTATTTGGAGATTTCTGCGCTCCACATACTTCACAAGTCCTCACAAACTTTACGATGTCAAAACGCATTTTTGGCCAATAATACTGTTCCTGAACCCTGTGAAGGGTTTTATAAAAGCCAAAATGACCAGAAGTAGGAGGAGTGTGACACATGTCTATAACTTCCTCTCTCTGTGGTTTAGGAACTAGTATTTTCCACTCGGGTACATTAATTTTTAAAGGCAACTGGTTTGGGATAAATTTGTACACGAAATCATTTTCCACCTTCCACTGTGGAAAATTTTGAGGAGATTCTTTAATTTGCTGCCGTAAATTGTCGTACCATGGGTCAATGCGATCTACATCTACTGTATCAATTCTTACGCCAAACTGTGCATTAAGACTGTTTTTCGTCCGCTGTATGATCTGGGATTCTTGACAAAGCGTCAGGAATAACATTGTGGACTCCTTTTCTATGAATTAAAGTAAACGTGTGTTGTCTCAGCCTAATCGCCCAACGCGCTAGTTTGCCACTAGGGTTTTTAATAGAATTAAGCCACAATAAGCTATAATGATCTGTTATGACCGTGAAAGGAACACCTTCTATGTAAGGTCGAAACTTTTCGATGTTAAAGAGTACTGCTAAACATTCTTTTTCAACAACCGAATAGTTACGTTCAGCCTTTGATAAAGTTCTACTGGCATACGCTATCACCCTTTCCTCACCATTGATTTTCTGTGTTAGGACGCCCCCTAAACCAGTATTAGAAGCATCACTAGAAATATAAAACTGTTGGGAAAAGTCTGGTTGGGATAAAATGGGAGCTGAAACCAATAGTTCTTTAATCTTTATAAAAGATTCTTCGGCTGCCTTTGTCCAATCTATCGATTGTCCTTTTTTTCGTCCTTTCAAAAGATCATTAATAGGCGACAACAGGGTAGAAAAATTCTCGATAAAACGTCTATACCATGAACACATTCCTACGAAGCGCTTAACTTCCGTAGTATTAGTAGGTCTCGCATAATTAACCATGCTTGCTACTTTATCCGGATCGGTACGCAAGGAATTTGAGCCTACAATATAGCCTAAAAACTTTAGAGAAGTTTTGAAAAAATCACATTTGCTCAAATTTATCGTCAGTCCGGCCTCTTTCAATTTATCTTTTACTTCCTTAAGTAAGCGAATATGCGATTCGAAGTCTTCCGATGTTACTAAAATATCATCAAGATAGGTAAAAATATGTGGCTCATATTTCGGACCAAATATGGCGTCCACTAAACGTTGCTGAGTTTGAGCAGCGTTCTTAAGACCAAACGGCATAGTGACGAACTGAAATAGACCTCGGCCTACTACTGCAAAAGCGGTCTTTTCTTTAGAGGATTTGTCTAAAGGAATTTGCCAGAAAGCCTTTCTAAGGTCTATCGAAGATACATACTTAGCATTCCTGAGTGATGTCAAAATTCTGTCGATGTTCGGTAATGGGTAGTTATCAAATTTGCTGACCTCGTTGAGCTTTCTTCCGTCAAAGCACAGACGATACTGTCCATCGGCCTTTTTCACCAATAAGATTGGAGAACACCAAGGACTGTTTGATTCTTCAATCACTCCGAGTTTCAACATTTCGTCTAACTCTTTATTTAATACTTTTGACATATAAGGAGACATGGCGAAGGGCCTTGTCTTTACAGGACTGGCATCAGCCGTATCTATAGACATCTTGATTTTATTCGTTCGGCCTAACCTATCTTTACTACTTATTTCATTGAAAGAGCTTATTACTTTTTCTGCTTTTAAGCGTTCCGTCCGTGAGAGATCATCTAGGGTACATAGACGCGAGAAAAGGTTTTCAAAAGAACTTTCTGAATAACAATCTTTAAAACTTGTTTGAGAATTAACTTCTAGGGACTGTGGATACCACGAATTATTTTTAAAATTTACCAAAATTCCGAATTTTTGTGCAAAATCACATCCTAGAACCAAAGTATGTGATAGAGAAGGTACTACTAGAGCAGAGATTACTAAACAATGACCATTGCAGACTAGCGGCAACTCAACCGTACCTAAAACTTTTAGACGGCTGCCATCTGCAGTGGTAACACTTCTATTTTTGACGTGGCATATTTTTATACTTAAACGACTTAAAATCTTAATACCATTCTGACCTACAACGGAGGCATTTGCACCAGAGTCAAATAAAGCCGAGAAATGGGCACCTAATAGATTTATCTTGGTATGCGGTCTGTTGTCTAAAAATATTTATGCACGAATAAAGGAGACATGTGACCATTTGGAGAAGCAGGAGTTTTAACTTGAGAAGGATAATTTTTATTAGACTTAAAAAAATCAGAAACTTTTTGTAACCATTTAGTCCAATCCGATCTACTGGAATATTTTTGTTCGTCCGTGTTTCTATAACGTTTTGGATTAGGGGCTTTACTGCGAACATGAGCTTGTGACTTAGCCGAAAGATTAGAGGCTTTTTTGTTGGACTTAGGATATCCGCCTCGGTAATATACCGTCCTTACCCCCCCCCCCCCCCCCCCCCCCCCCCCCCCCCCCCCCCCCCCCCCCCCCCCCCCCCCCCCCCAACTCGTTTTTTTGTACATTTGGGGCATGATGTTAGTCTCACACCTGTTGTTCCACATTTGAAACAAAATACCCTCTTTGGTGCTGTACAATTTTGGTAAGTGTGATTCGGGCCTGTGCAATTCCAACACGTGAAAATTGCCTTAGGTGAAACCGGCTTGTCGTTCACTTTAGCTGCAGTGTCGCTAATTTTAGAGTCATTATCTTTTCCTTTACCCGTTTTCTGGTTACTCCTAGGGTTCCGATTTACATTCCCAACTTTATTTGTCGAGACTCCACTTCGGCCATTTGGATTATACCTTACCTGATGTATATTAGTTTCGCTTTTTGGTCTGCTCTTTTCTAACAAATAATCGGACTCTTCAAGTTTCCTACATAACCCGGCGAGTTCGGCTACCGAATTTATATCTAGTAGAGCTAACCGATTGACGAAACTAGGCAGAATATTCCTACGTATAAATTTAACTTTGGTACATTCCAAAGGCTTGATGGACAACCTACAAAATAAGGATTCCATGTGGGCAATAAAAATCACAGTGGACTCATCCTTCTTTTGTCGCCTCCTCTTTATTTCTGACCACAATTCTTCATCATCATCACAGTGCAAGAAGTCCTTCTTTAGCCTATCTACCAAGGAATGCCAGTCGTTGACACTTGATTTTATGCTTCTATACCAAATGAAGGCATCGCCAGTGAAAAATTCAACAGCAGAGCTGAAAAGTTCATCTTCCGATACTTTCCTAGCTTGAGCTATTTCAGTCAGCCTCTCCAAAAAAGGATAGAGTCTCTTTGAGTCTCCATTAAATTTCAATTGCCATTCGCTGACAGGAATATTTCTGGCTGCGCAATTCACGATTGGAGCTGGTACGTTTATGACTGGGGTTGTAATAGGCAGCTGTGGTAACTCATGGCCAGGAGCTATCTTTTCTGCAAGATTTGCTTCCATGAGTACACACGTAGCTATTGTTTCTTGAACATATTTGGAAAACTTCGACGCTTCCTCTTCGTCATCCGGCATGGGAATTCTTTGTACGCGACCCGCTACATGCGATAAACGTGATTTAACCCGGTGTACAAGTGAATCATTTGGATCACCGTCATAACTATCGATTAAGTTTTGGATAGAATTTAAACTCTTTTCGATACCAGCCGTTTCTTCTTTAAAAGACAGGGTGTCATCCCCTATTTTTATCGTTTTTCCGGGCTCATTAATTTCTTTACTTAAGATCCTCGTTAGAATCTTTCTTTTATCTGCGACCGGACGTTCTGAGAAAGTACGACGGATTTTTAGTTCATAGTCTAATTCATATTCCAATAGGTGATTGACTTTAAAATTGAAGGCTTCCATGATAAATGAATACTATAAAATTTAAAAGAATTGTTTAAAAAGCCGTGAAAATATTTCTCCTGTGCTCCCAATAGTCAAAAAAAATAACAAAATCTGTAAAGGCACTTAAAATATGTAAACTTCTTTACCAAACTTTAAAAAAAATCTTCAACCATTTCAAAAAAAATTTCTAAGTATTGCCTCGTATTAAAATCCTTTTATTAAGATATCTTAAGAATTTCCTATAAAAAATCTCTAAATATCGTTTCGTATATCAGCAAAGTATTTTTAATATTCATGCAAAATATAGGTGAGAAAAAAGAACAGTTTTTTGTTCGGTTATCCGCAAAATAAATCAACAATGCAAAATTAAAGTCGACCAACACATCTGCCAATCTGAACTATAAAGCCAGCTTTTAAGAAAAAAGTAGGAATCTCTTATCTTAGAGTCAACAACAAAATTCTAATATCTATATCAGATAAATTGAAATAAAAAAATTCTACAAATTTCCTGCTTTTGTCTTACTGCTATAGTGTAGTTTCGTTTAATAAATATTATGAAATAAAATATCTGCAAAGTTAGAGCTTTTATTTTGTTCGAAAGCTAGTACACTGAACCCTTTTTTTAAAAAATAAAATTCCAAAAGCCCCACGTTGGGCGCCATTTTTATTGTGACGTCTTTTTATGACATGCTAAACTGTCCTCAGTTTGAGGCATCTTTTTCCGTACCCTGTGAGAAGTTGTTTGTCCCACGCTTGAGCGCAATTTTGTAAGGTGTGCTAATTTTGCTTTATTTTTCGCCCCATGTAGACTGCGTCATTTTGTAACATTTTTAAATACTGGACGCCCCAAGCTTGAGCACAATTTTCTTGCAGCCCCGCTTTAATTTCTGATAATGAATTGAGTAAGACCTGATTTTAAAAGAACTAAAGAAATTAAAGAAATACTAGCTCAGTTTTCCTTGGTAGAGAGATATGGGTAAGAGATAATTTTTGTACGTCTTTTTGGAATTCAATTCTACTTTTAAAGAAACCTCAGTTGTACGGCTTTTTTTTGGGCACCACTCATTTTAAAATAGAAACGGTTTAACTTCAGCTAAGAAAAATGAGAAAAAACTGAAGTGTTTTATGGATATTACTAAAAAGAAATTAGCCTAGCACAACTGATCCTGAAAAGAAAAATAAATATTCAGTGAGACACTAGCTTTAATCAACAAAAAAAGAATTTATTCATGTTTTTAAAATGAAAATAAAAAGTTCCAACCTTTACAGTTATACCAAAAAATTCTAGCCTAAATAGTAGTTGTTACTTTTAAACTTTAAACTTTTACAACCCCCCGAAGGCGAGACATCGTGTTTTACACTTCACTTTTTTGTCTGTTATACATTGCTGTTAATGCACTGCTCTTCAATAAGTCTATTGGAGGGAGTTTTGTTGACTTACTCTTTTTCAGTCCTGCTGTGATGGACTTCGTGCGATTTCACACTTTTTCTTAACACTTAGAAAGCTCACTACAGCTTTTATTGTCGAAACTGGTACTTTTACTTAGCGGCTTCTGAAGAAAATTAGCCTACTTCGGCTAGATGGAAGATAGCCTCTCGGCTAGACGGTACTGCCTGGTCTGCGGCTCGACCGAAAAAAAGCCTCGCTGGTAGTTTCTCAGGCCCTTAAATAATCGTGCGATTTTTGCCGGTAATATCCGGACGCTCCAATCAAAACTCCGGGTCAAACATTTCGCCAATCGCGGCCTGGCGGTAGGTTCGATCAGCAACCCGCACCACACAGTATATACTGAATGTCCTGAAACTTTTGTTTAATATACCGGTCGATGTTTTAAAATAAAAATAAATACAATTTGAAGTGAAAAATCAGTAACATTGCATGGTCTTAAAATCCAGGAAAAAATGAATGTTACAAATATATATATATATATATATATATATATATATATATATATATATATATATATATATATATATATATATATATATATATATATATATATATATATATATATATATATATATATATATATATATATATATATATATATATATATATATATATATATATATATATATATATACATATATATATATATATATATATATATATATATATATATATATATATATATATATATATATATACGAGGCATGTTTTTTAAGTAAGTACCGTTTTGCGATTCCGCCGCCGCAGCGATACGGTCGGCGTTCCGCGCATGCGCGCTGGTAACCTACATCTCATGTCTACGCACTGACGCCATTACAGTCTGATTCTTCATTGTATACGTTGTTTACTGAGTGTTTAAGATGCCTCCGACAATCGTGAGTCCCGCCGATTGTGAAGTACGGGCTGTTATACGATTTCTTAGTGCTAAAGGCGTAAAAAAAACCGATCGATATTCATCGTGAGATCTGTGAAGTTTACGGACAAAACATTATGAGTGATGGAATGGTAAGGAAATGGGTGAGAGCATTTAAAGATGGCCGCACAAATGTGCATGATGAAGAACGGAGTGGGCGTCCTTCGGTCGTTAATGAAGATTTGGTGCAGAAAGTGGACTACCATTTGTTCCTGCACTTGAAGAAGCACCTAGGTGGTCAGCGTCTTCAAGACGATAACGAAGTCAAAACATTTGTGATACAGTGGTTAACAAGTCAGGCGGCAGAATTTTATGAGGAGGGTATTCAAAAACTGGTGCCACGTTATGACAAGTGCCTCAATATTCACGGAAATTATGTAGAAAAGTAGATTAAGGTACAGGCTTTCATGTAAAAATAAAATTATAGCGATATCTTTGCACGTCTTTTTTTAATTCCAAAACGGTACTTACTTAAAAAACATGCCTCGTATATTACCGTCAGAAAGTATTTGCCCACCTAGTTATTTCACTCCCAATGCAACAAATACCCAGATAATTTTAATGAATTACGAGTATTTATTTTCACTTTATTTACAGTCTAGAAAATCAGAAAAATATTCATGATTTTCCAGGATTTTCATCTATGTGACCTTTGTTTTTAATTACTGCTTTACATAGTTTCGGCATTCTGTCCAGTAGTTTCATCAGAGTTTCTTCGGTTATTTTAACCCATTCTGTTTGTAAAAGTTCCCACAAGTGATTTTCTGATGTTGGATTGAGTTTTTGAACACACCTGTCCAAATGGTACCACAGCAATTCGATGGGGTTCAAGTCGGATGTTTGTGGAGGCCAAATCATTACTTCCAGGACGTCATCGGATTTCCATTGGTCCAAAAGTTCTCTAATTTATTTAGCAGAATGTTTGGAGTCGTTGTCATGCTGAAAACTAAATTTCCCCTAAAAAATATCTCTTCCAGAAGGAAGCATTTGAGTTAGCAAAATTTCTTGATACTGTTCTTTTCGCATAACTCCTTCTATCCTAAAGATTTGTCCATTTGTCCAATTTTCATGTTCTCGGGCCCATTCTAATCGTTTACGTTTATTCACTTGCCTGTTCTTCATGGTTGTCACGCTGATGGGGATCGGCCGCTCCAGGTTTACTTGATCCGTGATTTCTGGTGCGGTTAGGCGGCGATTACGTCTGCTGGACATTGTTATAGCTCTGTGTTCAGCGGGAGTCGTTTTTCGAAGCCTTCCTGAATGTTTTTGGTTGAGAATTCTATGTCAGAAAAAATTTTTACGATGTAGTTCACCGATCTCCTTGGTATCCGCATATCACTCACAATTTGTCGAGTGACCATTTTGATATCTCGGAATTATTAGAGCCCGATTTTCAACGGAAACTTCTTTCGTTTTTGGCATTTTCACAAAACAATTGAGCCTATATCAGTGACAAAGTACTGTTTGTGAATGGTCAAATGGTATTTATAGCATAGTTTTTATCATAAAATGTCACTAGGAATTTCCATAATCCCTAGAAACTTGAAATGAGTTCTTACTTCAACTGGAATTCTCAGAAATCGCCTCAAAACGATTATCATGCAAAACTTGGAAAGTTGTTCTAATTGGTTTTTTAATTTCTGATTTCATCAAAAAAGCTTTTCTGAACGATTTTATGATGGACACTCGTTAAGAACAATTAAATTTATCTAATATAATAAAAGGGTTTAATTAGGTATTAAATTTTGGTA